>JAQOWZ010000066.1:0-600000 GCA_035578165.1 Stenolophus ochropezus | reverse complement strand
CATACAACATCCCACAAAACCTAAAAACAGCCTTGTCCAATAACACTACCACACAAAGTAATCTACTTAAATACATCACAGACATCAAAATAATATTGTAAAATTACTGTAATACCATCCACCACATAATTATGTAAATATACTGTACCGAGGTATTAGTGACCTAGCTGTCGAAATACCTTCTAATTTTTTCTCAAATAAAAAAAAAAAAAAATATTGTAATTTATATTTAAATTTATTTAAAAATGTTATTTCTTCTTTTATAAAATCAAATTTTGTTTTAAGTAATTTTATTCCTGGTAGGCCTAATAAAATGTTAAAATCTTTATGAAAATTAAAAATATAACTTTTTATATTATTATTTTTTAATTTGAAAAAATTGAATTCTTTCCCTGAAGATTTGCCGTTGCAAGTATGTACTGTGAATAATTCGGGAAATTTTGTGAAATTTGGTTTAATTTGAATTGATATAATTTTGGGTATAGCCAGTATCTAATAAAATTTGTAAATTTGACACTTTCATGAATGGTAGTTTACTGAAATTGTTAGTTAAGGATTCGATTTTTGTTGGTATTGGTCTGTCTAAAAAATTATTTTCCTCGTTAATTTCATTTTCTTGCTTAGTTTCCAAAGATTCTGGGTATTCTACTGATGTATTATCTGCACTTTCGATATCTTGAGTAAATAATTGTTCTGATCGAGGTTGGAGAATTGAGAGGTTTGGATGCTCATGGGTGTGGTAACTCTTTGTTGTGCATTACGAATATTTGCACTAGGGGCAAAGGAATTAGATGGTTGTTGTTGTGGTTTGAGGATATTTATGCATTGGAGATTGGTATTTTGGTGGGTTGAATTGCAATTGATTCTTTGGTGGAGGTGCTTTTTGTGTTTGTGTGTGTTGGTTGTGTATGTATTGGAGGTCGTTAGTGATAAGATTTAATACTTCACTTAAATTTTGCGGGTTTCTGGCAGAGAGTTGGGATCTAAATGGATCTCTGCAATTGTTTATAAAGCATTGTGTAAAGTATTTTATGGAGTATTCTAATATTATTTTGCTGATTGCACTATTGTATTTGCATTCTACTTTACTCTTACATATTAGATAAATGTCATTAAATTTATTGAAGAATTCAATTATATTATCCTTTGTTTGCTTGTAAGTTGTAATTTCGTACATTAAAGTGTGCTCTGATCTAGTATCGGAATAATTTTGTAATAAATGCTCTTTTAAATCCTTTCAGGAGTTTATAGTTGTGATGCTGAGGCATTGCGCAGCACTTCCTTTAATTTTGTTTTTTAAAGTAAGGATAACTATTTTTTTTTGTAATCTCTGATGGGTTTGATTGATTAACTAAACTTATTATGTCGTCTACGGTGTTTACGAAATTTGGTAGAGTTTTTACATCTCCATCAAAGCATGGTATTAGGTCTAATAATTTTATAATTTCATTGTTTAAGTTATCGAGTACATTGGTTGGTACAGGGGGAGTCATATTGATACTTAGGTTATTAAGTGTGTTTAATAGTTCGTCCAGTTTGTATGAGAACATAAAGTTTACTTACAGTAAAATTATAATTTCTTTAAAAATGGGGGTTGGGGGTCGATGTCGGCTCAATGACGGTGGATGATGGCACGGTCAGCTGTCGATCGATGTCCGCTCGATGTGGAATGGGAATGGGTGGTGACTGGTTGGCTCTCGATCGGTGTTCGTTCGATGCGTAGAGTTCGAGTCCGTGTGGTTTACTTCTCGGGTCCTTTGGATCAGGAACAGCCGTAGAAGGATTCCTCGTCACGTAAGATACGATGAGTTCCGTTTTTTTTTCACTTAAGTATCGCTGATGAATGCAGGATTGACTCGTTGATTCGTGATTGGCAGAATTTAACGATAAAAATCGACGAATTTGTGAATTTGAACGAATTAAGCACTTGGTTTTCGATTCACAAATACTTGTTTGCCAATCCTACCGACTGCGCCAATAATAAATTTGGAACTCAAATTTAAGTTTTTAAAATTTTTTTATTTAAAACACAATGAAATCTTCCATTAGCAGTAGCTAAACAAGGAATGTCTTATCTTACTAAGTACATCTTATATATACAAGGATCGTCTTCTTTTAAGAGATCTCAAGTTAAAAGTGCTGAATTTATGAGAAAGAGAATGATGCAATTTATAGTTGCATTACGCAAATAAGGGTGGTGTCTCTATATAATTTATATAAATCCAATAGCAGAAACTAAATATATGTGTAACAACAGTACCCACATTAACAAGTAGTTACAAGACTAGAATTAACTAAACTTTACTACCAATAATTCAACAATGGCTTCTTCTTCTTCGTCATCATCAGCAGCATATTCTTCGATGACAAGTTTATCGAAAAAACCAGAAGTTAGGGGCATTAATACCTTAACGATAGGCAAGCCTTATAAAATCAAATTGTTAAAACGTACTACTACAAAATTTGGTGATTGTATTATGGTGTATTTAGAAGATTTTCGAATATATTTGGGGTAACGATTTAACGCAATTAGTGATGAACATCTTGAACAAATGAACTAGGATGATGCGAGTGACACTGAAGAAAATGTATACCTAATTCACCGAGGACTAATTAATAATACAGCAAATTTAGAATTTGTAAAAAAATTACAATAAAAATTATATGTAAATTTTGTTTTTATATTGTAATTGTATGTATGTTATAAAAAAAATAAACATTTTTAAAATGTATATATTTATTTTATTTCTTAATCCTATTACATAAAATATTTTGTTATTTTACCATTCTGTAGGATATTAGTTCCAGATGCTTTATATAAAGCGAAATCGTTTTCATATTCCATTATTTGATGCAGTCGTTAAACCAAGTTCACGACAATGAAATATCATCATCTATTGTTATATCCACTTTTATTTAATTTAATTCCCTTATTAATTTAGGAATGTAATTACAATTTTTTATCTATTGTTTACGTAAATGGTTACGGTACACTATTACTTACTCCGTAAGTTAATTTTAAATAGTTCCATTTTGATATTCTAGTAGTAAACAACGTGAAGTGATTTCTTTGTGAACACTTAAAATAGCAATTTTCTTGTTGCAATGTTTTCTTTTAGCTAAAATGTGATGAAGAATTATAAAATTCGGGCGCGGAAGCAAATATTTATATGTTTTTTTTTCAAAAATAAAGTCAGATATTACCTATTCTTGATGAATACGTTGTATTTTGTAAGCTACATGGGCTGGGTTCTAGAATATCTACCACACTTGAAACAGCAATTTTCTGGTTGCTATGTTTTCTTTTAGCTAAAATATAATAAAGAATTATAAAATTTGGGCGCGGAAACAAATATTTATATGATTTTTTACAGAAATAAAGTTAGATTAACCTTTTCTTGATGAATACATTGTATATTATAACCTACATGGGCTGGATTCTAGAATACCTACCACACTTGAAATAGCAATTTTCTTGTTGCACTGTTTTCTTTTAGCTAAAATATGATAAAAAATTATAAAATTTGGGCGCGGATGCCAATATGTATGTTTTTTTTTCACAAAAATAAAGTCAGAATTTACCTATTCTTGATGAATACGTTGTATATTTGTAAGCTACATGAGCTGGATTCTAGAATACCTACCACACTTAAAATAGCAATTTTCTTGTTGCAATGTTTTCTTATAGCTAAAATATAATGAAAAATTATAAACTTTAGGCGCGGATGCCAATATTTATGTTTATTTTACAAAAATAAAGTCAGAATTTACCTATTCTTAAAATGGATATTTTTGTTAAATCATTCATATTCATGCTTTAGGATCCATACTATAGATAATTGTAGCATTGGACATGCAAAAGTGACCAAAACGTGGTACCAAAAAGATAATAAACATTTAATTTTCGTGTGTCATTTTAATGAATACGTTGTATAATGTAACCTACATGGGCTGGATTCTAGAATACCTAAAACACCTGAAATAGCAATTTTCTTGTTGCAATATTTCCTTTCAGCTAAAATATGATAAAAAATTATAAAATTCGGGCGCAGAAGCAAATATTTATATGCTTTTTACCAGAACAAAAGTCAGATTTTACCTATTCTTGATGAATACGTTGTATATTGTAAGCTACATGGGCTGGATTCTAGAATACTTACCACACTTGAAACAGCAATGAAGTCAGATTTTGCCTATTCTTGAAATGGATATTTTTGTCAAAACATTCATATTCATGCTTTGGGATCTATACTATGGATTATTTTAGCATTAGACATGCAAAAGTGACCAAAACGTGGTACCAATCATATAATAAACATTCAATTTTCGGGTGTCATTTTAAAGAATAAGTTGTATATTGCAAGCAACATGGGCTGGATTCTAGAATACCTAAAACACCTGAATTAGCAATTTTCTTGTTGCAATATTTTCTTTTAGCTAAAATATGATAAAAAATTATAAAATTCGGGAGCAGAAGCAAATATTTATATGATTTTTTACAAAAATAAAGTCAGATTTTACCTATTCTTGATGAATACGTTGTATATTGTAAGCTACATGGGCTGGATTCTAGAATACCTACCACACTTGAAATAGCAATTTTCTTGTTGCAATGTTTTCTTTTAGCTAAAGTATGATACAGAATTATAAAATTCGGGCGCGGAAGCAAATATTTATAAGATTTTTTACAAAAATAATGTTAGATTTTACCTATTCTTGATGAATACGTTGTATATTGTAAGCTACATGGGCTGGATTCTAAAATACCTACTACACTTGAAATAGCAATTTTCTTGTTGCAATGTTTTCTTTTAGCTAAAGTATGATAAAGAATTATAAAATTCGGGCGCGGAAACTAATATATATATATGAATTTTTACAAAAATAAAGTCAGATTTTACCTATTCTTGAAATGAATATTTTTGTTAAATCATTCAAATTCATGCTTTAGGATCGATACTATGGATGGTTTCAAGCATTGGACATGCAAAAGTGACCAAGACGTGGTACAAATTAGATAATAAACATTCAATTTTCGAATGTCATTTAATGAATACGTTGTATATTGTAAGCTACATGGGCTGGATTCTAGAATACCTACCACACTTGAAATAGCAATTTTCTTGTTGAAATGTTTTCTTTTAGCTAAAATATGATAAAGAATTATAAAATTCGGGCGCGGAATCAAATATTTATATGATTTTTAGTAGAGTATCTAGGCCGGTTCTTCTCCATATTGACCTTTGGACTTGCCATCGTATTTTTTTGCTTTGATTTCGCGCTCGCTACTTGCAGTGCCATCTATATGATAACGGTGGTCACATTTGGAACTATGATAAGGACTTTAAGAAATTTAAATTATAAGACAGTGCACGTGTAGAAAGGTTAAAGGTTATCTATTTGCCGACGATTTGATATTATTTTTAGGAATTTAATTTGTTTGTATAAACAGCACATGTACAAAAGGTTAGGGGGGGTTAAGGACATGTATTTGATAGCACACTTTAAGAAATTGTGAAATTATAAAAACATATTTGTATCCGGGTAAAAGAATTTAATGTGTTTTTGTAAACAGCATATGTATGGAAAGGTTAGGGGTTAAGGATATATATTTGATTACAATTTGGAGTAAACTGTATATAAATGAAATTGCGTATGTGAATATTATCGCATGTTACAATGAACTGTGACCTCACAATGATGAACGGTAAGATTATAAATATATATATATATATATATATATATATATATATATATTTATTTATTTATTTGTACGTGTCAATATCTAGATATGCACAAGAATTACAAGGTGGAAATCAGCGAAAATTGGGATGATAAAGCTGTAAGTCCCAGTTTTATAGCTTCTTTACCACCTTGCAAATGCCGCAAATGTAGGGCAAAAAGAGCAGCATCCAGCAGGAGCAGCAGCAGCAGCAGCCAGCAGGAGCAGCAGCAGCAGCAGCCAACGGGGCAGCAGCAGCCGCAGCAACAGCAGGGGCAGCCAGAAGCAGCCTAATATGGTAAATAGCATTTAAAACTAGTATAATTGTGATTATCCTATTTATAATCCTGTAGTCAATGTATAACATAGAACTTTTCTTCTTAGCCCCACGACGACGACGACGACGAAGAAGGAATTAAAATTTATGTATTATATAAAATAAACATTTTTAATATGTACATATTTATTTTATTTCTTAATCCTATTACATAATATATTTTATTAATACAAAAATTACATTACATTACATTACATTTATTTTTACATTTAGAACAATCTTTTATTAAAATATTTGCAGACCAAATATAATCGTCATCTTCAATATGATTTTTACATATTCTATAACTTTGAAATACTTTATTATTTTGCCATTCTATAGGAAATCTGTTCCAGTTGCTTTCTATTTCAGATGATGTGTATACCATAAAAAATTCCCTAGGAAACAAATGTATATCTTCAGTACATACATTATTTAAAGATTCATAATTATTATACACTGAACGTAATGCATTGTACTTATTAAATCGTAAGTGAAATATTTCTACTAGGTTTATTGCTTTATGTGTTGCACAGTTTGTTTTAAAATTACAAAAATTTGAACTAATTTGAATATCTTGTAGTAATGGTTCCAAATTTATAACATCACAGTTTAATACATTTTTTAACCACATTTTATTTTCTTTATCCCATACATAAACTTGTAATATTTTAAAATCATTTATTGTATTTTGTAAAACTTCTTTTCGCTTAGAGTACAAAATATCACCTGAAGTCCAACGAAGATTAGGAGTATTTTGTTCTTGTAGTTTAATATTTTTTTTGCTGTTGTTGCTTAATGATAAAATTGAAAATGGTTGTTTAAAAATTACTTTTTTATATTCATTTGTACTTATTTTTAACACTGCAAATTCTTTGCATACAAATCGATTTCTTTTACTGTATTTATATCCTACAGCAACAGTCGACAAAAAAGTACTCATGTTTTCTGCAATGTTTTCTTGTGTGCAGTACGGAAAACTGTATGTATATTCTGCAAAGCACAGTATTTATAGGAGTAAAGTAGCTGTTATGATTGTTTTGTACTAAACAATTTCATCTTTGTGAATCCAACTATTATGAGTATTATCAAATTCCAACCATTTTACAAGTATTTTATTATTTTGCTTTTTCAAAATTTTTTCTACTAAATAAACATTAGAGTGTTTCACTTTTTGTAATTCTTGTGCATAAAATGCACCATCAATTAATTGACCAAATTTATCCTGTAGTATATACGTAATAGGATTTGTTAACTTCACATTTTTTACAGTAAATATTTCATTTGACCAATTTGGCATATAACCTTTAGCAAAAATTCCTCGATATTTACTGATACGCACGTTATCATTTATTTGAAATTTAGGTTTTTTATTTGAAACAATTTTAATATGATAATATACAGTATTTCAAAGTTTTTGCTCATTTTTCTTTGTTACATTAATTAGTTTCATTTTAATTGTCCTATGTATTTTATTATTATATTCTGAAACAACAATTGGTAATAATTGTAACCATTTATATGAACCTTGCATACTAAATTTTCTCCACATTATATTTTTTAATCTGCGATTTACACGTTCAACAATGGAAGCTTTTGGTGCTTGTTTTGCAAAATAATGATTAATATTATATTTTTCAGTCAATTGTTTAAATTTTTCATTTTTAAATTCTTTTCCTAAATCTGTGTGTAAATTTTTTGGAATACGATTACTTGATTCAAAAATTTTTTGCATTCCATTTGCTACTTCAATACTTGATTTATTTTTTATAGGTTTTGCCCACACAAATTTTGAAAATATATCAATTACTACAAGTATATATTTATATTTTTTATTTAAATTAGCATAGGCGTTCATTTCAACCAAATCAGCTTCAAATGTTTCATCTAATCCTTTTATAATAACACGTCTTCTTGTAAAATTTTTTCGTGCTGGCTTGTGTAGCTCATTAACTATATCATGTTTTATTTTTGACATTTTACTGTTTACTTAGCTGTTGTAGTTGTATCATGAATGCGTAATTCTTTAAATATAATTTTTAAATCGTCTTTTATACTATTTATGTCGTTTGTTATATTTTTTATATTGTTTTGTATAGCATCTATCACATTTTCAGCTTTTAACATATTGTCTTCAGCATTTTTATTATGCAAGTTTATATTTTTTTCTAATTCTTCTATTTTATTATTATAATCTTCACTATCGCTATCGCTATTGTTACAGTCTATGACGTCCAAACTTGTCAATAGACATTTTACTACTAATTATTTAAGATAAAGATATTATATTAGCCTCTTTTAATTCATTAATTATAGAAATAATTTCATTGTCAAGGTTATTGTTACCAGCGTTTTTAGATGCTATTATTTTTTTAAATTTTTCAACTAATTCATTAGGATCATCCCAATATTCATATTCTACAGGTTTATTATTATAATTTTTTAATAACATATTCAAACCTCAACCGGTTTTATCAGGAGTAGAGGTAGATGAATGCCTTTTAGGCATTAATAATGGTTTAATAATGCTTTTGTATTTAACTGATGTACTTCCCTTAAGTTGTCCTAATGGGTTATTGTCACGATGTGCAGCATTTGTAATATTTAATATTTTTTTATAATTATTTTCATCATCAGAATTGTAAATTTTTATAGGATTTTTTTTAAAAATAAGTTCGCATAAACCTTCAGTTCCTAAAAATTTTTCTTGATTTATATGTATATTTTGTTTTTTAAATTTAATTTCTTTATTGCCCATTAGAAATTTTTTTCTACTTCTATTAAAAGTAGCACCGTATGTGTCATCCATATCTTTAGAATTTTTTTTGACGTCACTAATATATATTTTAAGAGTTGGATCAATATTAGAATTTAATTTTAAATTTTCATCAGTTTGAGTGCGAGTATAATATGGACTTTTCAGACTAGTTCTAGTTTTTTGCTTTTTTTCTTGATCTTCTGTTTTGATTTGTTCAACCCTGTCCGCTTCTTCTTCTTCTTCCTCCTCCTTCTCTTCCTCCTCCTCTACCTCTTCCTGTTTCTCCTCCTCCTCCTCCTCCGGTTCATTTTTTGTTACATTTAATATATTAGTGTTTTTGTTTTTTGTAAGTGATATATTATGTAAATTTTTACTAATTTCTGATAATTTTTTGGTTATAGGAATATATGTTTTTTCTAAATTAATTTCTTTTTCTATTTCACCACTTTTTATTAATTGCAATTTTCGTCGAATATTTTTTCTGGCTTTTATTAATTGTGTTTTTAAACTTTTATTAATATTCATTTTAATATAACAAATATATTTTTAAAAAATAACGTTATAGTTCTGAACAGCTTTGTATACTGCTCTGTATACAAATATACAGCTTTTATATACTTATATAATGATCAAATCCGTTACGATATCGTCCATTATTTATTATACATTCTTTATTTATAACTAAAAATCCATAATTGTCATTCCAACAAGTAGCACACATTTTTTTAAATTGATCAAAAGTCATATCAGTCCCAACATGATCATTGTAAATATATTTTAAATTTAAATCATCTTGTTTAAATAATATTAGCAAATTAGCATTATCACGAATTAAATGTTTTGGCATACGTGCATATGTTTGACATAAATAAAAACAGTCCACATATTAATGACGTCCCATAGAAAAATAATCTCTAATTATATCTTGTTTTTCGCAGGCAATATCATCGAATATAAAAATAGAATTATATTTTGCTTCATTTGTTTTAATTATATTCTCTCTATTATTATAAGCATAATATCCAATAGCTCGAATAGGTTTTAATAATTTTTCTAAATACAAATATTTTGGTTGAAAAAGAGAATTTGAATATATATAAATATTTTCAAATAGTAACCCTTTAGGATGTTCTAAAAGAGCGATTATAACATTTGTTTTACCACAACCAGAAGGACCACTTATAAGACAACGAATTGTTGAAGGAAGTAAAACACTATTGCGTGGGTTTTCTTTTGTTTCTTTAAAATCGTAATTTTTTACACTAAGTGTATCTTTTTGCTTTAAAATTTTCATTGTAACTAAAATGTAATACTATATATTACAATTTTATACAAAATACTATTTAGTTAAATGTAAAACACAGATGATTCAACATCGATATCGACAACGACAAAATCATTTAAGAAAAAAAATTGGTGGTGGTATATTAAATACAGTTATTAATAAACTCCCTGTTGAACGTCATATACCTGGCTATAATTATTGTGGCCCCGGTACAAAACTACAAAAACGACTATCACGTGAGGATCAAGGTGTTAATTTATTAGACGAGGCTTGTAAAGTTCATGATATTACATATTCTAAAAGCAATAATTTGGAAGATCGTCATAAAGCTGATATAATATGATCAAATAAAGCATCTCAAAGGTTTCATTCAAAAGACGCTTCTATAAAGGAAAAATTGGCGGCTTTAGGTGTGTCAGCTGCAATGAAAGCAAAAGTTAAATTAGGTGCTGGTACTAAAAATACAAAAAAACATCAGCGTGGTAAAAAACATAAAAAAGCAGCTAAGTTTCAAAAATGAAATAAAACGTATTCAATCTACATTAAACAACAATAAGTCTAACAATAAAAATATTCAAATTGCTTTGAAAGAATTTAAAAAAAAAAAAATTATTACGTAAACCAAGAATAATATCAGTGCCGAAGAAAGGTGGTGTGTTACCAGTTATACCAATATTTGCAGGGTTAAGTGCATTAGGAACATTAGCTGGGGGCGTTGCCAAAGCCATAAATGATGCTAAATTTGCAAATAAACAACTAACTGAAAACCAACGTCATAATAAAAAAATGGAAGCAATCGCTTTAGGAAAAGGTTTATATTTACAACCGTATAAAAAAGGATAAGGTTTATATATATCAAAATTGCCGCATTCTTCTTCTTCAAAAAAAACAATACAAAAAAACTGTTAAAAAAGCTACCAAAACATGCTCTTTCTAATATTGAGTTGTTAAAATATGTAAAATTTCATTAAAATCTGACTTTATTTTTGCAAAAAATCATATAAATATTTGCTTCTGCGCCCAAATTTTATAATTTTTCATCATATTTCAGCTAAAAGAAAACATTGCAACAAGAAAATTGCTATTTCAAGTGTGATAGGTACTCTAGAATCCAGCCCATGTAGCTTACAATATAAAACGTACTTATTAAAATGACACCCGAAAATTGAATATTTATTATCTGATTGGTACCACGTTTTGGTCACTTTTGCATGTCCAATGCTTAAAACCATCCATAGTATAGATCCTAAAGCATGAATATGAATGTTTTAACAAAAATATCCATTTTAAGAATAGATAGGATCTGAATTTAATTTGTAAAAAATCATATACATATTTGCTTCCACTCAAAAAAATTATAATTCTTCATCATATTTTAGCTAAAAGAAAACATTGAAACAAGAAAATTGCTATTTCAACTGTGGTAGGTATTCTAGATTCCAGCCAATGTAGCTTACAATATACAACGTATTCATCAAGAATAGGTAAAATCTGACTTTATTTCTTTTAAAAATCATATAAATATTTGCTTCCGCGCCCGAATTTTATAATTTTCCATGATATATTAGCTAAAAGAAAACATTGCAACAAGAAAATTTCTATTTCAAGTGTGGTATATATTCTAGAATCCAGCCCATGTAGCTTACAATATACAACGTATTCATTAAAATGACACCCGAAAATTTAATGTTTATTATCTGATTGGTATCAACTTTTGGTCACTTTTGCATGTCCAATGCTAAAATTATCCATAGTATGGATCCTAAACCATGAATATGAATGTTTTCACAAAAATATCTATTTCAAGAATAGGTAAAATCTGACTTTATTTTTGTAAAAAATCATATAAGTATTTGCTTCCGAGCCCAAATTTTATAATTCTTCATCATATTTTAGCTATAAGAAAACATTGCAACAAGAAAATAGCTATTTTAAGTGTGGTAGGTATTCTACAATCCAGCCCATGTAGCTTACAATATACAACGTATTCATCAAGAATAGGTAAACTATGACTTCATTTTTTTTAAGATCATATAAATATTTGCTTCCGCGCCCGGATTTTATAATTTTTCATTATATTTTAGCTAAAAGAAAACATTGCAACAAGAAAATTGCTATTTCAAGTGTGGTAGGTATTCTAGAATCCAGCCCATGTAGCTTACAATATACAACGTATTCATTAAAATGACACCCGAAAATTTAATGTTTATTATCTGATTGGTATCACCTTTTGGTCACTTTTGTATGTCCAATGCTATAATTATTCATAGTGTGGATCCTAAAGCGTGAATATAAATGTTTTACCAAGAATATCCATTTTAAGAATAGGTAAAATCTGACTTTATTTTTGTAAAAAATCATAAAAGTATTTGCTTCCGAGCCCGAATTTTATAATTCTTTATCATATTTTAGCTAAAAGAAAACATTGCAACAAGAAAATTGCTTTTTAACTATGGTAAATGTTCTAGAATTCAGCCCATGTAGCTTACAATATACAACGTTTTCATCAAGGAAAGGTAAAATCTGTCTTTATTTTTGTAAAAAATCATATAAATATTTGCTTCCGCGCCCGAATATCATAATTTTTTATTATATTTTAGCTAAAAGAAAACATTGCAACAAGAAAATTGCTATTTCAAGTGTGGTAGGTATTCTAGAATCCAGCCCATGTAGCTTACAATATACAACGTATTCATCAAGAATAGGTAAAATCTGACTTTATTTTTGTAAAAAATCATAAAAAATTTCCTTCCGCGCCTAAATTTTATAATTCTTCATCATATTTTAGCTAAAAAAAAAACATTGCAACAAGAAAATTGCTATTTCAAGTGTGGTAAGTATTCTAGAATCCAGCCCATGTAGCTTACAATATACAACGTATTCAACAAGAATAGGTAAAATCTTACTTTATTTTTGTAAAAAATCATATAAATATTTGTTTCCGCACCCGAATTTTATAATTCTTTATCATATTTTAGCTAAAAGAAAACATTGCAACAAGAAAATTTACTATTTCAAGTGTGGTAGGTATTCTAGAATCCAGCACATGTAGCTTACAATATACAACGTATTCATTAAAATGACACCCGAAAATTGAATGTTTATTATCTGTTTGGTATCAACTTTTAGTCACTTTTGCATGTCCAATGCTAAAATTATCCATAGTATGGATCCTAAAGCATGAATATTAAAGTTTTAACAAAAATATACATTTCAAGAATAGGTAAAATCTGACTTTATTTTTGTAAAAAATCATATAAGTATTTGCTTCCGCGCCCGACTTTTATAATTCTTTATCATATATTAGCTAAAAGAAAACATTGCAACAAGAAAATTGATATTTCAAGTGTGGTAGGTATTCTAGAATCCAGCCCATGTAGTTTACAATATACAACGTATTTATCAAGAAAATCTAAAATCTGACTTTATTTTTATAAAAAACTCATATAAATATTTGCTTCCGAGCCAGAATTTTATAATTTTTCATCATATTTTAGCTAAAAGAAAACATTGCAACAAGAAAATTGCTATTTTAAGTGTAATAGGAATTGTAGAATCCAGCTCATGTAGCTTACAATATACAACGTATTCATTAAAATGACACCCGAAAACTAAATGTTTATTATCTGATTGGTATCACGTTAAGGTCACTTTTGCATGTCCAATGCTTAAAACCATCTATAGTATAGATCCTAAAGCATGAATATGAATGTTTTAACAAAAATTTCCATTTCAAGAATAGGTAAAATCTGAGTTTATTTTTGTAAAAAATCATATAAATATTGCTTCCGCGCCCGAATTTTATAATTTTTTATTATATTTTAGCTAAAAGAAAACATTGCAACAAGAGAATTGCTATTTCAAGTGTGGTAGGTATTCTAGAATCCAACTTATGTAGCATACAATATACAACGTATTCATTGAAATGACACCCCAAAATTGAATGTGTTATTATCTGATTGGTATCATGTTTTGGTCACTTTTGCAAGTCCAATGCTAAAATTATCCATAGTATAGATCCTAAAGCATGAAAATGAATGTTTTAACAAAAATATCCATTTCAAGAATAGGAAAAATATGACTTTATTTATGTAAAAAATCATACAAATATTTGCTTCTGCGCCCGAATTTTAAAATTCTTTTTCATATTTTAGCTAAAAGAAAACATTGCAACAAGAAAATTGCTATTTCAAGTGTGGTAGGTATTCTGGAATCCAGCCCAAGTAGCTTACAATATAAAACGTATTCATTATAATGACACCCGAAAATTGAATGTTTATTATCTGACTGGTACCACGTTTTGGTCACTTTTACATGTCCAAAGCTTAACCCCATCCATAGTATAGATCATAAAGCATGAATATGTATGGTTTAAGAAAAATATCCATTTTAAGAATTGGTAAAATCAGACTTTATTTTTGTAAAAAGTCATATAAATATTTGCTTCCGCGCCCGAATTTTATAATTCTTCATCATTTTTTAGCTAAAAGGAAACTTTGCAACAAGAATATTGCTATTTCAAGTGTGGTAGGTATTCTACAGTCCAGCCCAAGTAGCTTACAATATACAACGTATTCATCAAGAATAGGTAAAATCTGACTTTATTTTTGTAAAAAATCATATAAATATTTGCTTCCGCGCCCGAATTTTATAATTCTTCATCATATATTAGCTAAAAGAAAACATTGCAACAAGAAATTTGATATTTCAAGTGTGGTAGGTATTCTAGAATCCAGCCCATATAGCTTACAATATACAACGTATTCATCAAGAATAGGTAAAATCTGACTTTATTTTTGAAAAAAATCATATAAATAATTCCTTCCGCGCCCGAATTTTATCATTCTTCATCATATTTTAGCTTTGCAACAAGAACTTTGATATTTCTAGTGTGGTAGGTATTCTAGAATCCAGCCCATGTAGCTTACAATATACAACGTATTCATCAAGAATAGGTAAAGTCTTTCTTTATTTTTGTGAAAAATCATGTAAATAATTGCTTTCGCGCCCGAATTTTATAATTCTTCGTCATATTTAACTAAAAGAAAACATTGCAACAAGAAAATTGCTATTTCAAGTGTGGTAGGTATTCTAGAATCCATCCCATGTAGCTTACAATATGCAACGCATTCATGAAGGATAGGTAAAATCTGACTTTATTTTTGTAAAAAATCATATAAATAT
Source organism: Stenolophus ochropezus (assembly GCA_035578165.1). Taxonomy (NCBI): domain Eukaryota; kingdom Metazoa; phylum Arthropoda; class Insecta; order Coleoptera; family Carabidae; genus Stenolophus; species Stenolophus ochropezus. The sequence goes on along the minus strand of JAQOWZ010000066.1, from coordinate 584,735 downwards.
TTGATTCCGCGCCCGAATTATATAATTTTTCATCATATTTTAGCTAAAAGAAAACATTGCAACAAGAAAATTGCTATTTTAATTGTGGTAGGTATTCTAGAATCCAGCTCATGTAGCTTACCATACATAACGTATTCATCAAGAATAGGTAAAATCTGACTTTATATTTGTAAAAAATCATATAAATAATTGCTTCCGCGCCCGAATTTTATAATTCTTCATCTTATTTTAGCTAAAAGAAAACATTGCAACAAGAAAATTGCTATTTCAAGTGTGGTAGGTGTTCTAGAATCCAGCCCATGTAGCTTATAATATACAACGTATTCATCAAGAATAGGTAAAATGTGACTTTATTTTTGTAAAAATCATATAAATATTTGCTTCCGCGCCCGAATTTTATAATTATTCATCATATTTTAGCTAAAAGAAAACATTGCAACAAGAAAGTTACTATTTCAAGTGTGGTAGGTATTCTAGAATCCAGCCCATGTAGCTCACAATATACAACGTATTCATTAAAATGACACCCAAAAATTTAGTGTTTATTATCTGATTGGTACCACGTTTTGGTCACTTTTGCATGTCTAATGCTAAAATTATCCATAGTATAGATCCTAAAGCATGAATATGAATGTTTTAACAAAAATATCCTTTTCGAGAATAGCTAAAATCTGACTTTATTTTTGTAATGAATCATATAAATATTTGTTTCCGCGCCCGAATTTTACAATTCTTCATCATATTTTAGCTAAAAGAAAACATTTTAACAAAGAAATTGCTATTTCAAGTGTGGTAGGTATTCTTGAATCCAGCCCATGTAGCTCACAATATACAACGTATTCATTAAAATGACACCCGAAAAGTTAATGTTTATTATCTAATTGGTACCACGGTTTGGTCACTTTTGCATGTCTAATGCTAAAATTATCCAAAATATAGATCCTAAAGCATGAATATGAATGTATTAACAAAAATATCCATTTCAAGAATAGGTAAAATCTGACTTTATTTTTGTAAAATATTATATAAATATTTGCTTCTGCGCCCGAATTTTATAATTCTTCATCATATTTTAGCTAAATGAAAACATTGCAACAAGAAAATCTTTGCTTCCGCGCCCGAATTTTATAATTCTTCATCATATTTTGGCTAAATGAAAACATTGCAACAAGAAAATTGTTATTTCAAGTGTGGTAGGTATTTTAGAATCCAGGCCATGTAGCTTAACACAACGTATGCATTAAAATGACACCCGAAAATTGAATGTTTATTATCTGGTTGGTACCACGTTTTGGTCACTTTTGCATGTCTAATGCTTAAAACCATCCATAGTATAAATCCTAAAACATGAATATGAATGTTTTAACAAAAATATCCATTTCAAGAATAGGTAAATCTGACATTATTTTTGTAAAAAATAATATAAATATTTGATTACGCGCCCGATTTTTATAATTCTTTATCAAATATTAGCTAAAAGAAAATATTGCAACAAGAAAATTGCAATTTCAAGTGTGGTAGGTATTCTAGAATCCAGCCTATGTAGCTTACAATATACAACGTATTTATCAAGAATAGGTAAAATCTGACTTTATTTTTGTAAAAAATCATATAAATATTTGTTTCCGCGCCCGAATTTTATAAGTTTTTATCATATTTTAACTAAAAGAAAATATTGCAACATGAAAATTGCTATTTCAAGTGTGGTAGGTATTCTAGGATCCAGCCCATGTAGCTCACAATATACAACGTATTCATTAAAATGACACCCGAAAATTGAAAGTTTATTATCTGATTGGTTCCACGTTTTGGTCACTTTTGCATGTCCAATGCTTAAAACCATCCATAGTATAGATCCTAAAGCATGAATATGAAAGTTTTAACAAATATATCCATTTCAAGAATAGGTAAAATCTGACTTTATTTTTGTAAAAAATCATATAAATAATTCCCTCTGCGCCCGAATTTCATAATTCTTCATCATATTTTGGGTAAAAGAAAACTTTGCAACAAAAAAATTGCTATTTCAAGTGTGGTAGGTATTCTAGAATCCAGCCCATATAGCTTGCAATATACAACGTAATCATTAAAATGACACCCGGAAATTGAATGTTTATTATCTGATTGGTACCCACGTTTTGGTCACTTTTGCATGTCCAATGCATAAAACAATCCATAGGATAGATCCTAAAGTATGAATATGAATGTTTTAACTTAAATATCTATTTCAACAATAAGTAAAATCTGACTTTATTTTTGTAAAAATTATATAAATATTTGCTTCCGCGCCCGAATTTTATAAATCTTCATCATATTTTAGCTAAAAGAAAACATTGCAACAAGAAAATTGCTATTTCAAGTGTGGTAGGTATTCTAGAATCCAGCCCATGCAGCTTACAATATACAACGTATTCATAAAGAATAGGCAAAATCTGACATTATTTTTGTAAAAAATCATATAAATATTTGCTTCCGCGCCCGAATTTTATAATTTTTCATCATATTTTAGCTAAAATAAAACATTGCAACAAGAAAATTGCTATTTCAAGTGTGGTAGGTATTCTAGAATCGAGCCCATGTAGCTTACAATATACAACGTATTCATTAAAATGACACCCGCAAATTGAATGTTTATTATCTGATTGGTACAACGTATTGGTCACTTTTGCATGTCCAATGTTAAAACAATCCATAGGATAGATCCTAAAGCATGAATATGAATGTTTTAACAAAAATATCTATTTCAAGAATAGGTAAAATCTGACTTTCTTTTTTAAAAAAATCATATAAATATTTGCTTCCGCGCCCGAATTTTATAATTCTTTATCATATTTTGCTAAAAGAAAACTTTGCAACAACAAAATTGCTATTTCAAGTGTGGTAGGTATTCTAGAATCCAGCCCATGTAGCTTGCAATATACAACGTAATCATTAAAATGACACCCGGAAATTGAATGTTTATTATCTGATTGGTACCACGTTTTGGTCACTTTTGCATGTCCAATGCATAAAACAATCCATAGGATAGAACCTAAAGTATGAATATGAATGTTTTAACATAAATATCTATTTCAACAATAAGTAAAATCTGACTTTATTTTTGTAAAAATTATATAAATATTTGCTTCCGCGCCCGAATTTTATAAATCTTCATCATATTTTAGCTAAAAGAAAACATTGCAACAAGAAAATTGCTATTTCAAGTGTGGTAGGTATTCTGGAATCCAGCACATGTAGCTTATTTTATAAAATGTATTCATCCAGAATAGGTAAAATCTGACACTATTTTTGTAAAAAATCATATAAATATTTGTTTCCGCGCCCAAGTTTTACAATTCTTTATCATATTTTAGCTAAAAGAAAACATTGCAACAAGATAATTACTATATCAAGTGTGGTAGGCATTCCAGAATGCAGCCCATGTAGCTTACAATATACAACGTATTCATTAAAATGACACCCGAAAATTTAATGTTTATTATCTGATTGGTACCACGTTTTCGTCACTTTTGCATGTCCAATGCTTAAAACAATCCATAGTATAGATCCTAAAGCATGAATATGAATGTTTTAACAAAAATATCGATTTCAAGAATAAGTAAAATCTGACGTTATTTTTGTAAAAAATCATATAAATATTTGCTTCCGCGCCCGAATTTTATAATTTTTCGTCCTATTTTAGCTAAAAGAAAACATTGCAACAAGAAAATTGCTATTTAAAGTGTCGTAGGTATTCTAGAATCCAGCATATGTAGCTTACAATATACAACGTATTCATCAAGAATGGGAAAACTCTGACTTAATTTTTGTAAAAAATCATATAAATATTTGCTTCCGCGCCCGAATTTTATAATTCTTCATCATATTCTAGCTAAAAGAAAACATTGCAACATGAAAATTGCTATTTCAAGTGTGGTAGCTTTCTAGAGTCCAGCCCATGTAGCTTACATTATACAACGTATTCATCAAGAATAGGTAAAATCTGACTTAATTTTTGTAAAAAATCATATAAATATTTGATTCCGCGCCCGAATTTTATAATTCTTTATCATATTTTAGCTAAAAGAAAACATTTGTTGAAAATTTTTAGGAACTCGGTGGTTAAGGTTGTAGAAGTTATTTAGGCCTTTAGGTTCCTGATGGAGGTTTTATTACATTAGTCGTGATCATAAAATAATACAGGACGTTTCGGGCAATGTTAGCCCATCATCAGCTATAATATATATCTTACAAAAAATTACAATATTACAATTACAATTTTATTAACAACTCACCAGATGAAAGAGGTTAAGCAGAATTACATTATTTAAACAAAATTTTGATTGAATGCATTTTAAAACACATGTGAAGATTGTAAGTTCTATTTAATAAAGGCGAAGTCGTTGTAACGGTTATAAGGTACATTTGTTAAACTTTTAAAAGACTATTATTCGTAGATAATTGTACCCCCGATAGTACACACACATGTCGACAGCATGATGTCTGGTGAAACTCTGTTTAAAAAATAGTGATGGGAGGAAGAACAAATGATGTTGCATGCGCAGAAAAAGAAATAAATGAGGCGCGAAGTCAAACTTATGAATTAATTATGTTTTTAATGTGCTGCACATTATTGTTGTAATCTGTGATGTAATTTAGAACATTATGGTTATTGATTGTAATGTGAAATGTTTCAAATAAACCTCTATGATTTTTAAATTGCTCTTTCTCTAATATTTTGGGGTTATCAAAACCTATTTCGTGACCAGTTTGGCACTTGTGTTTGGATATTGCGCTATGATCGGCGTTGTTTTTGTTGCAGTGATATTTATGTTGGTAAATACGTTTTGCCAAGGGTTGAGTTGTTTCACCGATATAAATTTTATTACATGTGTTTCATGTGACTTGGTACACGACATCTTTTTGTAAATGTGGGTCAATTTTGTCTTTCAAAGGTGTATATAAAAATTTTGTAGTTATCATATTATTATTGGCTATTGTAATGTTTGTTTGGTCTAGTATTTTACGCATGGATTGATTTATGAAGCTGTCGTAATGGATTTTGGTATATATATTTTTCTCCAGCTGTATGTTGCTCTCGCCATTGACAATATCTGTATTAGCTGATAGTTGTTTATCAAGTTTGTTTAGTCTGAGTCTAATAATGTTATTGATGATTTCGAAAGGATATCCATTATTGTGGAGTGTGTTATAAATATACTGTAAATTTTGTGTATGATATCTTGGGTGTGATAACAGGATTGCCTTGTCTACGAGGGATGTGACAACACTTTTTTTATATTTGAAATTAGTATGTAAATTAAAATTTAAATATCTGCCTGAAGCGGTCGGTTTAATGTACCAGTTTGTAGTTATTCTGTTATTATATTTAATGAAGGTAGTATCTAGGAAATGTATTTGATTATTGGTTTCTATTTCGAATGTAAATTTGATTCTAGGGTGGAAACTGTTAAAATTATTCAAGATATCATTCACAAAATCTTTGTTGGCAATTACTAAGCAATCGTCGACATAACGTTTGTAATAAATTATATTCCATTTTTTATTGAAAAAGACTGTTTTTTCTAGGTTTTGTAAAATGAATTCTGCTAAGCTACTACTGATACTGGCTCCCATAGGAGAGCCATCTTTTTGAAAATAAATTTGGTTGTTAAAAGTAAAAACTGATGATTCATAACATAGGTTAATTCCTTCTATAAATTGTTCTTCATTTAGCTCAGTATATTGTTCAATGGATGTCCAAATATCTGTCAAGCAATCTATAACCAGATGTTGAGGAATAGATGGGTAGAGAGCAACTACATCTAAAGAAAAAATAATGCAGTTGTTGGGGATAGTTAGTTTGGTGATGTCATAAACCAAGTCAAATGAATTTTTGATTATGTTTTCTGAAGCAGATGTGACTTTACTAATTATACTATTTAAATGTTTTGATAATAAATATGTAGGTGTGTTAATTGTTGATGTGATTTGGCGCAAGGGGGTGTTTTCTTTATGGATCTTAGGCTGCATGTACATACGACCCAAAGATGGGTGTTGGACTATTAATTGTGTATGTTTGATTTTAGAAAGATATTTTTTACATTTGAAATCTAATTTATTAACAGGATTTTTATTTAATTTTTGGTAAGTTGTTTGGTCTGATAAAATTTCTGAGGCTTTATTATCATATTCAGTTTTGTTCATGATTACTGTTTTTGATCCTTTATCAGCTTTGGTGATTATTAGTTTATTTGAATTTAATTTAACAAATATTTTAGCTTGACGTATCCATCTCAACAATTCTTGTTCTTGGTAAGTGAGTTTTGAATTTTTTAAGTTGGAATATCTGTAATGTAATAGTTTGGATATTTTATTTTTTAAAATGTCTTTGTTTGTAACATTACTTCTGTCTATTGCTATTGATATATTGACAAAGCATTCTGTTATTAACTGTTTATTTATTTTGGGATTAGAATCTTTAAAACTGAATTTTGGACCAAGGGCAAGAATTGCTAAGATGTTTTCGTCTATTTCCATGTCACTGTAATTGACAATCCACTATTTGTAATATTTTAGGAGGTAGGTGCATATGCTATTGTTTAAAGCTTTGTTTTTTAACGTGTTAAGTTTTTTGTCAGTAGTAATTTTATTGGAAGTTTTTGTATTAATATAAAAAGTGTTGACTTTATGGATCACATGGTTGTAAATATCGATGGGCAATATGTTCATGCAGTCTAAGACACATTTGGATATTTGTTGGTTTATATAATTAAGATGACTATGCGCTTCATTTATTTCGAGGTTGAGCAGTTTGATTTTATATTTGAAATTTATAGAGTTGAATTTATAAAAGTTATGTTTGTTGGCATGTGTGTTTCTATTGGTGGTACAGTTATCTATGAATTTTGGTAATAAATTGTTATCTTTACAAGAATGTAGGAAGAATATCCTATTTTCCGTTTTGGCAAAATGAACTTTAAGATTATAGTACCTTTTAATTGTTACAACGGCTTGTTGGCCGAAGCTGGCTTGTATATTCCAGAAGAATCCGGTGTGCTCCATGATGATTCTTGTTGAACTTGTGTAGCTGGATGAGATGTTCTATTTTCTGTGTAGATGTGTAAAATGCTTTAGAGTTGATAATAGGGATGTTTTCTCCTGGCACCCTATCTTGTTTGTTGAAAATCTTTAGGAACTCGCTGGTTAAGGTTGTAAAAGTTATTTAGGCCTTTAGGTTTCTGATGTAGGTTTTATTACATTAGTCGAGATCATAAAATAATACAGGACGTTTCGGGCAATGTTAGCCCATCATCAGCTATAATATAAATTTTACAAAAAATTACAATATTACAATTACAATTTCATTAACAACTCACCAGATGAAAGAGGTTAAGCAGAATTACATTATTTAAACAAAATTTTGATTGAATGCATTTCAAAACTTATGTGAAGATTGTAAGTTCTATTTAATAAAGGCGAAGTCGTTGTAACGATTATAAGGTACATTTGTTAAACTTTTAAAAGACTAATATTCGTAGATAATTTTCCCCCGATAGTACACACACGTGTCGACAGTGTAACGTAATTATATGTATATGCGACTTAAATATCGCTAGATAGCTCAAAATATTTATAACATTACTTTTTTACAAAAGAAATATATATAAAATTACATACCGTCTCGCTGAAATTTACTAATCTCACTTGACAGTAACTAACAATAATAAATAATTGAATTGTTTTCACTTGACAAACAAATAATAATTGAATTAATTAAATGACATTGACATTAACTTGACATTGACATTGACAACTAAGTATTCGGGCGCCAGTCACTTTGCTAGGGTGACAAATCTAAGCAATCACAAATTCGGGTCCGGTTCTGAAATAAAACATGTAGGAAAAGAAAGCATTGGATTTAAATTATTTATTTAACGAAAATTGGAAATGATAATGACATATAATAAACTATTAATAAACACAGTGAAAATGAATAAACATTACAATTATAAAAGAAATAGATAATAAGAGATTGACAGAATATGGGGTTTTACTAAAAAGAATTGGAAAAAGGCAGGACTTACTTCGATTTTGGAATTAAATGTGATCTCTCGCAGTTAAGATACGGTAAGCCCAAGAGAATCACAAATAAATTATAGCCCAAGTATTTGAGCACACGCTTTCCATCAAAATGTATAGTCCTAAGACTCAAATTGACGTATGAAAGGGTTTTCAAACTTTGCGAGGACAAAACAGCTATCGCTTTTATCAAGAAATATTATATAGACTTGGGTCTATATAATATTTTAGGGTTGAGATGTTTCACCGATACAAATTTTATTACAAGTGTTACATGTGACTTGGTACACGACATCTTTTTGTAAATGTGGGTCAATTTTGTCTTTCAAAGGTGTATATAAAAATTTTGTAGTTATCATATTATTATTGGCTATTGTAATGTTTGTTTGGTCTAGTATTTTACGCATGGATTGATTTAATGTACCAGTTTGTAGTTATTCTGTTATTATTTCTAATTAAGGTAGTATCTAGGAAATGTATTTGATTATTGGTTTCTATTTCTAATTTCTTTCTATTCAAACACAAGTGCTAAACTGGTCACGAAATAGATTTTGTTAACCCCAAAATATTAGAGAAAGTGTAATTTAAAAATCATAGACTTTTATTTGAAACATTTCACATTACAATCAATAACCATAATGTTCTAAATTACATCACAGATTACAACAATAATGTGCAGCACATTAAAAACATAATTAATTCATAAGCTTGACTTCGCGCCTCATTTATTTCTTTTTCTGCGCATGCAACATCATTTTTTCTTCCTCCCATCACTATTTTTTAAACAGAGTTTCACCAGACATCATGCTGTCGACACGTGTGTGTACTATCGGGAATACAATTATCTACGAATAATAGTCTTTTAAAAGTTTAACAAATGTACCTTATAATCGTTACAACGACTTCGCCTTTATTAAATAGAACTTACAATCTTCACATGTGTTTTGAAATGCATTCAATCAAAATTTTGTTTAAATAATGTAATTCTGCTTAACCTCTTTCATCTGGTGAGTTGTTAATAAAATTGTAATTGTAATATTGTAATTTTTTGTAAAATTTATATTATAGCTGATGATGGGCTAACATTGCCCGAAACGTCCTGTATTATTTTATGATCTCGACTAATGTAATAAAACCTACATCAGGAACCTAAAAGCCTAAATAACTTCTATAAAAGAAAACATTGCAACAAGAAAATTGCTATTTCAAGGGTAGTAGCTTTTTAGAATCCAGCCAATGTAGCTTACAATATACAACCTATTCATCAAGAATAGGTAAAGTCTGAATTAATTTTTGTAAAAAATCATATAAATATTTGCTTCCGCGTCCGAATTTTATAATTCTTTATCATATTTTAGTTAAAAGAAAACACTGTATCAAGAAAATTGCTATTTCAAGTGTGGTAGGTATTCTAGCATCCAGCCTATGTACCTTACAATATACAACGTATTCATCAAGAATATGTAAAATCTGACTTTATTTTTGTAAAAAATCATATAAATATTAGCTTCCGCGCCCGAATTTTATAATTCTTTATCATATTTTAGCTAAAAGAAAAAATTGCATCAAGAAAATTGCTATTTCAAGTGAGGTAGGTATTCTAGAATTCAGACCATGTAGCTTACAATATGGAACGTATTCATCAAGAATAGGTAAAATATGACTTTATTTTTGTAAAAAATCATATAAATATATGCTTTTGCGCCCGAATTTTATAATTTTTCATCATATTTTAGCTAAAAGAAAACCTTGCAAGAAGAAAATTGCTATTTTAAGTGTGGTACGTATTCTAGAATCCAGCCCATGTAACTTATAATATACAACGTATTCATAAAGAAAAGGTAAAATCTGACTTTATTTCTGTATAAAATCATATAAATATTTGCTTCCGCCCTCGAATTTTATAATTCTTCATCATATTTTAGCTAAAAGAAAACATTGCAACAAGAAAATTGCTATTTCGAGTGTTGTTGGTATGCCAGAATCCAGCTCATGTAGTTTACAATATACATCGTATTCATTAAAATGACACTCGAAAATTGAATGTTTATTATCTGATTGGTACAAAGTTTTGGTCACTTTTGCAGGTCCAATTCTAAAATTATCCATAGTATAGATCCTAAAGCATAAATGTGAATGTTTTAACAAAAATATCCATTGTAAGAATGGTTAAAATCTGACTTTATTTTTGTAAAAAATCATATAAATATTTGCTTCCGCGCCAGAATTTTTTAATTCTTCATCATATTTTAGCTAAAGGATAACATTGCAACAAGAAAATTGATATTTCAAGTGTGGTAGGTATTCTAGAATCCAGCCCATGTAGCTTATAATATACAACATATTCATCAAGAATAGATAAAATCTGACTTTATTTCTGTAAAAAATCATATAAGTATTTGCTTCCGCGCCCGAATTTTATAATTCTTCATCATATTTTAGCTAAAAGATAACATTGCAACAAGAAAATTGCTATTTCAAGTGTGGTAGGTATTCCAAAATCCACCCCATGTAACTGACAATATACAACGTATTCATTAAAATGATACCCGAATATTGAATGATTATTATCTGATTGGTATCACGTTTTGGTCACTTTTGCATGTCCAATGCTTAAAACCATCCATATTATAGATCCTAAAGCATGAATATGAATGTTTTAACAAAAGTATCTATTCCAAGAATAGGTAAAATCTGACTTTATTGTTCTAAATAATCATATAAATAATTACTTCCGCGTCTAAATTTTATAATTCTTTAACATATTTTAGCTAAAAGAAAACACTGCAACAAGAAAATTGCTATTTCAAGAATACCTACCACACTTGAAATAGCAATGTTCTTGTTGCAATGTTTTCTTTTAGCTAAAATATGATGAAAAATTATAAAATTCGGGCGCGGTAGCAAATATTTATATAATTTTTTACAAAAATAAAGTCAGATTTTACCTATTTGTGATGAATATGTTGTATATTGTAAGCTACATGGGCTGGAGTCTAGAATACCTACCAAATTTGAAATAGCAATTTTCTTGTTGCAAAGTTTTTTTAGCTAAAATATGATAAGGAATTATAAAATTCGGGCGCAAAAGCAAATATTTATATGATTTTTTACAAAAATAAAGTCAAATTTTACCTATTCCTGATAAATACGTTGTATATTATCAGCTACAGGGGCTGGATTCTAGAATAGCTACCACACTTGAAATAGAAATTTTCTTGTTGCAATGTTTTCTTTTAGCTAAAATATGGTGAAAAATTACAAAAGTAGGCCGCGGAAGCAAATATTTATATGATTTTTTACAAAAATAAAGTCAGAGTGTACCTATTCTTGAAATGGATATTTTTGTTGAAACATTCATATTCATGCTTTAGGATCTATAGTATGGAAAATATTAGAAATTAACATGCAAAAGTGACCAAAACGTGGTACCAATCAGATAATAAACATTCAATTTTCGTGTGTCGTTTTAATGAATACGTTGTATATTGTAAGCTACAGGGGCTGGATTCTAGATTACCTACCAAACTTGAAATAGCAATTTTCTTGTTGCAATGTTTTCTTTTAGCTAAAATATTATAAAGAATTAAAAAATTCGGGCGCGGAAGCAAATATTTACATGAGTTTTAACAAAAATAAAGTCAGCTTTTACCTATTCTTGATGAATACGTTGTATATTGTAAGCTACATGGGTTGGATTCTGAAATACCTACCAAACTTGAAATAGCAATTTTCTTGTTGAATGGTTTCTTTTAGCTAAATTATGTTAAAGAATTATAAAATTAGGGAGCGGAAGCAAATGTTGAGATAGATACTTTTGTTAAAACATTCATATTCATGCTTTAGGATCTATACTATGGATGGTTTTAAGCATTGAATATGCAAACGCGACCAAAACGTTGTACCAATAAGATAATAAACATTCAACTTTCGGGTGTCATTTTTATGAATACGTTGTTTATTGTAAACTACATAGGCTGGATTCTAGAATACCTACCACACTTGAATTAGCAATTTTCTTTTTGCAATGTTTTCTTTTAGCTAAGATATGATGAAATTATAAAATTCGGGCGCGGAAGCAAATATTTATATGATTTTTTACAAAAATAATGTCAGATTTTACCCTTTCTTGATGAATACGTTGTATAATGTAAGCTACATGGGCTGGATTCTAGAAAACGTACCACACTTGAAATTGAAATTTTCTTGTTGCAATGTTATCTTTTAGCTAAAATATGATGAATAATTATAAAATTTAGGCGCGGAAGCAAATATTTATATGATTTTTTACAAAAATAAAGTCAGATTTTACCTATTCTAGAAATGGATATTTTTGTTAAAACATTCATATTTATGCTTTAGGATCTATACTATGGATAATTTTAGCATTGGACATGCAAAAGTGACCAAAACGTAGTACCAATCAGATAATTAACATTTAATTTTCGGGTGTCATTATAATGAATACGTTGTATATTGTAAGCTACATGGACTGGATTCTGGAATACCTACCACACTTGAAATAGCAATTTTCTTGTTGCAATGTTTTCTTTTAGCTAAATTATAATGAAGAATTATAAAATTCGGGCGCGGAAGAATATATTTATATGATAATTTTCAAAATAAAATCAGATTTTACCTATTCTTGATGAATACGTTTTATATTGTAAGCTACAAGGGCTGGATTCTAAAATACCTACCACCCTTGAAATAGCAATTTTCTTGTTGCAATATTTTCTTTTAGCTAAAATATAATAAAGAATTAAAAAATTCGGGCGCGGAAGCAAATATTTATATAATTTTTTTCAAAAATAAGTCAGATTTTACCTATTCTTGAGATGGATATTTTTGTTAAAACATTCATATTCATGCTTTAAGATCTATACTATGGATGGTTTTAAGCATTGGACATGCAAAAGTGACCAAAACTTGGTACCAATCAGATAATAAACATTAAATTTTTGGGTGTCATTTTAATGAATACGTTGTATATTGTAAGCTATATGGGTTGGATTCTATAATATCTACCATACTTGAAGTAGCAATTTTCTTGTTGCAATGTTTTCTTTTAGCTAAAATATGAAGAAGAATTATAAAATTCGGGCGCGGAAGCAAATATTTATATGATTTTTTACAAAAATAAAGTCAGATTTTACCTATTCTTGATGAATACGTTGTATATTATAAGCTACATGGGCTGGATTCTAGAATACCTACCACACTTTAAATAGCAATTTTCTTGTAGCAATGTTTTTTTTTAGCTAAAATCTGATGAAGAATTATTAAATTCGGGCGTGGAACCAAATATTTATATGATTTTTTATAAAAATAAAGTCGGATTTTACCTTTTCTTGATAAATACGTTGTAGGTTGTAAGCTACATGGGCTGGATTCTAGAATACCTACTACACTTGAAACAGCAATTTTCTTGTTGCAATGTTTTCTTTTAGCTAAATTATGATAAAGAATTATAAAATTCGGGCGCGGAAGCAAATATTTATATGATTTTTACAAAAATAAAGTCAGATTATATCTATTCTTGAAATGGATATTTTTGTTAAAACATTCATATTCATGCTTTAGGATCTATACTATGGATGGTTTTAAGCACTTGACATGCAAAAGTGACCAAAACGTGGTACCAATCAGATAATAAACATTCAATTTTCGGGTGTCATTTTAAAGAATACGTTGTATCACAGACAAACTTATACCAGATCCCCAACGTAATGCTAAAAAATATGCTCGTTCAGTATAGTCATTTTTAAACGCAATAGATGGCGCAGAGTATGCTGATATGTGTTGGAATATAATTTTGAGCAAGTCAACGAGTCGTGACTCATATGTGACGGCAATAATATCTTCTATTAGTTGTGAGGGGAGATTTAAAGTCTGCTTCAGCGTCAGAATTTGCTTAGAGACATCTCTTAAACAATAATTTCAAGAATTATTACTTTATTTTACTTCTAAATTAATAGTATCTAAACATAATATAATAAAAATTAAGAAAATAATAATAGGTAATAAAATCAAAGTTCTTGCCAAACAAACACAAACACACAACACACATCACATATATAGGTGCATTTAATTAATCATTTTAGACTATAATTTATTACTATTTTTAATAATAAATTGTAATAGTATATATTAATACAAATAAAATATTGTCAAATACTATAAACAAAAATCAAAAAACATTTTTTTATAATGTAGATATAAAATAGTACATATTAGTATTTATTAGTAACCACTCTAACTTTATGACTAGGTTTATTTCTTTTCTGTAGGCAATTAGATTTTGTTTCCCAAATACATTCTTTGTATAATTCCAAATTGATTAATAATTTCAACATATATAGTCTCTGTTTATTACATACAGAGTCATTAAACCAATTTGGAAATTTAGAATCTGTTTCAAATTTTATTTGATTGAACAAAAAATTACAAATATCTTTTTTATGTCTGTTTTGTAAATAAAAATTTGCAAATACATTTAACTGAAATTTCACTATGAAATTAAATAAAACACTAGGAACGCATAAATTTCCGGTATGATATCCAGCAATTGTATCATATGCCCCAAAATATATTAACAAATCACAAGGTCTTGCACCTTCGTCATTATTTATATTAATAAGTACACATTGCTCGCACTTATATTTTTTGAAGCATTTAAATGCAACATAACCTGCATAGTATGCAATTGAACTTTCTTTATATTTTGAAGTTGTTTCATCTTGCATACTAATTTCTTCATCGAAGTCATCTGCCTCTGGTAGAGATTCAATTTGAGACTTTGTTTTTAAGAATTCATCTATTCTCAGAAATGTGCTGTCATCCTGCGGACAATTCCCTTCCGTCCAAGTCTCGTCAACCCGGTGAACTACTATATTTTCTATATTGTATCGAAACTGCTCTGCAGTTGGGTACATGTTAAACCCTCCAGCACCTCTTATGTGACTAAATAGGTTTTCAAGACAATCTTGTGTCAGTTTATTAGTACACAAATAATCTACTCCAGCGTTTTTTAACTCATGCCATATATTCATTACTGCTGACAATGTTTGGCTTAATCCTTCAAAACAAGGAGAATACGTCTGAAACCTCTTACCCTCTTCTCTACGAACACATTTCCACGTTTGGACCCATTTAATTTAATTTTGTAGTTCATTACACAACTCATTTTTCTCACTAATTGCACATGAATTTGGATTAGCTGTGTATTTGTGCTTGCTGTTTAAAATATCTATTAATTTATTAGTATTTTAATAAATTCCGCTGTATTTATTGCAGTCGCGCTACTTATTTCTCCAAAAGTACAGGCAGATTTAATTGCAGCAGCTGTTTTATGGCTGAATATTTGTGTAGCTAAATAAACCGACATTTTTTGAAAATTATTAGGCTTTATGTGCATTTCTGAAATATGTCCCATACTTCGCGCAAGTTTACACTTTAAATCTTTGTAATAAGTTTGTGTAATGTCATTCAAAGAAATTTTTGATTTTTCCTCACCAACTAGAAAATCTGTTTCCATTAATCTGTTACGAATATTTTTAATAATACGAGTATGTATTATATCACACATTAAAAAAATTCTACGCTCGCCGACATAAAAATATGGCTTATTTGCCGAAACTCCTAATTTTTTCATAACAGCACGGTTACTTGGCCCTTGGTCACAAGTAATTGCTAATATTTTAAAACCACAGGCACTTACTTTTTCCACACACATTTTTATCAATGTCATTAAATTATCTGCTTTGACAGAATTGTCAGATAGAAAATATAAGAAAGGTATTTTAAAATTATGTACTACACCACGAATCATAAAAACAAGTGCTTCTGAACTGTACAACGGTTTCTTTTCTAATTCGCCCAAATCTTCAAAACCTTCAATTACATCCAAATAAGCACAATATTGTATTGCTTTTTTCAAAGACATTTTATCATAAACAATAATGCAGAATTTATCAATATCCGATAGTGACATTGTTCTGTGCTGTAAAGCTGAAATTAATTTCTGGTTGAAACCAGTTGTAAAATGTAAAACATTGGACCATGTTCTTAAGGTAGATTCTGAGGGCAAATTGATTTGTTTAAAATTTTTAAGATAGCGATATCCACCAGGAGAACGGTAATGAAAATATAATGCAAATTGTTTTCGTTCTTTATCCCACGGTGTATTTTTTTTGTGTGTTAATTGCATCTTTGATAAAATTTTAGCATTATCGGAAATATCTGATTTTAAATTAAATAATTCAAAGATAATTGGTGAGACAATTTTTGCTTGAATCTCTTAATTATGTAATTTTTATTTCGTATTTTTTTTTCAGAATTAAATTTTGCTCTTTAATTTTATTTGAAGTACATTTAGTACATTTTTTTGTTTCTTCTTTCTGATATAATGCTTTACGTACGTTGTATTTTGTATTATTGTCAGACACATGAAATTTGAAAGGTGAACCTGCTTTATTTGGAGTAATAAAAGGTGATATCTCAATATTCATGCTGTTACCAGATTTTTTCGTACCTACTGTTAATGAATGTGGTGGTGTTTGAAATATTTCTCTTTCATTGGAATAGGTCTTAGTCGGTGTTTTTAATTTTATAGGAGAATTGGTGGGTAATTGTATTGTAGAAGCACACAAGAAAGCACTAGTAGTATTTTTTGCTTCTGGAATTGCATTGAGAATTATTTTTTTTCTTTTGTCTTTACTAAACTGGATAATGAACATGGAATTTAAAAAATGTTCTTCGCATATTGCCTTGTTTTTACACTGTTCATAAGATAGTCCTGCTAAATTAATGTCACCAGTATATTTAATCTATTTCTCTCGTTGGTTATCATTTTTCGGAAAATAAAAAAACTGGAGATTTGGAAAGTATGTGCTTGATTTACTACACTTTTTAACTTAACATTTAATTGTTCTCAGTATCTTTTTAATTAAATTAAATAAATTGTTGACCACCAATCGAAATCACTAATGTAACACAAATATTTAAAGAAACGGCAAGAAATGAAAAAGAGTTTAATTGCATAAAGTAATAGACAATATTAAATTCACTGGAAAATATCGTATAAGGATAAACAAAATTGTTTAGAACAAAGCGCACACCTAATAATACATATACATATTCTACTACAGCTTGATAGTTTGTTTTGGCAGATTACAGTTAACCAAACAAGTCAGTCGTATGTGGCTATGCGCAATAATTATATGGGCACATGTAATCCTCAATTTCCTATGCTGCCATCTACTACAGTAGCAAGAACGACGAAGGAAACAGCGGCACATGTATCGTATTATGGCAGTGGATCTGGTATGAGTTTGTCTGTGGTTGTATATTGTAAGCTACATGGGCTGGATTCTTGGATACCTACCACACTTGAAATAGCAATTTTCTTTTTGCAATTGTTTTCTTTTAGCTAAAATATGGTGAAAAATTATAAAATTCGGGCGCGGAAGCAAATATTTATATGATTTTTTACTAAAATGGTCAGATTTTACCTATTCTTGATGAATACGTTGTATATTGTAAGCTACAAGGCCTGGATTCTAAAATACCTAACACACTTGAAGTAGCAATTTTCTTGTTGCAATATTTTCTTTTTGCTAAAATATGATAAAGAATTATAAAATTCGGGCGCGGAAGCAAATATTTATATAATTTTTTACAAAAATAATGTCATATTTTACTTATTCTTGAAATGAATATTTTTGTTAAATCATTCATATTCATGCTTTAAGATCTATACTATGGATGGTTTTAAGAATTGGACATGCAAAAGTGACCAAAACTTGGTACCAATCAGATAATAAACATTCAATTTTTTGGTGTCATTTTAATGAATACGTTGTATATTGTAAGCTACATGGGTTGGATTCTGTAATACCTACCATACTTGAAGTAGCAACTTTCTTGTTGCAATGTTTTCTTTTAGCTAAAATATGAAGAAGAATTATAAAATTCGGGCGCGGAAGCAAATATTTATATGATTTTTTACAAAAATAAAGTCAGATTTTACCTATTCTTGATGAATACGTTGTATATTGTAAGCTACATGGGCTGGATTCTAGAATACCTACCACAATTTAAATAGCAACTTTCTTGTAGCAATGTTTTCTTTTAGCTAAAATATGATGATGAATTATTAAATTCGGGCGTGGAACCAAATATTTATATGATTTTTTACAAAAATAAAATCAGATTTTACCTCTTCTTAATGAATACGTTGTATATTGTGAGCTACAAGGGCTGGATTCTAGGATACCTATCACACTTGAAATAGCAATATTCTTGTTGCAATGTTTTGTTTTAGCTAATATATGATGAAGAATTATAAAATTCGGGTTCGGAAGCAAATATTTATATGATTTTTACAAAAATAAAGTCAGATTATATCTATTCTTGAAATGGATATTTTTGTTAAAACATTCATATTCATGCTTTAGGATCTATACTATGGATGGTTTTAAGCACTCGACATGCAAAAGTGACCAAAACGTGGTACCAATCAGATAATAAACATTCAATTTTCGGGTGTCATTTTAAAGAATACGTTGTATCACAGACAAACTCATACCAGATCCCCAACGTAATGCTAAAAAATATGCTCGTTCAGAATAGTCATTTTTAAACGCAATAGATGGCGCAGAGTATGCTGATCTGTGTTGGAATATAATTTTGAGCAAGTCAACGAGTCGTGACTCATATGTGACGGCAATAATACCTTCTATTAGTTGTGAAGGGAGATTTGAAGTCTGCTTCAGCGTCAGAATTCGCTTAGAGACATCTCTTAAACAATAATTTCAAGAATTATTACTTTATTTTACTTCTAAATTAATAGTATCTAAACATAATATAATAAAAATTAAGAAAATAATAATAGGTAATAAAATCAAAGTTCTTGCCAAATAAACACAAACACACAACACACATCACATATATAGGTGCATTTAATTAATCATTTTAGACTATAGTTTATTACTATTTTTAATAATAAATTGTAATAGTATATATTAATACAAATAAAATATTGTCAAATATTATAAACAAAAATCAAAAAACATTTTTTTATAATGTAGATATAAAATAGTACATATTATTATTTATTAGTAACCACTCTAACTTTATGATTAGGTTTATTTCTTTTCTGTAAGCAATTAGATTTTGTTTTCTAAATACATTCTTTGTATAATTTCACATTGATTAATAATTTCAACATATATTGTCTATGTTCATTACATACAGAGTCATTAAACCAATTTGGAAATTCAGAATCTGTTTCAAATTTTATTTGATTGAACAAAAAATTACAAATATCTTTTTTATGTCTGTTTTGTAAATAAAAATTTGCAAATACATTTAACTGAAATTCCACTATGGAATTAAATAAAGCACTAGGAACGCATAAATTTCCGGTATGATATCCAGCAATTGTATCATATGCCCCAAAATATATTAACAAATCACAAGGTCTTGCACCTTCGTCATTATTTATATTAATAAGTACACATTGCTCGCACTTATATTTTTTGAAGCATTTAAATGCAACATAACCTGCATAGTATGCAATTGAACTTTCTTTATATTTTGAAGTTGTTTCATCTTGCATACTAATTTCTTCATCGAAGTCATCTGCCTCTGGTAGAGATTCAATTTGAGACTTTGTTTTTAAGAATTCATCTATTCTCAAAAATGTGCTGTCATCCTGCGGATAATTCCCTTCCGTCCAAGTCTCGTCAACCCGGTGAACTACTATATTTTCTATATTGTATCGAAACTGCTCTGCAGTTGGGTACATGTTGAACCCTCCAGCACCACTTATGTGACTAAATAGGTTTTCAAGACAATCTTGTGTCAGTTTATTAGTACACAAATAATCTACTTCAGCGTTTTTTTAACTCATGCCATATACCGATTACTGCTGACAATGTTTGGCTTAATCCTTCAAAACAAGGAGGATACGTCTGAAATCTCTTACCCTCTTCTCTACGAACACATTTCCACGTTTGGACCCATTTAATTTAATTTTGTAGTTCATTACACAACTCATTTTCCTCACTAATTGCACATGAATTTGGATTAGCTGTGTATTTGTGCTTGCTGTTTAAAATATCTATTAATTTTTTATTTTTTTAATTAATTCCGCTGTATTTATTGCAGTCGCGCTACTTATTTCTCCAAAAGTACAGGCAGATTTAATTGCAGCAGCTGTTTTATGGCTGAATATTTGAGTAGCTAAATAAACCGACATTTTTTGAAAATTATTAGGCTTTATGTGCATTTCTGAAATATGTCCCATACTTCGCGCAAGTTTACACTTTAAATCTTTGTAATAAGTTTGTGTAATGTCATTCAAAGAAATTTTTGATTTTTCCTCACCAACTAGAAAATCTGTTTCCATTAATCTGTTACGAATATTTTTAATAATACGAGTATGTATTATATCACACATTAAAAAAATTCTACGCTCGCCGACATAAAAATATGGCTTATTTGCCGAAACTCCTAATTTTTTCATAACAGCACGGTTACTTGGCCCTTGGTCACAAGTAATTGCTAATATTTTAAAACCACAGGCACTTACTTTTTCCACACACATTTTTATCAATGTCATTAAATTATCTGCTTTGACAGAATTGTCAGATAGAAAATATAAGAAAGGTATTTTAAAATTATGTACTACACCACGAATCATAAAAACAAGTGCTTCTGAACTGTACAACGGTTTCCTTCCTAATTCGCCCAAATCTTCAAAACCTTCAATTACATCCAAATAAGCACAATATTGTATTGCTTTTTTCAAAGACATTTTATCATAAACAATAATGCAGAATTTATCAATATCCGATAGTGACATTGTTCTGTGCTGTAAAGCTGAAATTAATTTCTGGTTGAAACCAGTTGTAAAATGTAAAACATTGGACCATGTTCTTAAGGCAGATTCTGAGGGCAAATTGATTTGTTTAAAATTTTTAAGATAGCGATATCCACCAGGAGAACGGTAATGAAAATATAATGCAAATTGTTTTCGTTCTTTATCCCACGGTGTATTTTTTTTGTGTGTTAATTGCATCTTTGATAAAATTTTAGCATTATCGGAAATATCTGATTTTAAATTAAGTAATTCAAAGATAATTGGTGAGACAATTTTTGCTTGAATCTCTTAATTATGTAATTTTTATTTCGTATTTTTTTTTCAGAATTAAATTTTGCTCTTTAATTTTATTTGAAGTACATTTAGTACATTTTTTTGTTTCTTCTTTCTGATATAATGCTTTACGTACGTTGTATTTTGTATTATTGTCAGACACATGAAATTTGAAAGGTGAACCTGCTTTATTTGGAGTAATAAAAGGTGATATCTCAATATTCATGCTGTTACCAGATTTTTTCGTACCTACTGTTAATGAATGTGGTGGTGTTTGAAATATTTCACTTCGATTGGAATAGGTCTTAGTCGGTGTTTTTAATTTTATAGGAGAATTGGTGGGTAATTGTATTGTAGAAGCACACAAGAAAGCACTAGTAGTATTTTTTGCTTCTGGAATTGCATTGAGAATTATTTTTTTTCTTTTGTCTTTACTAAACTGGATAATGAACATGGAATTTAAAAAATGTTCTTCGCATATTGCCTTGTTTTTACACTGTTCATAAGATAGTCCTGCTAAATTAATGTCACCAGTATATTTAATCTATTTCTCTCGTTGGTTATCATTTTTCGGAAAATAAAAAAACTGGAGATTTGGAAAGTATGTGCTTGATTTACTACACTTTTTAACTTAACATTTAATTGTTCTCAGTATCTTTTTAATTAAATAAAATAAATTGTTGACCACCAATCGAAATCACTAATGTAACACAAATATTTAAAGAAACGGCAAGAAATGAAAAAGAGTTTAATTGCATAAAGTAATAGACAATATTAAATTCACTGGAAAATATCGTATAAGGATAAACAAAATTGTTTAGAACAAAGCGCACATCTAATAATACATATACATATTCTACTACAGCTTGATAGTTTGTTTTGGCAGATTACAGTTAACCAAACAAGTCAGACGTATGTGGCTATGCGCAATAATTATATGGGCACATGTAATCCTCAATTTCCTATGCTGCCATCTACCACAGTCGCAAGAACGACGAAGGAAACAGCGGCACATGTATCGTATTATGGCAGTGGATCTGGTATGAGTTTGTCTGTGGTTGTATATTGTAAGCTACATGGGCTGGATTCTTGAATACCTACCACACTTGAAATAGCAATTTTCTTGTTGCAATGTTTTCTTTTAGTTAAATATGGTGAAAAATTATAAAATTCGGGCGCGCAAGCAAATATTTATATGATTTTTTACTAAAATGGTCAGATTTTACCTATTCTTGATGAATACGTTGTATATTGTAAGCTACAAGGGCTGGATTCTAAAATACCTAACACACTTGAAATAGCAATTTTCTTGTTGCAATATTTTCTTTTAGCTAAAATATGATAAAGAATTATAAAATTCGGGCGCGGAAGCAAATATTTATATAATTTTTTACAAAAATAAAGTCATATTTTACCTATTCTTGAAATGAATATTTTTGTTAAAACATTCATATGCATGCTTTAAGATCTATACTATGGATGGTTTTAAGCATTGGACATGCAAAAGTGATCAAAACTTGGTACCAATCAGATAATAAACATTCAATTTTTGGGTGTCATTTTAATGAATACGTTGTATATTGTAAGCTACATGGGTTGGATTCTATAATACCTACCATACTTGAAGTAGCAATTTTCTTGATGCAATGTTTTCTTTTAGCTAAATTATGAAGAAGAATTATAAAATTCGGGCGCGGAAGAAAATATTTATATGATTTTTTACAAAAATAATGTCAGATATTACCTATTCTTGATGAATACGTTGTATATTGTAAGCTACATGGGATGTATTCTAGAATACTTACCACACCTGAAATAGCAATTTTCTTGTTGCAATGTTTTCTTTTAGCTAAACTATGATGAAGAATTATAAAATTCGGGCGCGGAAGCAAATATTTATATGATTTTTTACAAAAATAAAGTCAGATTTTACCTATCCTTGAAATGGATATTTTTGTTAATAGATTCATATTCATGCTTTAGGATCTATACTATGGATGGTGTTAAGCATTCGACATGCAAAAGTGACCAAAACGTGGTACAAATCAGATAATAAATATACAATTTTCGGGTGTCATTTTAATGAATACGTTGTCTATTGTAAGCTACATGGGTTGGATTCTAGAAAACCTACCACACTTGAAATAACAATTTTCTTGTTGCAATATTTTCTTTTAGCTAAAATATGATAAAGAATTATAAAATTTAGGCGCGGAAGCAAATGTTTATATTATTTTTTACAAAAATAATGTCAGATTTTACCTATTCTTGATGAATACGTTGTATATTGTAAGCTACATGGGATGTATTCTAGAATACTTACCACACCTGAAATAGCAATTTTCTTTTTGCAATGTTTTCTTTTAGCTAAAATATGATGAAGAATTATAAAATTCAGGCACGAAAGCCAATATTTATATGATTATTTACAAAAATAAAGTCAGATTTTACCTATTCTTGATGAATACGTTGTATATTGTAAGCTACATGGGCTGGATTCTAGAATTCCTACCACACTTGAAATAGCAATATTCTTGTTGCAATGTTTTCCTTTAGCTAAAATATGATGAAGAATTATAAAATTCGGGCGCGGAAGCTAATATTTACATGACTTTTTACAAAAATAAAGTCAGATTTTTCCTTTTCTAGATGATTAAGTTGTATATTGTAAGTTACATGAGCTGGATTCTAGAATTCCTACCACACTTGAAATAGCAATATTCTTGTTGCAATGTTTTCCTTTAGCTAAAATATGATGAAGAATTATAAAATTCGGGCGCGGAAGCTAATATTTACATGATTTTTTACAAAAATATAGACAGATTTTACTTATTCTTGAAATGGATATTTTTGTTAAAACATTCATATTCATGCTTTAGGATCTATACTATGGATGGTTTTAAGCAATGGACATGCAAAAGTGACCAAAACGTGGTACCAATCAAATAATAAGCATTCAATTTTCGGGTGTCATTTTATTTAATACGTTGTATATTGTAAGCTACATGGGCTGGATTCTAGAATACCTACCACATTTGAAATAGCAATTTTCTTGTTGCAATGTTTTCTTTTAGCTAAAATATGATGAAGAATTATAAAATTTGGGCCCGGAAGCAAATATTTCTATGATTTTTTACAAAAATAAATTCAGATTTTACATTTTCTTGATGATTACGTTGTATATTGTAAGTTACATGAGCTGGATTCTAGAATAACTACCACACTTAAAATAGCAATTTTCTTGTTGCAATGTTTACTTTTAGCTAAAATATGATGAAGAATTATAAAATTCGGGCGCGGAAGCTAATATTCTTATGATTTTTTACAAACATAAAGTCAGATTTCACCTATTCTTGATAAATACGTTGTATATTGTAAGCTACATGTGCTGAATTCTAGAATACCTACCACACTGGAAATAGCAATTTTCTTGTTGCTAATGTTTTCTTTTAGCTAAAATATGATAAAAAATTATAAAATTCGGGCGCGGAAGCAAATAATCATATAATTTTTTACAAAAATAAAGTCAGATTTTACTATTTCTTGATGAATACGTTCTATATTGTAAGCTACATAGGCTGGATTCTAGAATACCTACCACACTTAAAATAGCAATTTTCTTGTTGCAATGTTTTCTTTTAGCTAAAATATGATGAAGAATCATAAATTTCGGGCGCGGAAGCAAATATTTATATGTTATTTTACAAAAATAAAGTCAGATTTTACCTTTTTTTGATAAATACGTTGTATATTGTAAGCTACATGGTCTAGATTCTAGAATACCTACCACACTTGAAAAAGAAATTTTCTTGTTGCAATGTTTTCTTTTAGCTAAAATATGATGAAGATTTATAAAATTCAGACGCGGAAGCAAATATTTATATGATTATTTATAAAGAGAAAGTCAGAATTTACCTTCTCTTGAAATGGATATTATTGTTAAAACATTCATATTCATGCTTTAGGATCTATACTATGGATAATTTTAGCATTGGACATGCAAAAGTGACCAAAACGTGGTAACAATCAAATAATAAACATTTAATTTTTAGGTGTCATTTTAATGAATACGTTGCATATTGTAAGCTACATGGGCTGGATTCTAGAATACCTACCACACTTGAAATAGGAATTTTTTTGTTGCAATGTTTTCTTTTAGCTAAAATATGATGAAGAATTATAAAATTCGGGCGCGAAAGAAAATAATTATAAAATTTATTACAAAAATAAAGTCAGATTTACCTATTCTTGATGAATACGTTGTATATTGTAAGCTACATGGGATGGATTCTACAATACCTACCACACATTAAATAGTAATTTTCTTGTTGCCATGTTTTCGTTTAGCTAAAATATGATAAAGAATTATAAAATTCGGTCGCGGAAGTAAATATTTTTTATGATTATTTACAAAAATAAAGTCAGATTTTACTTATTCTTGAAATGGATATTTTTGTTAAAACATTCATAATCATGCTTTAGGATCTATACTATGGATGGTTTAAGGCACTGGACTTGCAAAAGTGACCAAAACATGGAACCAATCAGATAATAAGCATTCAATTTTCATGTGTCATTTTAATGAATATGTTGTATATTGTAAGCTACATGGGCTGGATTCTAGTATACCTATCACACTTGAAATAGCATTTTTCTTGTTGGAATGTTGTCTTTTAGCTAAAATGAAGGGTATGGGGAAAGAACAAGGTATATCACATTTTTAACAATTTGAATTGTTAGTGCCATCTATTAAAAATGCCGGTCTTTATCTTTGGTAAAATTATAGGAGGATATAAGTAGATAGGTTTCACTTTATTTTAAAAATTAAAATCACTGCATGGGGGAAAAACAAGGATTGTCCGCGCGCAAAGTGTAAAGAACAAGGAATGTCCATTCACACGATAATGAAAATTATGTGTTTCATTAGATGTCGTTCTACTTATTTAAGGTTATATTATTTTCTGTACTGTCATAAGAAATTTATTGATAATTTAGATTGAAATAAACATGCCACCGCTTAAAATTTTTAATTCTATCAGTAGTGTAAGTAGTGAGAATAGTATAAGTGAAAATTTGTGTAAAAAAAGAAAAAAGACAGGGAGAATGTCCGATGCACTAAAAAAAAAATGAGACTTCAGACGCATGAAGAAGGTGATCCTTGTCAATGCAAACGCCTTAAGTGCTACGAAACAACAACATCTGACGAAAGAAAACGAATACTATTAAATTTCAATAGTCTTCCAAATCATGATGCTCAAAATTTATATTTATGTGGTTTAATTAACATAATTCCTGTACAACGACATCGTAGTAGAGACCCAGAAAATGCAAATTTTCACCAAGCATCGTTTTCCTATAAATTAAGACTACAAAGAGACAATAATTCATCTGAAGATATTCTTGTTTGTGCTCAAGCTTTCCGCGCAGTCCATGGTATAAGTAAAGGTAAACTAGAATATCTTCAAAAATCGTTAAAGGATAGTGTAGTTGCTCCTTGTGATAAACGAGGAAAACATAGTGGTAAGCACAGAAAGTTAAAAAATGAATATTTTGAAGCTATTTACGAACATATAAACTCGTTCAAGTCAAGGCAGTCCTATTACAGTCTACATGAATCTAAAAAAAATATCTTCCCGAAGACTTGAATATTAAGAAAATGTTTGTGATGCTCGAAGAAAAATATTTGGAAATTAAAGTTTCTTATGCAAAGAAAAGTCCAAATGAAGTTGTATCTTTTTTATTTCATTTTTTGTACAACTATGTTCCTGATGAAGTCAAACACTTGCATATTTTTTGCGATGGTGCTGGCGGACAGAACAAGAATTTTGTTGTGCTTAGATTCATGCATTATGTGGTCCATATTAAAATAACATTTCCGGAGAGGGGTCATTCTTATTTAGAGTGCGACAAAAATATGGGAAAAATGAATTTAAAAACTAAAATAGAAACTCCAGATGATTGGTATGAACTTCTGGCGGTATCTCGCAGGAAACCATTACCATTCATTGTACAACAGGTCACCCAAACTATGATAAAGAATTGGACTTCATTTTTACAGGAATTGTATGTCAAAAAATGTCCATTTCCTATCCAAACAATGAAAGAAGTTTCGTGTTCAGTGGATTATTGTCGATTTATTCTAAACAGAGATTCCTACAATGGTTCTTGGAATCAAAGTGTAATCAGAGGAAAAATTCAGAAGAATAGAGAATTACTACCAAACGAATTTAAACTACCAGATAACCTATACGATGGTAAGGTTAAAATTTAATTAGTTACAAAAATTTATTTGCAGATATATATTTGCTTTTACAGATTTAATACCAATTAAAAATGAAAAATTTAAGGACTTAATGGTTTTGAAACAATTCTGTGGGCCAGTTGCTGCCGAGTTCTTTTCCAACCTACCGCACGATTAAATGGACATTCCCTCTTTTTTTCGCATCTTATATGTATAAGAGTGACATTTTATTTTATTATCAGACAAAATATTTTTTATTTGTAAAGTTTAGTTTAGAAAATAAACATATTTTAATTTATCTATAATTTATTTGAGCCTATTCCTTCAACAAATTAATAACGTATTCGAGCAGTAAATCTTAAAATTCAATTTACTCGAATTCTTGTCTGCGGGACATACCTTATTTTTTCCTCATACCCTTCAAATATGATAAAGAATTATAAAATTCGGGCGCGGAAGCTAATATTTATATGATTTTTTACAAAAATAAAGACAGATTTTACCTATTCTTGATAAATACGTTGTATATTGTAAGCTACATGGGCTGGATGCTAGAATACCTACCACACTTGAAATAGCAATTTTCTTGTTGCAATGTTTCCTTTTTGCTAAAATATGATAAAGTATTATAAAAGTCGGGCGCGGAAGGAAATATTTATATAATTTTTTACAAAAATAAAGTCAGATTTTACCTATTCTTGATGAATACGTTGTATATTGTAAGCTACATGGGCTGAATTCTAGAATACCTACCACACTTGAAATAGCAATTTTCTTGTTGCGCTGTTTTCTTTTAGCTAAAATATGATAAAGAATTATAAAATTCGGGCGCGGAAGCAAATATTTATATGATTTTTCACAAAAAGAGAGACAGATTTTACCTATTCTTGATGAATACGTTGTATATTGTAAGCTACATGGGCTGGATTCTAGAATACCTACCACACTTGAAATAGCAATTTTCTAGTTGCAATGTTTTCTTTTAGTTAAAATATGATAAAGAATTATAAAGTTCGGGCGCGGAAGCAAATATTTAAATGATTTTTTTACAAAATTGAAGTCAGATTTTACCTACTATTGAAATGGATATTTTTGTTAAAACATACATATTCATGCTTTAGGATCTATTTTATGGATGGTTTTAAGCATTGGACATGCAAAAGTGACTAAAACGAGGGTACCAATCAGATAATAAACATTCAATCTTTGGGTATCATTTTAATGAATACGATGTATATTTTATGCTACATAAGCTGGATTCTAGAATACCTACCACACTTGAAATAGCAATTTTCTTGTTGAAATCTCTTCTTTTAGCTAAAATATGATGAAGAATTATAAAATTCGGGCGCGGAAGGAAATATTTATGATTTTTTACAAAAATTAAATCAGATTTTACCTATTCTTCATGAATACGTTGTATATTTTAAGCTACATGGGCTGGATTCTAGAATACCTACCACACTTGAAATAGCAATTTTCTTGTTGCAATCTTTTCTTTTAGCTAAAATATGATGAAGAATTATAAAATTCGGGCGCGGAAGGAAATATTTATGATTTTTTACAAAAATAAAGTCAGAATTTACCTATTCTTTATGAACACGTTGTATATTTTAAGCTACATGGGCTGGATTCTAAAATACCTACCACACTTGAAATAGCAATTTTCTTGTTGCAATGTTTTCTTTTAGCTAAAGTATGATAAAGAATTATAAAATTCTGGCGTGAAAGCAAATATTTATATGATTTTTTACAAAAATAAAGTAAGATTTTACCTATTCTTGAAATGGATGTTTTTGTTAAAACATACATATTCATGCTTTAGGATCTATACAATGGATGGTTTGAAGCATTGGACCTGCAAAAGTGACCAAAACGTGGTACCAATCAGATAATAAACTTTCAATTTTCGGATGTCATTTTAATGAATACGTTGTATATTGTAAGCTACATGGGCTGGATTCTAGAATACCTACTACACTTGAAATAACACTTTTTTTGTTGCAATGTTTTCTTTTAGCTAAAATATGATAAAGAATTATAAAATTTGGACGCGGAAGCTAATATTAATATGATTTTTTACAAAAATAATGTCAGATTTTACTTATTCTTGATGAATACGATGCATATTTTAAGCTACATGGGATGGATTCTACAATACCTACCACACATAAAATAGCAATTTTCTTGTTGCAATGTTTTCTTTTACCTAAAATATGATGAAGAATTATAAAATTGGGGCGCGGAAGCAAATATTTATATGATTTTTTTCAAAAATTAAGTCAGATTTTACCTATTCTTGATGAATACGTTGTATATTGTAAGCTACATGGGCTGAAATCTAGAATACCTACCACAATTGAAATAGCAATTTTCTTGTTGCAATGTTTTCTTTTAGCTAAAATGTTATGAAGAATTATAAAATTCGGGTGCGGAAGCAAATATTATATGATTTTTTACAAAAATAAAAATAGATCCTAAAGCATGAATATGAATGTTTTAACAAATATACCCATTTCAAGAATATTTAAAATCTTACTTTATTTTTGTAAAAAATCATATAAATATATGCTTTCGCGCCCGAATTTTATAATTCTTCATCATATTTTAGCTAAAAGAAAACATTTCAACATGAAAATTGCTATTTCAAGTTTGATAGGTGTTCTAGAATACAGCTTATGTAGCTTACAATATACAACGTATTCATTAAAAAGATACCCGAAAATTGAATGTTTATTATCTGATTGGTACCACGTTTTGGTCACTTTTGCATGTCCAATGCTTAAAACCATTTATAGTATAGATCCTAAACCATAAATATGTATGTTTTAACAAAAATATCCATTTCAAGATTAGGTAAAATCTGAGTTTAATTTATTAAAAAATCATATATATATTTGCTTCCGCGCCCGAATTTTATAATTCTTCATCATATTTTAGCTAAACGAAAACATTGCAACAAGAAAATTGCTATTTCAAGTTTGGAAGGTATTCTAGAATCCAGCCTATGTAGCTTACAATATACAACGTATTAATTAAAATGACACCCGAAAATTGAATGTTTATAATCTGATTGGTACCACGTATTGGTCACTTCTGCATGTCCAATGCTTAAAACCATCCATAGTAGAGATCCTCAAGCATGATTATGAATGTTTTAGCAAAAATATCCATTTCAAGAATAAGTAAAATCTGACTTTATTTTTGTAAAAAATCATATAAATATTTGGTTCCGCGCCCGAATTTTATAATTCTTTATCATATTTTAGCTAAAAGAAAACATTGCAACAAGAAAATTGCTATTTCAAGTTTGGTAGGTATTCTAGAATCCAGCCCATGTAGCTTACAATATACAACGTATTCATCAAGAATAGGTAAAATCTGTCTTTATTTTTGTAAAAAATCATATAAATATTTGCTTCAGTGCCCGAATTTTATAATTCTTCATCATATTTTAGTTAAAAGAAAACATTACAACAAGACAATTGCTATTTCAAATGTAGTAGGTATTCTAGAATCCAGCCCATGTAGCTTACAATATACAACGTATTCATTAAAACGACACTTAAAAATTTATTGTTTATTATCTGATTGTTACCACGTTTTGGTTACTTTTGCATGTCACATGCTTATATTATCCATAGTATAAATCCCAAAGCATGAACATGAATGTTTTAACAAAAATATCAATTTTAAGAATATGTTAAATCTGACTTTATTTTTGTAAAAAATCATATAAATATTTGCTTCCCCGCCCAAATTTTATAATTCTTCATAACATTTTGCCTAAAAAAAACATTGCAACAAGAAAATTGCTATTTCAAGTGTGGTAGGTATTCTAGATTTCAGCCCATGTAGCTTACAATATACAACGTATTCAACAAGTATAGGTAAAATCTGACTTTATATTTGTAAGAAATCATATAAATATTTGCTTCCGCTCCCGAATTTTATAATTCTTTATCATATTTTAGCTAAAAGAAAACATTACAACAAGACAATTGCTATTTCAAATGTAGTAGGTATTCTAGAATCCAGCCCATGTAGCTTACAATATACAACGTATTCATTAAAACGACACTTAAAAAATTATTGTTTATTATCTGATTGTTACCACGTTTTGGTTACTTTTGCATGTCACATGCTTATATTATCCATAGTATAGATCCCAAAGCATGAACATGAATGTTTTAACAAAAATATCAATTTTAAGAATATGTAAAATCTGACTTTATTTTTGTAAAAAATCATATTAATATTTGCTTCCCCGCCCAAATTTTATAATTCTTCATAACATTTTGCCTAAAAAAAACATTGCAACAAGAAAATTGCTATTTCAAGTGTTGTAGGTATTCTAGATTTCAGCCCATGTAGCTTACAATATACAACGTATTCAACAAGTATAGGTAAAATCTGACTTTATATTTGTAAAAAATCATATAAATATTTGCTTCCGCTCCCGAATTTTATAATTCTTTATCATATTTTAGCTAAAAGAAAACATTGCAACAAAAGCCTATGTAGCTTACAATATACAACGTTTTGAACAAGAATAGGTAAAATCTGACTTTATTTTTGAAAAAATCATATAAATATTTGCTTCCGCGCCCGAATTTAATAATTTTTTATCATATTTCAGCTATAAGAAAACATTGCAACAAGAAAATTGCTATTTAAAGTGTGGTAGGTATTCTACAATTCAGCCCATGTAGCTTTCAGTATACAACGTATTCATTAGAATGACACCCGAAAATTGAATGTTTATTATTTAATTAGTACCACGTTTTGCTCACTTTTGCATGTCCAATGCTTAAAACCATCCATAGTATAGATCCTAAAGCATGAAAATGAATGTTTTAACAAAAATATCCATTTTAAGAATAGGTAAAATCTGACTTTATTTTAGTAAAAAATAATATAAATATTTGCTTCCACGCCCGAATTTTATAATTCTTCATCTAATTTTAGCTAAAAGAAAACATTGAAACAAGAAAATTGCTATTTCAAGTGTGGAAGGAATTCTAGAATCCAGCCCATGTAGCTTACAATATACAACGTATTCATTAAAATGAAACCCGAAAATTGAATGTTTATTATCTGATTGGTACCACGTTTTGGTCACTTTTGCATGTCCAATGCTTAAAACCATCCATAGTATAAAACCTAAAGCATAAATATAAATGTTTTAACAAAAATATCCATTTTAAAAACAGGTAAAATATGACTTTATTTTTGTAAAAAATCATTTAAATATTTGCTTCCGCGCCCGAATTTTATAATTCTTCATCATATTTTAGCAAAAAGAAAATAGTGCAATAACAAAATTGCTATTTCAAGTGTGGTAGGTATTCTAGAATCCAGCCAATGTAGCTTACAATATACAACGTATTTATCAAGAATTGGTAAAATCTGACTTTATTATTGTAAAAAATCATATAAATATTTGCTTCCGCACCCGAGTTTTATAATTCTTCTTCATATTTTAGCTAAAAGAAAACATTGCAACAAGAAAATTGCTATTACAAGTATGGTAGGTATTCTAGAATCCAGCCCATGTATCTTAAAATATACAACGTTTTCATTAAAATGACACATGAAAATTGAATGTTTATTATCTGATTGGTACCACATTTTGGTTACTTTTCATGTCAAATGCTAAAATTATCCATAGTATAGATCCTAAAGCATGAATATGAATGTTTTACAAAAATATCCATTTCAAGAATAGGTAAAATCTGACTTTATTTTTGTAAAAAATCATATAACTATTTGATTTCGCGCCGGAATTTTATAATTCTTCATCATAATTTAGGTAAAAGAAAACATTGCAACAAGAAAATTGCTATTTCAAGTGTGGTAGGTATTCTAGAATCCAGCCCATGTAGCTTACAATATACAACGTATTCATTAAAATGAAACCCGAAAATTTAATGTTTTTTATCTGATTAGTTCCACGTTTTGGTCACTTTTGCATGTCCAATGCTTAAAACCATCCATAGTATAAATCCTAAAGCATGAATATTAATGTTTTAACAAAAATATCCATTTCAAAAACAAGTAAAATCTGACTTTATTTTTGTAAAAAATCATATAAATATTTCCTTCCGCGCCCGAATTGAATAATTCTTCATCATATTTTAGCTAAAAGAAAACATTGCAATAAGAAAATTGCTATTTTAAGTGTGGCAGGTATTCTAGAAAACAGCCCATGTAGTTTACAATATACAACGTATTCATCAAGAATAAGTAAAATCTGACTTTATTTTTGTAAAAAATCATATACATATTTGCTTCCGCGCCCGAATTTTATAATTCTTCATCATATTTTAGCTAAAAGATAACATTGCAACAAGAAAATTGTTATTTAAAGTGTGGTAGGTATTCTAGAATCCAGCCCTTGTAGCTTTCAGTATACAACGTATTCATTAAAATGACACCCGAAAATTGAATGTTTATTATCTGATTAGTACCAAGTTTTGGTCACTTTTGCATGCCCAATGCTTAAAACCATCCACAGTATAGATCGTAAAGCATGAATATAAATGTTTAATAAAAATATCCATTTCAAGAATAGGTAAAATCTGACTTTATTTTTATAAAAAATCATACAAATATTTGCTTCCGCGCCCAAATTTAATAATTTTATATCATATTTTAGCTAAAAGAAAACATTGCAACAAGAAAATTGCTATTTCAAGTATGGTAGGTAATCTAGAATCCAGCCCATGTAGCGTATTCATTAAAATGAAACCCGAAAATTGATTGTTTATTATCTGATTGTTACCTCGTTTTGGTCATTTTTACATGTCCAATGATTAAAACCATCCATAGTATTGATCCTAAAGCATGAATATGAATGTTTTAAAAAAAATATCCATTTCAAAATAGGTAAAATCTGACTTTATTTTTGAAAAAAATCATATAAATATTTGCTAACGCGCCTAAATTTTATAATTTTTCATTATATTTTAGCTAAAAGAAAACATTGCAACAAGATAATTGCTATTTCAAGTTTGGTAGTTATTTTAGAATCCAGCTCATGTAGCTTACAATATACAAGGTATTTATCAAGAATAGGGAAAATCTGACATTAGATCTTATGTGAAGCGATCTAAATTTGCAGTAGTGTGAAAGAAGTTTGTTTGGATACAAAAGTGGGGCAAAGGATAATTTTGTTTAGTTAACTGTTAATATATGTACGTATGTCCATTTTGAAAACCGGCTTAATAACAATCTGTGAAATAGTGATTGATTATTTATTTTATTCAACAATTTATTATATTAACAAATGTCCCATTTAAATACCAACAATTCCGCGCATATTGTAGTGCATTTTTATTACAGTTTTAATGCCATGGTTTAAATAAATTACGTCACACTTCTAAAATTTAATAATAACAACGTGTAAAATAGTGATTGATTATTTATATTATTCAATAATGTATATATAAAAAATGTGCCATTCAAATACTCATATTCCTGTTCAATTTATAATTCATTTGTATCACAAATTTAATGCCATTGTTCAAAAATTTATTTGGAACACTTTGGCAAATAGGGATTTATTACATAACTTGTTGTCAGAGAGAGGTTTCTTCAGAGGTCCTAAGGGATTCCAGTCCCAAGGACGATCTGACTATGGAGGAGGAGCTCCTACATAGCTCGACTCCATCCACTTCCGAACTTGAGGAGACTATCGGAAAGCTCCAACTAAGTGAGCAGAGAAGCAAACTGAGCGGTGCCACCAGAAAACGCTTTAAGTGGCTCAATAAAAGTGGGCTTAGTGCTGACGAAGCACGTGTCAAAGCCCTTCAACCCATGAAGGATAAGGGTCCAAAACGGACCCGGTCCGAGGAATTAACGCCCGAAATGTCTGTTAAAAGGCAAAAAACAGATGCTAAAGGCCAATCCAGCAGTGGTGCTCCGCCACCACCTGATAAGGCTACGCCGTCTGTGAGCTTTAAACAGGCAATCCTGGGCACACGCGTCGGCATCCTGCACTATAATTATCCGGAGGATATTTTAGAAACAGGACAGCTGACGAAAATTCAGGATGCAATCCTGGATTTAATTATTAAAGAGGCTAAAGGCTCTGTGAAGCCTAAGTTTCTTGGGACATCCTTTAAGTCCTGATGGCTGAGCGTCAACTGCGCCGATAAAGCCACCGTTGAGTGGCTAATAGGCAAACTCGACAGCTTAAAGCCTTGGGAAGGAGCCCATCTAAAAGCTGTAGAGGAAAAGGATTTGCCGAAGTCCAGCATTGTAAATGCATATTTCCCTAACGGCAAAAATAATCCAACAGATCAGATATTGAATCTGATAGAGGGCCAAAACGAGGGCCTGGATACGCAGCAGTGGAGGGTTTTAAAGAGGACAGATGAGGGCTCGGCAGTGCTTCTTACACTGTCCATAGACTCGACGTCCTTAAGCACCCTTAAAAAAGCTGATTTCAAAATCAGCTACACATGGCCAGACAACGATTAGGCTAAAGGGTAAAAAACCCAACAAAAAGCCTACCGACGTCACTGCCAAAAAAGCCACTGCCAGCACTGTTACAGGTAAACTTGCCACCAATATTAACACTGGAAATTCCAGATTAAAAGTAGGTAAAGGTAAAGAGGCTGTTTTAAAGCCTCTACCCAATCCCACACCTACACACTCCAAGACACCACGGGCCGTCGGAATCACGCACAAAGAGAAACAAGTTCCTAGCTGCGACGTGGCTCTGAACAAAACGTGATGTCCAGCAGTAATATAAAGATGCTGCAAGTGAATCTTCAACACTGCAAAACTGCCTCTGATGTGTTGAACAAAACATTCACCACCACTAACACCGATATAGTGCTAGTTCAAGAGCCTTATGTGTATGGAGGCGTAGTAAGGAAACTTACTACACCAGTAGGTAAGTTAACCTACTGTAACGAACCAGATGTCATTTCAAGAGCAGCATTGCTCATTAAGACATCGATTAAATTCGTAACATTAAATAAATTTATATCTAAGGATTTGGTAGCTGTAGAAGCTGCACTCTCTATATCAGGAGGTACGCAAGAGGTAATCATTGCATCGGCGTATTTCCCGGGAGACACGATGGAAGCCCCACCTCCGCTGGTAAGGGACCTGATCTCCTACTGCAAACATAGAAACAGAAACCTCATCCTAGGATGTGATGCAAACGTACACCATACAGTTTGGGGTAGTACGGACATAAATACAAGGGGTGAGTACCTTTTCGAATTTATTTCTAGTACTAACATAGATATAATAAATAGGGGTAAAGAACCCACTTTTATAACTAAAAACAGGCGACAGGTATTGGACATTACGTTAGCCACTCCTCAAATTAGCTCTGAAATATGTAATTGGCATGTCTCAAATGAAGCCTCAATATCGGATCATAGATATTTAAGGTTCGAGATAAAGGCTAATAAAGAACCTAAAACTCAAATTCGTATTCCGAAACTAACAGACTGGGTCTTGTACGAAGGTCACTTAAAGTGTGAAGTGGAAGAACTTACGAAAATTAATATAAACACAATTGAGGAACTGGAAACAGCCTCTATTGACTTTCATAATGCGCTACACACAGCATATGAAAACAGCTGTACAGTAAAGCTTCGACAAAGTACTAGGAAAGTACTTTGGTGGACCGAGGAGCTAAGTAAACAAAGAGTCACTGTTAGAGGGTAAGAGGGTTATACAATAAAACCAAAACCAGTGGCAGCGATGAGAGCTGGGAGCAATATAGAAGTGCCCTAACCTCATATAATAAAGAAATTCGCAGATCTAAAAGGAATGCATGGCGTAGTTTTTGTGGGGGCTTATCAGAAACGCCCACGGTAGCTCGCCTTCAGAAAGTCCTATCAAAAGATCATACGAATGAAATAGTCCTACATAAGAAACCAGACGGGGACTTTACGACAGATACAAGGGAAACATTGGAGCTTCTTTTAAGCACACACTTCCCAGGATCGTCGTGGCCAGTTGAGGAGGAGGACAATTCCTCCGGAGCTACAACTAAGCTAAGCTTAATTAACAGTCTTAACACTGCTAATAATATTTTTACAGAAAACAGACTTGAATGGGCGATAAATACTTTCAAACCCTACAAGACACCTGGTGGAGATGGCATTTTTCCGGCACTTTTGCAGAAATGCTTAAAGGATATACTGCCAATACTCTGCAAACTATACAAGGGAAGCCTAAAGTTAGGATACATTCCCACATTGTGGAGGAAAACTAATGTAGTGTTTATACCTAAAGGCGGAGGGCGTCCAAGCGTCCAGCCTAAGTCATACAAACCCATTAGTTTATCATCATTTATACTGAAAGGTATGGAAAAGGTCTTAGATCAATACCTTAGGAATGAAGTGATAACTGCTTCACCACTAAACGGAAATCAATTTGCTTACCAGGAAGCAAAATCGACAACTACGGGTCTCCACAGCCTTGTCAATAATATAGAGAAAACTTTCATGGCAAAAGAAATAGCTCTGGGAATATTTATAGATATTGAGGGTGCCTTTGATAACACCTTCTATAAGTCTATTGAAAGAGCTGCTAGGTCAAAAGGTTTCGACCCAGCTGTAGTGGAATGGATAAAAGCCATGCTGCAAAGTCGAACGATTACAGCCTCGATAGGAGGAGAATCAGTAATGATAAAAACCAACAGAGGATGCCCACAAGGTGAAGTTTTATCACCTCTACTCTGGTGTATTGTCATTGATGACCTCCTGAATAGGCTCAATAAAGCTGGCTATTTTGCAAACGGATATGCAGATGACGTTGCAATTATGGTCAGAGGACGTAGTGACACCACTATCTCGTACCTTACACAAAAAGCTCTAAATCTAGTGCATGAGTGGTGCCTGGAACATGAACTTAGTGTAAACCCTACCAAAACTACAATCGTTCCCTTCACAAAGAGAAGGAAGCTAAATCTTCAACCTCCCTACTTGAAGGGTACTAGAATTGAGTTTTCTACAGACATTAAGTATCTAGGAATCATTCTAGACCAAAAACTCACGTGGAACTCACATATCAACAAGATTACAAAGAAATCGGCAGTGGCGTTAAACACAAGCCGTCGACTTCTGGGTAAAAACTGGGGACTACAGCCAAAAATGACCCATTGGGCATATACTAGTGTTGTAAGACCCATGATCACCTACGCGTCACTTGTATGGTGGCCAAAAGTGAAACAAATCACAGCACAGGCATCACTGCGGAAACTACAACGCATGGCCTGCCTCAGTATTACAGGTGCTATGAGTACCTGTCCGACTGCAGCAATGAAAGTGATTCTGGGGCTAACACCTCTACAACTTCAGGTGAAAAAAGAGGAGATGCAACAGGCACTGACTCTCTGCAGAACGAAACACTTTATGCCCGGAGATTTCGTAGGCCACTTGGAAATTCTAAGGGAAGTACAACCAGATAAACTAGCCTTGTCTGTCTGTGATAAGATGACAACAAAATACAATTTTGACCAGAAGTATAAGGTTGTTATTGGTAATCGCCTTAAATGGGCAACGGAAAGACCTGTTGAAAGGGATTCTTTGTCCTGGTTCACTAATGGTTCAAAATTGGACACAGGAGGAACTGGAGTAGGTGTGCTTGGCCCAGATTGCCGAATTAAGGAATCCATAGGCACCTGCTCCACAATTTTTCAGGCTGAGATTTATGCAATAAATCTCTGTGCTCACATAAACCCAGATAAAGGTCTAAAAGGAGCATTAATAAATATATTGTCAGACAGCCAGGTAGCTTTAAAGGCATTGAATGCCTTCACATGTAAATCAAAGCTAGTCTGGAACTGCAGGGAGACCCTCCAATTGCTATCCGAAGCAAACCAAGTCACCCTATGGTGGATACCAGGGCACGAGGGAATCCTAGAAAACGTGAAAGCTGATGACTTTGCAAAAAAAGGGGCTAAACTTTCATACCACGGCCCGGAACCTTCATGTGGTCTTCCACAAAGCCACTATAAGAAGGTGGTCAAAAACTGGGAGGAATCTGCCATATCCTCATACTGGAAAAATATTCCAGGCCTCAATCAAGCTCGGAAATTCATTTCCCCAGCTTCGACAAACGCCAAAGAGTTACTAGCTCTCAGCAAAAAGGATCTTAATATAATGACAGAAATTCTCACTGGCCACTGTCCTTTAAAGTACCATTTGCACAAAATTGGTATAGCTGAAAATGAAACCTGTCGACTCTGTGAAGAGGACGAAGAATCGTCGGAACACATACTGTGTGAATGCCCAGCCATAAATGTGCAGAGACTCAATCAACTAGGTAAGAGGTATCTTACGGCAGAGGAGATCAAGAAATTGACTCCTGGAGCCATAATCAGCTTCATAAAAAATCTGGATCTACTTCCGGAAAACTAAGTAAGGGCTGTGTCACAATAGATCTTCTAGGTCGCGTTGACAAAAAGCGATAAAACGCTTAAACCCTCATATACATACAATACATACAATACAATATATCTTGTTCGACAAAATATATATTGAAACAATTTTTTTATCTAGAAAGATAACATATTTAACATATATATTTATTAAAAGAGATCTTTGTTACGTTATCATTTATGATTTTTGTTTTGAATCTCAAGATAATCTTTGGTGTATGTTATTTTTGAATAGTTGTATATCTAAATATATAACTAAATAAACGATATATTATTACTAATTACTATAATATATACTAACATTCCCGTACATTTTTATTATTAAATGATTAAATCTTTTATGTAACACTTCTAAAATCTATTAATAACAATGTGCGAAATTGTGATTTAGAATTTATATTATTCAACAATATATTATATAAACAAAGGTACTATTTAATTACTCACATTCTTGTATATATTATAATTCATTTTTATCACTAATTTAACACTATTGATTAAATAAGTTACAATAAACTTCTAAAATTTATTAATAACAATGTGTGAAATAGTGATTGAATATTTACGTTATTCAACAATTTATTACATAAACAAATGTGCCATTTAAATACTCATTCCTTTACATACATAATTCATTTTTATCAAAAATTTAATGTTATTGGTTAAATAAAGTACTTAAAACTTCTGAAATTTATTACAGTTTAATGCGATTGTTTAGATAAATTAGGTAACACGTCTAAAATTTATTACTACGTGTGAAATAGTAATTGAGTTTTTGTATTATTCAACTATGTATTATACGAGGTATTATATATCCAAATTTATTAACAACAATATAAAAACTAAAAAAAATCATATCTCTTTTATTATAAATATTTTATTAAGGTGTTTTAATGTTTTTCGCCTTCTTTTGACCTCTAGTATCACCCATTAAAAATAAAATAAAAAGACCGTAAACACCTGTATTTATATTTTAAACAAATATACCATTTAAATAAACACAACCTGTATATTTTAATTCATTCTTACCCCAAATTGAATGCATTTGTTTAAATAAATTACCTGAAACTTCTAAAATTTATTAACAACAATGTGGCAAATAGAGATTGACTATTTATATTGTTCAATAGTGGACATATACAGAGTGCGCAACGAATGGGAATTAAAAAATTTGCGGATACTCTCTCTCCTGATAGATTTAGAGCAAAACTACAACAGTACAAAGTTGTTCGAAATTAACTTTTAAATCATTTAAGATCATAATTGTTGCAACAGCAGGACTATAATACAAGATATATTAAATATAAAATGTAATATTTTCGTTAAAAATCAGATAGCCATGAAAATAAAAGAAAATATCTATCTGTCAGTGTAGAGAAGTTTCACTAATTATAATACTTATTGTCCATATTTTAATATTATTTAAATTGAATTTATATTCATTTCTTTAATAATATGCTAATATTCAAAAATAGTACAAATATAATTTTAAGAAATATTGAACACAAAGTAAGGTTACTAACTGTCACAATTGACATATAGATATTTTCTTTTATTTCCATGGGTGTTTGATTTTGAACGAAAATGTTACATACTATATTTAATTGATCTCGTACTGCACACGTGCTGTTACAACAATTATGATCTTATCTGACGTAGAATTTAATTTTGAACAACTTTGTTCACAATTTTTTAGACAAAATCTATACATACATAAACAAAACTAAAATTTATTATTTCGACACATAATTAATCTATCGTCTAAATAGTTGCGGAATTCGTCAATAGATGCCACTACTAAAAATATAAATGTTGATTAAATAAATAAACATTTGTAAATATTGGGATGAGGTGCAGAACCAAAATATACAAGTCCAAAAAATAATGTCATAAAATATACAGACCCAAAACCGTGCAAATCTAAAAAATTACGTCATCCTAAAAACTGGGAGGGATAGCTACCAAAGTACAGGTTAGTGTTACTCGGTGTTACTGCTACTATCCACTAGATGTCAGTGTACATTCTCATCATTCAATTCCAGTACTGGACTAGTATATAATTTGAACTTTTATTTATACATATTAATTCATATATATTATTTTAAAACGTGTAGGCAATATATCTTACACATGCAAATTATTTTTCTAAATAGCTATTATATAATTAAATAAACTTTTGTATATTTCACACTAACTTACTTGTGCGTACCTATACTTTTTTCAGACTATCTCAAAAATGTCAATAATAAAAAAAGCAAAAATTTTACTTTTTTATTAATTTTACATTTATAGTCAAATCTTATTCTTCTAATTACCTGTATTAATGAAAGAAACTGCAAATTACTTTGTGTAGATGATATCTACATTCATATAAACCACTTTATTGAACATAATAAATAACTAAACAATTTCATATGTAACAACTATTAAAAACAAATTCTCATTAATTCCTTTTACAAGAAGTACGCCACATTTTCGATATGCGGCACAAAGTACTCAAAAACTCGTTCAGCCGTTGATTTTATGTGGACTCCAGTATCACTAACAACAGCAACTGTAGCAAAATTTCCCAGATTTCAAAGCTTTCATTCTGTAACAAAATATTTAAAAAAAATTCTAATCTCATACAATATTATTTTCCGAGTATTATACAACTTACGATAATTACGTACTTTTTATTTTGCTCTTTATTTTCCAAAAGTATCTAGGACTCGACAAACCATAAGTCTATACCATAATTTTTTTTTTATTTATTTATTTTGGAGGCATGGCGCCCTTCACATCTTAGCGCTCTTCTGCCACGCTTACCTTGCTTACTGTATAGCGCGGGCCCTGTTAAGCAGTTTGAAGTATAGTTGTATTCAGAGATATTTGAAACTGTCTTATGCAGGGTTTATAACCTTTTATATAGGGTTGGGAAGCTTAGTAGTCAGGTATCATAAATTATTTGAACTTGAAGGTATCACTTATGTGGCAAGAACAGCAGATCCTATAGTATATCTTTTCTCGTATTAAATTTATCGTTATCCCCGTTCATGACGTCTATTTAAAGTTCCCACTCTTTTCGCGACTACGACCTCTATGAAGTTGGTGTGAAGCCGTGCTTGGTCCCAATCGACAACAGTGCAGTCATTCCTTAGTAGAGAGCGCATTCTGTAGATATTATATTACTTTTCTATGATATAACTATTTTAAAACACCATGCTATGGCTCAGGTTCTTTAACTACAACAGTTGTAGTTAAAGAACCTTGGCTATGGCTAATATATCTTTTCTCGTATTAAATTTATCGTTATCCCCGTTCATGACGTCTATTTAAAGTTCCCACTCTTTTCTGTACCATGGCCACTGAGGTAAATGGGCTTGAACGATCGCAGCGCGCTCGTGCCTTATAATAATGTACTTATTTTTTTTTGTTCAATAATAAATATATAACCTGCAAAAAATCATATACATATATTGTGCATATAATTTATTGTAAAATATAATCTACGTCTAAAAAGTGTTTTCTTTTGTAAAGTTAATTCCACGAATCCATTCCCGATAACATAAGTAAATCAATTTATAATCGAACTAAATAATTAATTATATTTCAATAATGATATACAGTACTATCAAATCGCGTGCATAAAGAAAATATATTTGATTATTAACTAATATATATATTATATACATTGATCTTGCTTTTAGTTTACTACATTGAAAAAGTTATATTTGAAAATTTGTTTATTCAGTAAATAAATATAGTGGAACCTTAGATCTAGTTCTGTATGTGATATATATGGTAGGTTTCACACATATTAATTGTTGGTATTTTTTGTAGAAAGTTTTTTTTGCAGACGTTAGGTACAAATCTAATTGGACTTCTTCTGGTGAGACTACTATTCTCTTCATAAGAACAAGAATGAAAATTCAAAGTTTTTACTGCTATACGACTCTCAAACCTGTATAGCTCCCCCGAAATAGACTGAATGGAAATAAATCAATTGGTTGGAGATTCTTCCTACAACACATTAACAAACAACGATAACTTGGAGACTTATGGTTTGTCGAGTCCTGATACTTTTGGAAAATACAGAGCAAAATAAAAAAGTACGTAATTATCGTAAGTTGTATAATACTCGGAAAATAATATTGTATGAGATTAGATTTTTTTTTAATATTTTGTTACAGAATGAGAGCTTTGAAATCTGGGAAATGTTGCTACAGTTGCTGTTGTTAGTGATACTGGAGTCCACATAAAATCAACGGCTGAAAGAGTTTTTGAGTACTTTGTGCCGCATATCGAAAATGTGGCGTACTTCTTGTAAAAGGAATTAATGAGAATTTGTTTTTAATAGTTGTTACATATGAAATTGTTTAGTTATTTATTATGTTCAATAAAGTGGGTTATATGAATGTAGATATCATCTACACAAAGTAATTTGCAGTTTTTTTTACCAATACAGGTAATTAGAAGAATAAGATTTGACTATAAATGTAAAATTAATAAAAAAGTAAAATTTTTGCTTTTTTTATTATTGACATTTTTGAGATAGTCTGAAAAAAGTATAGGTACGCACAAGTAAGTTAGTGTGAAATATACAATAGTATATTTAATTATATAATAGTTATTTAGAAAAATAATTTGCATGTGTAAGATATATTGCCTACACGTTTTATAATAATA
Source organism: Stenolophus ochropezus (assembly GCA_035578165.1). NCBI lineage: Eukaryota > Metazoa > Arthropoda > Insecta > Coleoptera > Carabidae > Stenolophus > Stenolophus ochropezus. The sequence goes on along the minus strand of JAQOWZ010000066.1, from coordinate 540,194 downwards.
TATATGAATTAATATGTATAAATAAAAGTTCAAATTATATACTAGTCCAGTACTGCAATTGAATGATGAGAATGTACACTGACATCTAGTGGATAGTAGCAGTAACACCGAGAAACACTAACCTGTACTTTGGTAGCTATCCCTCCCAGTTTTTAGGATGACGTAATTTTTTAGATGTGCACGGTTTTGGGTCTGTATATTTTATGACATTATTTTTTGGACTTGTATATTTTGGTTCTGCACCTCATCCCATTATCTATTTCATTTACAAATGTTTATTTATTTAATCAACATTTATTTTTTTAGTAGTGGCATCTATCGAAGAATTCTGCAACTATTTGAACGATAGATTAATTATGTGTCGAAATAGTAAATGATTTTATTCTTTGGCGCCAATACTATCATTTTGATCTTAAACGTATATATATTTCATCATTTCAACTTGCATAGTTTATTAATAACAAAATGGAAAATAGGGATTAAGTATTTATATTATTCAGCAATGTATGTACATATACATAAACAAATGTACCAATTAATTACTAACATTCTCGGACATTGTTTAAATACGATATGTAACCCTTCTAAAACTTATTAATAACAAGGTGTGAAATAGTAATTGAATATTTTTGTTATTCAACAATTTATTATATAAACAAATGTGCCATTTAAAACTTACATTCATTTACATTTATAATGCATTTTTATCACAATTTTAATTCTATTGGTTAAATAAATGACCTGAAACATCTAAAATTTATTACAGTTTTAATGCCATTGTTTAAATAAAGTACGTGACACTTCTAAAACAATGTAATATATAATCAATCTTAATAACAACAATCTGGCAAAAATAGATAAATTACGTATATTGTTTAACAAAGTATATACCGTGTGTCCCAAGAAGGTGTCATAGGCACATAACATGGGTTTTTGGTAAGTAAAAACTAATTCACTATATATACAGGATAAAATACATGTGTTTCTACATCTTATTTAATACAGATCACTTAATTTTAATAGCATAATTCAATGATATTTACATAAAAGAATTACTGTTTTTTATGTACCAGTTTTATTGCTAATAGGAAATGTGACATTTCTGTCAACTCGTTGTCATGGGGTTAGAATAATGGTCTTACAGAATCGTAGGTCTTAGGAATAATGCCTAGTGTTAAAATTTCTTTTTGATATTTTTTTTCGTAATTGTGCACTATATAAATACATTTGTTAATAATATTTCTTCATTTTACCTATTAAGAAGTTATTTCTTTAGTTTTTTCTTTATTTCTAGATTCATTTTAATTATTTCTCATTAAATATTTTTACAAAACATATTATTAATTTTGTATTAACATTAAAAAACAGAAAACATAAAAAAGACATTTCCATAATCGGAATCGACCTATGATCAGTTTCGATTCCGTAGCTTATTTGCCTGACGTGGTAACCATGAATTGACAGCAGTCATTTTGCATAACAAAAGTATCACGTGAAAAAATTAACACTTTTTCATTAATTTCTGTGAATTGTGCTATTAAAATAAAGTAATATGTATTAAATAAGATGTAGAAATACATATAGTTTTGTCCTGTACAATATGGTGACTTAGTTGCAAGCCGGACAGTTTTAATTTACCAAAAACTGTTTTGCCATGTTATATGCCTATGACAACACCTTCTTCGGACACACGGTATACTGGGTGAATTCTTGAAAGCCGAACATAAGAATTTAACATGGGAAACTCGTTTTTCATAGATTATTGCTCCCCAATTTAAATTCGAGCGTTTATAATTACACAAATCGAAAGGAAATGATTTATTTTAATCATTTCATAACAAATTTATTCATTTTTAACTGTAATTTTACAACACTTCTAACCAAAAAATCATGTTTAGCCATGATTTGTTTAAAACATAATGTTGCGGAATTCGTCAATATATTGCACTATTGGAAATAATAAATGTTGATTAAATAAATTAAAATTTATAAAATTAAATAGATTACAACTATATATTTGTATTTACAAACTCTCTTTTAATTAATAACTTTAAATTTTAAAACACAAATGATTTAATTTTTTGGCGCCAATACTGTCATTTGGATATTAAAAGTAATAATATAATAATACTATTTTCACACTTTCAACTTGCATAGTTTGTTAATAACATGATGGAAAAGAGGGACTAAGTACTCATATTATTCAACAAAGTATGTACAATATGTACATACAGGGTGTTGACTCGAACGCCCGAACATAGGGATATAACATGTACAATCATATTTTCGTAATTTCCTGCGTCCCTAAATATTTTATGTAGAAAAGCTTGAAATAAAGGTTGTTGAGCATGAAATTCTGCATTTGAATCAATAAACAAAATTAATTTTACGTGCCCTGTATGTTCAGAAAGTGGGTATGAAAATGACGCAAATCACCACATAAATAGCAGTAGCCCTGAAATTGAGACAAAAATTAACAAATGTTAAACGGTTTATCTGTCAAGTTAGCTGCGTTAGTTTATTTTTATTATTTGTAATTACAGTTTTGTCAATTTACGCTAAAAATTTAGAGATTTTATATGGTTTTTATTTACTTAATTCAAAATTAATTTATGTAATATTATTCATTTCAACAGTAATTTGATATAATAATAAAAAAAAACTAACGTAGCTAACTTGACAGATAAACCGTTAAACATTAGTTAATTTTTGTATCAATTCCACGGATATTTTTAGGCTGAGTTAAGTCAGTTTCATATCCAATTTCTGAGCTTACAAGGCACGTAAATTTACTTTTGTTTATTGATTTAGATGCAGAATTGTTTGTTCTATAACCTTTATTTAAAGCATGTTTACATAAAATAATTAGGGAAACAGGAAATTACGAAAATATGATTTTACATGTTATATCCCTATGTTTGGGTGTTCAAGTCAACACCCTGTATACATAAACAAATGTTCCAATTAGATACTAACATTTCCGGACATTGTTTAAATACATTATGTAACCATTTTAAAATATATTAATAATAATGTGTGAAATATTGATTCGATATTTATGTTATTTATAATTTTATGTATTATATAAACAAATGCGCTATTTAAAACTCACATTACTTTACATTTATAATGCATTTTGTCACAAATTTAATGCTATATTGTTTTAATAAATGACCTAAAACTTTTAAAATTTTATCACAGCTTTGATGCCATTGTTTAAATAAATTACGTGACACTTCTAAAATTTATTAATAACTATGTGTGAAATAGTGACAGAGAATTTATATTATTCTACAATGTAATTAATAATCAAATTTATTAACAACGATGTGGAAAATAATGATTTAAGTATTACGAATATTATTTAATAAAGTATATATTTATATTTAAACAAATTAAACCTTAAACAACTAACATTCCCGTACATTTTATATTGCATTCATATCACAGACTTTAATGCCAATATTTATATTTTTTACGTAACTCTTTTGATATCTATTAAAAAACAATGTGTATAATAGTGATTCAGTATTTATATTATTATATATTATATTTATATTATAGTAATTATACCATTTATATAACCACATTACTATATATTTTATAATTTATTCTTATCACAAAGTTAGTGCCTTTTTTTCAAATAAATTACATGAAACTTCTGAAATTTATTGACGACAATGTGGCAAATAAGGATTGATTATTTATATTGTTATACAGGGTGTTCCATTTAAGTGTGCCTCCATTGCTAACTCGAGAATTATAAGAGCTACGAGGTTGGTAATATTGGCAAAGAACCACCATTTTACAACAGTAAAACAATGAGCAAAAAAATTTTTTTTTCGATCAGTGGTTCTCAATATACTGGTCACAACTTTCTTATTTTAAATGGGAGCATATGTTTATTTTTAGGTTATTCGATAGAGTACGTTTTCAGAATTCAACGATATAAACATAGCAGCCAGATATAAATAAAAAACATGTAAATCTAACATGCATTTTTCTCAGTTATTTTATTAAATTAGTATATGATACTAGCGAATGCTCAGCTACGCTGAGCGTTCCCTAGGCCTCCGGCGTCCGTGAAATTTTTAAATTTGATAGCTAATTTTATTTCTGCAAGACAAGTCTTGTTGAATGCTTTCATTTAATATCAAATACAGTGTACTTCCGGCAAGTAATTGTAAAAAAACAAATGTAGATCAACCTGGCAATTTTTTGTCACTTCTGTACATCAGCCCTCATCAAGACATTTAATTTGATACTAAACATGACATATTTTTGACAAATTTTTACATGTCAGCTCTTATCGAGACCTTTCATTTTATACCAAACATGATATACTTCTGACAACTTTTTGCAAAAAAACAAAAGCCGATCAACATGAAACATTTTTGTCAATTCTGGACATTAACCATCAACGAGACCTTTCATTTGACACCAAACACGATATACTTCTGACAACTTTCTGCAGAAAACAAAAGCCGATCGTCATGGAACATTTCTGACATATATGTTCTCCAGCCCTCATCGAGTCCTTTTATTTGATTCCAAGCACGATATACTTCTTACAACTTTTTACAGAAAACAAAAGCCGATCACCGTAATCCATTTTCGTCATTTCTGCACGCGAGCCCTCAATAAGACCTTTCATTTGAGACCAAACATGATATACTTTATACAGTTTTTTGCAAAAAACAAAAGCCGATCGACATAGATCATTTTTGTTAATTCTGCATGCGAGCCCTCGCCGAGATCTTTAATTTGATACCAAACACGACATATTTCGGACAACTTTTTGCAAAAAAACAAAAGCCGATTGGCATAGATCATTTTTGTCAATTCTGCTCGCCAGTCCTCATCGAGAAATTTTTTTTAATACCACACACGAGATACCTTTCACAACTTTCTGCAAAAAACAAAAGCCGATCGACATGGAACATTTTTGTCAATTCTGCATGTCAGCCCTTAACGAGACCTTTCATTAGATACCAACCAGGACATACGTCTAATAACTTTTTGCATAAAACAAAAGCCGATCAATAAGGAAATTTTTTTTTTGTACACCAGCCCTCACAGAGACTTTTCATTCGATACCAAACACAACATATATCTGACAACATTTTGCAAAAAACGAATTCTAATCTACGTTTGAGACCAAACTCGCCATAATTTTGAGAAATACTTACAGAAAACAAAACCCGAAAGGAATGCAACATTTTTGTCAACTCTGAACGCAAACCCTCAACGAGACCTTTCATTTGAGACTAAGCTCGTCATTTTTCTAAAAACTTTTTGCAAGAAACAAAAGCCGAGCAATATTAATTATTTTTGTTAATTCTGCACACCACCCCTTATCGAAACCTTTAAATTGATACCAAACACCACACACTTCTGACAGCTTTTTCAAAAACACAAAAACCGATCGACATAGCACATTTTTGTCAATTCCGCATGCTAGCTCTCAACAAGACGTTTCATTTGAGACCAAACACGACATATTTCTGACAACTTTTTGCAAAAAACAAAAGCCGATCGACATGGAACATTTTTGTCAATTCTGCACGCTATCCCTCAACAAGACGTTTCATTTGAGACCAAACTCGACATACTTTTAAGACCTTTTTGCAGAAAACAAAAGCTGATCGCAATGGAACATTTCTGTCAATTCTGCACGCGAGCCCTCGCCAAGACTTTCCATTCGATACCAAACACGACATACTTCTGACAACTTTCTGCATTAAACAAAAGTCGATCGACATGAAACATTTTTATCTTATTTACACGCTAGCCCATACCGAGACTTTTCATTTGATACCAAACACTATATACTTGTGACAACCTTTTGCAAAAAACAAATGCCCATCGACATTGCCCATTTTCGTTAATTCTGCACACCAGCCTTCATTAAAACCTTTCATTTGATACCAAACACCACACACTTCTGACAACTTTTTGCAAAAAACAAATAGCGATCGACAGAGCACATTTTTGTTAATTCTGCACCATAGCCCTCAACGAAACCTTTCATTTGAGACCAAACTCGGCATACCTTTGAGAAATTTTTGCAAAAAACAAAAGCCGATAAACATTGACCTTTTTTGTTAACTCTACACGCCAGGCCTTATCGAGCCTTTTTATTTGATACCAAACACCACATACTTCTCACTTTTTGCAAAAAACAAAAACCGATCGACATAGCACATTTTTGTCAATTCTGCACGCTAGCCCTCAACAAGACGTTTTATTTGAGACTAAACTCGACATACCTTTGAGAACTTTTTGCAGAAAACAAAAGCCGATCGGAATGCAACATTTTTGTCAATTCTGCACGCCAGCCCTCAACGAGACCTTTCATTTGAGACCAAACTCGACATACCTTTGAGAATTTTTTGCAAAAAACAAAAACCGATCGACATAGCACATATTTGTCTATTCTGCATGCTAGCTCTCAACAAGACGTTTCATTTGAGACCAAACTCGACATACCTTTGAGAACTTTTTGTAGAAAACAAAAGCCGATCGGAATGGAACATTTTTGTCTATTCTGTACGCTAGCCCTCAACGAGATCTTTCATTTGAGACTAAACACGATATACTTCTAATAATTTTTTGCAAGAAATAAAAGCCGGTCGACATGAAACATTTTTGTCATTTATGTACCCCAGCCCTCACCGAGACCTTTCATTTGATACCATACACGACATACTTTTTACAACTTTCTGCGTAAAACAAAAGTCGATCGACATGAAACATTTTTATCATATCTACACGCTAGCCCACACCGAGACTTTTCATTTGATTCCAAACACTATATACTTGTGACAACCTTTTGCAAAAAACAAAAGCCGATCGACATTGACCATTTTCGTTAATTCTGCACACCAGGCTTCATTGAAACCTTTATTTTGATACTAACCACCACATACTTTTGACAACTATTTGCAAAAAAACAAATGCCGATTGGCATGGAACATTTTTGTCAATTCTGCACGCTGGCGCTCAACGAAACCTTTCATTTGAGATCAAACACCACACACTTCTGACAACGTTTTGCAAGAAACAAAAGGCGATTGACATGGCACATTTTTGTCAACTCTGCACGCTAGCCCTCAACGAGACCTTTCATTTGAGACCAAACTCGACATACCTTTGAGAACTTTTTGCAGAAAACTAAAGCCGATCGTAATAGAACATTTTTGTCAATTTTACTTGCTAGCCCTCAACGAGACCTTTCATTTGAAATCAAACTCGACGTACCTTTGAAAAAGTTTTGCAAAAAACAAAAGCCGATCAACATTTGTTAATTCTACACGCCAGCCCTTATCGAGCCCTTTCATTTGATACTAAACACCACATACTTCTCACAACTTTTTCCAAACAACATTTTTCTGACAATATTTTGCAAAAAAACAAATTCTAATTTACGTAGAACATTTTTGTCATTCGTGCACACCCGTCCATATTGTGTCGTTTCCTTAAAACCCAAAGACAAACTACTTCTAACAACTTTTTCCGAAAAACAAATGCAGATCGACATGACACATTTTTTTTTGTCATTTCAAAACCGGCCATTATGGTTTTCTTTCTTTTGATATCAAACACAGCAAAGTGTTCCAATTAATTAGGTACATTTGATTTTTATTTAGTTACTTCATAATTTGGCAACACTGTTTGTATTAAAAAATAGTAGTTAATTTTTTAATTTATAAATTATTTGTCAACCCTAATATAACTGCCACCATTTTCAGTAAAGTTAGGTTAGGAATATTTGGTTTTCATTTGGCAACATTGACTTTTGACAATAGAAACGTCAAAATTTATATTAATTAAATACGTTATGTTTTAAACTAAAATTAATTGTAACACCTTTGCTCAAGACTATTATACATGATACTGTATTTACTTCTTTAATATCAATGTTCTATAAAAAGTTATAATCGTTTAAAGTTCATAGACAGATTGTCAAAAGTGACAGATGACCTCGTGACTCTTTTTAAATTTAGACATGGCTACTAGGATCCATTGTTTCAAGTTATTAATTTTGCACAGTTTTTATTTTTTTACACAAGAACCACTTACAATAAAAATATGAGACCCCCAAAAGGCACAACTACACATTATTCCCTGCAATATAAAAAAAAAATTACAACAATCCCTTTCATGGTTCAGGCAGTTAGGCTTGTGACAAAATTTGGCGATCGTCATGATGAAAATAAATAAACATCACGACACATGCCTTTTTAGTATATAGGATGTTTATATCGTTGAATTTAGAAAAAAATACTCTATTGAATAATCTAAAAATAAACATATGTTCCCATTTAAAATAAGAAAGTTGTGCCCCATATTTTGAGAACCACTGGTCGAAAATTTTTGCTCATTGTATTAGTCTTATTAAATGGAACACACTGTATATATAAACAAATATACAATTTATTAATTTTATTTTATTTGCTATTAACAACATGGAACATAGGGATTAAGTATTTATTTTAATTTACAATGTGTAATACAATACATAAAAAAAATGTACCATTTAAAAACTAATAATCCGGTACATTTTACAATGCATTCTTACTACAGAATTTAATGACATTTTTTATTAAACTACCCACGTAACACTACTAATTTTTATTAATAATAATGTATGAAATATGTATGAGTATTTATATTATTCAACAATGTATTATTTAAACGAATGTATTATTTAACAAATAACATTTCCTTACAATTTATTTTGCATTTAAATAAACAAATTCTTTTGTATTTTATAATTCATACTTATCATTGATTTTAATGCTAATGTTTAAATAATTTATGTAGCACTTCTCAAATCTCTTAATAATAATGTGTTAAATTGTTATTTAATATTTATATTATTTAACAATACATACAAATGTACTATTTAATTACTCACATTCTTGTACATTTTATACTTTATTTTTATCACAAATTTAATGCCATTTTTTGAATAAATAACGAGATACTTATAAATTATCAACAATTGACAACATTTCGTATATACGTCAAACAATGGAAAAATGTTGGGAACATGATCAAGATTTACACTTCATTTTCATCGATTTTAAAACCGCATACGACAAAATGAAAAGACACAAGATCTGGGAAGCAATGAATACATTACAATTCCCCAAGAAATTAATCAACCTGGCAAAATTAAGCACCGAGGACCAAGAGATTTCAGTGCGTGTACAGAATTACCTCTCCAACACATTTACAACTAATATAGGTGTCAAACAAGGAGACGCCTTGGCACCACTTTTATTTAATATTGCCCTAGAATGCTCACTAAGACAAGCGCAAGTAAATACCCATGGAACTATTTTCCACAAACCCCATATAGTTCTCGCATATGCAGATGATATCGTCATTATAACTAAAAACAAAAACGAAATCATTGAAACTTTCGAAAGAATAAAAACATCTGCAGACACTTTTGGACTTCAGGTTAACATAGACAAGACCAAATATATGAAAATGTCAAGGAAAAATGGAAAACAAAACGAAGATGACAACGTCAGGATCGCAAACGATTCATTTGAAGCAGTTAAAGAATTTGTATACCTAGGAGCCACAATCAACATGTCAAATAAAATCAGTGACGAAATAAAACGACGTATAATTCTAGGTAACAAGTGCTACTTCAGTCTATTAAATATTCTAAAGGACAGTAATACTAGTAAGAACACAAAACTTACAATCTACAAAACAATTATAAGACCTGTCGTAACATATGGTGCAGAGACATGGGTTATATCCCAAAACGATGAAAAAGCCCTAAGAGTATTTGAACGTAAAATTTTAAGGAAAATCTTTGGAGCGATAAATGAAAATGGTACATGGAGAATTCGCATGAATCACGAAATTGACCAATTATATAACGACGGTAATATAGTCGGTTTTATTAAAAAACAACGTTTAAGATGGATGGGACATCTGCAAAGGATGGATGAAGAAAGAAATATCAGGAGAATACTCAAAGCAAAACCCCATATGAGCAGACCCAAGGGCAGACCCAAGGGCAGACCCAGAAGTCGATGGGAGGATGAAGTAATTAAGGATATTAAGAAACTCAAGATCACAAATCATTGAAACTTTCGAAAGAATAAAAACATCTGCAGACACTTTTGGACTTCAGGTTAACATAGACAAGACCAAATATATGAAAATGTCAAGGAAAAATGGAAAACAAAACGAAGATGACAACGTCAGGATCGCAAACGATTCATTTGAAGCAGTTAAAGAATTTGTATACCTAGGAGCCACAATCAACATGTCAAATAAAATCAGTGACGAAATAAAACGACGTATAATTCTAGGTAACAAGTGCTACTTCAGTCTATTAAATATTCTAAAGGACAGTAATACTAGTAAGAACACAAAACTTACAATCTACAAAACAATTATAAGACCTGTCGTAACATATGGTGCAGAGACATGGGTTATATCCCAAAACGATGAAAAAGCCCTAAGAGTATTTGAACGTAAAATTTTAAGGAAAATCTTTGGAGCGATAAATGAAAATGGTACATGGAGAATTCGCATGAATCACGAAATTGACCAATTATATAACGACGGTAATATAGTCGGTTTTATTAAAAAACAACGTTTAAGATGGATGGGACATCTGCAAAGGATGGATGAAGAAAGAAATATCAGGAGAATACTCAAAGCAAAACCCCATATGAGCAGACCCAAGGGCAGACCCAAGGGCAGACCCAGAAGTCGATGGGAGGATGAAGTAATTAAGGATATTAAGAAACTCAAGATCACAAATTGGTGGGAGGTAGCAAAAAACAGAGACGTTTGGAGAAGTATTTTGAAGGCAGCGCATATCCTACTCGGATAGTAGAGCTAAGAAAGAAAAGAAGACTTATAAATTTTATTAATAACAATCTGTGAAATAGTTATTGAATATTTATGTTATTGAACAATGTATTTTATAAAAAATTTTCAAAATAATATTTATTATTAAAGTAGCAATGCGCAACTGTAACAAACAATGCATACTGTGACAGTTATATTAAATACATATCTCTATAAATAAACGAATAAATAAATTATTCAAGTACTATATATATATATATATATATATATATATATATATATATATATATATATATATATATATATAGTCAGCCATCCTTTTACCCTCTGGTGTAGGATGTATACATTTTCACTTAATCTTAATTAAATTTACATAATTTAATGTCCAGTAATTTCACATGTACACTAATTTTGCCCATTGTTTCTTGTCCTTTGCGATTCTTCTTGCTTCTTACATCGGGATGTTTCTTTTCGTCAGGATCTTCTTTACTACGTTATCCCATGTGTCCTTTGGTCTTCCCCTTCCCCTTTTTGGTGTAACGTTGGTCATCCACACTTGGCGTACCGGTCTACTTTCGTTTATTCGTATCATGTGTCCCCACCAGGCTAGTTGTCTTGTTTCTATGAAATCTAGTATTGGTTTGCATTGCAGTTCTTCCCTGATGGCTTCATTCCTTACTATATCTAACATTGTTACTCCTTTAACTCTTTTTAGATATTTCATCTCTATCGCCTGTATTTTACTTTTTGTTCTATTTGACAATATCCATGATTCACACCCGTACGTCAATATCGCTCTATATATTGTGTTAAATACCGTCATTTTTGTTTTATTGCTTATTTCTTTTTTTCCTATAAAATTGTGTTTCATTGCGCGATATATTTTTGTCGTTTCAATTATTCTTTCGTTTATGTCAGCATCTTGTGTGCCGTTACTATCTATTGTTATGCCTAAATATTGGAATTTATTAACTTGTTCTACTGTTTCACTATTTACTGTTATATTAGCAGTTGTTGGTTCGTTAGAGATTACCATTATTTTGGTTTTAGTCGCATTTATTTTCATATTGTATTTCTTTATAATTTCGTTCCAGGTGTTAACATTTTGTTGCATTTTTTCCTTGCTGTTTGTCATAATTACTACGTCATCGGCGTAAGCACATATTGATATTTTTACTGGTAGTAGATTTCTATACCCTACATGTATCTTATTGAATTTTTGATCGCAGTCCTTTATTATCTCAACCATAAATATCGTAAATAATACTGGGCTCATTACTCCTCCTTGTCTCAAACCGTTCTTTGATTCGAAGAGCTCGCTTTTCCTATTTTGGCTAATTACGTAGTTCGTGTTTTTGTTATACAGTCCTTTTATACCATTTAGAAGATTGGTGCTTATACCTTTTCTTTTAAGGATTTTCCACATTATCTCTCTTTGTACTCTGTCAAACGCTTTTTCTAAATCTATGAATGTCATGTATGATTTTGTGTTAGTGATCTTAGTCTTATGTATTAAGTCCTTAACTGTGAATATATGGTCTTGGCTACTGCGTCCTTTCCTAAATACTTTCAGTGTCGTACACAATAACGATATGCTTCTGTAGTTGTTGCATTCTGTAGTGTCTCCTTTCTTGTGTATCGGCACAATTATTGCTAATTCCCAATCGTTTGGTATTTTATCTCCATTCCAAATTTTGTTAAAAATTGTTACCAATATTTCTATGCCCTTTTCCCCCATGTACTTTAACATTTCTGGCGTAATTTTGTCATGCCCTGCTGCTTTACCATTTTTAAGTATTCGTAGTGCTTCTTTTACTTCTTCTATTTGTATTTCCTGCGTTTCGTCTTCATTCACATTTTCTACCTGGTCTGTTAAAATTTGTTCAACAGGTTCTATCTGATTATCTTCATCTGTGAATAATAGCTCTTGGAAATATTGCTTCCATCTGTTCATGATATTTTGTTCTTCTGTTAACCCTTCGTTAGTGTGGTGGGGTATACCATACCCCAGCACCTCTATTTACGTTTCTAAAATCACAATTAAACAAACTAGTGACATCTGACGCTCAGTACCTTCAAATTAAACATATTTTCACATAATGAGCTCACTAGTAGATGTCTATGAACTTTCAGTACGGTGTCAGAACTTGTTGAAGTCGGACGGGGTATGTCATACCCCAGTACACTACTAACGTAACTTTTTGTGTGCTTCTACTTTCAAGGTAAATTACACTGTTTTTTTATTATATTTCACAATATATATTAAATATTTTAGTATTTTTTAACAAAACTAGTGCAATGTCATATAAAGAGGAGCAGCGCAGGCTACAAAAGCTTTGGGATTAGTATGGTGGGCTTTCTGAAGAGGAATCTTTTATAGATAGCCTGTCCGAAGGAGAAGAAACAGAAGAAATAGTAGAAATAGATAAAATAAGAGTAATAACGGATTTAACAAGAAACGAATTAAATGTGGAATCGGAAGAAGAACACATGATACAATCTGATGATGATGCAAATTCGGACGCTAGAGGAAGTTATTATTTAGATAAAGACAAATCAAAATGGTCAAAGCTTCTAAGCACTAGAAACGTAAGAACTAGATCTGAGAATATAATTACTCACTTACCTGGAGTGAAGGGAATTGCAAAACAAAAGAATACCGCGCTTGAGTGCTGGCTACTATTTTTCCCCGAAAATGTACTAGATGATATTGCCTACGTGAAAACCAGCCAGCAGAACGTCACAAACCTGCATCTAAGCGCCGTAGGACTAGCATTAGATGCTCTGTTTGTCCAAGAAATAAAGACAGAAAAACATTTTATGGTTGTATGCAATGCGATACTCCACTTTGCATAGAACATGCATTTTTGAGTTGCGAAGAATGTGCCACATTGGAGACGTCGTAACTTTTTTTCTGTTGTTTTCATTATTATAAATCTTTTTTTATTTAGTTTACTAAAGATATATCTTTAAAGTGTGTTTAAGTTATTTGTTAAATTAAATACATAAATAATTTGTATGCAATAATATTAAACCATGTTTTTTCCAAAGCAGAATTGCTATTGTTTTAAATAATTATTTCTATTTTTAAAATAATTGTTACTAAGTACCATTTGTTGATTTTATTTAACCTGAAATGATGCTTAGAAACATATTTAATGGCTTATTTAATAAAACTTCAAAATTTTCGATTGTTTTAGTGAATTTTTGTTTGGGGTATGACATACCCCACAACACTAACCGTGTGACTTTTTTCCACCACACTAACGGAGGGTTAATATTGTACCTTCTTTGGATTTGAATTTATTTGCTACTTTCCTCTTCTCATTTCTTAATGATTTCAGTGTTTTATAAAATAATTTTTGACTTTCTTTACTGTTGTCTTCCATTTGTTTTCCAAATTGTTCCCAGCTTTTTTCTTTCGCTTGTGCTACTATTTCTTTAACCTTCCGTCTTTGTTGTTTGTATTGATCATAGTTTTCATGTTCTATTACTAAGATATTTTATCCATGTTTTCTTTTTCTTTTTTACTTCCTCTTTTATTTCCTCATTCCACCAGGACGTCATTCTTTTATTAGCTTTCTTTTTACTACTTCCACATATATTCTTTGCTGCTTGTGTTATTATTTTTTTTAAAATATTCCATGTTTCTTCTATATCCTTGTCCTTATAGTTGATTTTCTCTATGTCAGTTAATCTATTTATTTCTTGTGCATATTTTGTCGCTGTTATTATATATCTAAGTTTGTATGTTTTTATTGTCTCATATTCTATTATCCTTGTTTCTTCAGTTTTAGTGTTCTCATCTTTACTCATTTTTTAATTCTTGCTTCTACGAGAAAATGATCGCTGAAGATTTCTGGACCACGCCTTACTCTGTAATCCTGTACTAAATTTCTCTTTTTGTTTTCCACAACTATATAGTCTATTATTGATGTATCTTCTTCTCTTGGCCCTTGTCTTGTGTATTTATGTACATTTTTATGTTAAAAAAACGTATTAGTAATTAACAAGTCATTTAATATACAGTAGTCTATCAGTCTTCTTCCGTTATTATTTCTTCGGTTTTCTCCATATATCCCCACTGTATTTGCAGTGTTTTCATCTCGTATGGCTACTCCGATTACATAAATTTTCACTTTACTGTTCTCTGTAACTAGATTTAATTCTTCCCAAAATTTGTCTTTTATGTCAACTAACTCATCTTCATCCGGTCTATATATTATTATTATTGTTTTTTCACTTTCTTTTCCAATTTTGAACTCGATTTTTAGGATCCTCTCACTACATCCTTAACAGGACTGCACGCAGTTTATTACTTTTTATTTACTAGGCAAGCTACTCCTGCTACTGCTATGTTTTCTTTCGGCACTCCACTGTAAATCAACATATGCCCGTTATCTATAACTATTTCTCCCTTACCCTTTATTTTTGTTTGTAATTTTCTTTTTAAAAAAAAAAATCTGACTTTATTTTTGTATAAAATCATATAAATATTTGCTTCCACGCACGAATTTTATAATTCTTCATCATATTTTAGCTAATGGAAAACTTTGCAACAAGAAAATTGCTATTTCAAGTGTGGTAGGTATTCTAGAATCCAGTCCATGTAGCTTAAAATATACAACGTATTCATTACAATGACACCCGAAAATTGCATGTTTATCATCTGATTGGTACCACGGTTTGGTCACTTTTGCATGTCCAATGCTTAAAACCATGCATAGTATAGATCCTAAAGCATGAATATGAATGTTTAAAGAAAAATATCCATTTCAAGAATAGGTAAAATCTGACTTTATTTTAGTAAAAAATCATATAAATATTTGCTCCCGCGCCCGAATTTTATAATTCTTCATCATATTTTAGCTAAAAGAAAACATTGCAACAAGAAAATTGCTATTTGAAGTGTGGTAGGTATTCTAGAATCCAGCTTATATAGCTTACAATATACAACGTATTCATTAAAATGACACCCGAAAATTGAATATTTATTATCTGATTGGTACCACCTTTTGGTCACTTTTGCATGTTCAATGCATAAAACCATCCATAGTATAGTTCCTTAAGCATGAATATGAATGTTTTAACAAAAATATACAATTTCAAGAATAGGTAAAATCTGACTTTATTTTTGTAAAAACTCATATAAATATTTGCTTCCGAGCCAGAATTTTATAATTCTTCATCATATTTTAGCTAAAAGAAAGCATTGCAACAAGAAAATTGCTATTTAAAGTGTGGTAGGTATTCGAGAATACAGCCTATTTATCTTACAATATAAAACGTATACATTAGAATGACACCCGAAAATCAAATGTTTATTAACTGATTGCTACCACGTTTTGGTCACTTTTGCATGCCCAATGCTTAAAACCATCTATAGTACAGAACCTAAAGCATGAATATGAATGTTTTAACAACAATATCAATTTCAAGAATAGGTAAAATCCGACTTTATTTTTGTAAAAGATCATATAAATAATTGCTTCCACGCCCGAATTTTATAATTCTTCATCATATTTTAGCTAAAAGAAAACATTGTAACAAGAAAATTGCTATTTCATGTGTGGTAGGTATTGTAGAATCCAGCCCATGTAGCTTACAATATACAACGTATTCATCAAGAATAGGTAAAATCTGACTTTTTTTTTGTAAAAAATCATAAATATTTCCTTCCGCGCCCGAATTTTATAATTCTTCATAATATTTTAGCTAAAAGAAAACATTGCAACAAGAAAATTGCTATTTAAAGTGTGGTAGGTATTCTAGAATCCAGTCCTTGTAGCTTTCAGTATACAACGTATTCATTAAAATGACAACCGAAAATTGAATGTTTATTATCTGATTAGTACCAAGTTTTGGTTACTTTTGCATGTCCAATGCTTAAAACCATCCACAGTATAGATCGTAAAGCATGAATATACATGTTTAATAAAAATATCCATTTCAAGAATAGGTAAAATCTGACTTTATTTTTATAAAAAATCATATAAACATTTGCTTCCGCGCCCGAATTTAACAATTTTTTATCATATTTTAGCTAAAAGAAAACATTGCAAGAAGAAAATTGCTATTTCAAGTATGGTAGGTATTCTAGAATCCAGCCCATGTAGCGTATTCATTAAAATGAAACCCGAAAATTGAATGTTTATTATCTGATTGGTACCACGTTTTGGTCACTTTTGCATGTCCAATGCTTAAAACCATCCATAGTATAAATCCTAAAGCATAAATATAAAAGTTTTAACAATAATATCTATTTCAAAAACAGGTAAAATCTGACTTTATTTTTGTAAAAAATTATTAAAATATTTGCTTTCGCGCCCGAATTTTATAATTCTTCATCATATTTTAGCAAAAAGAAAACATTGCAAAAAATTGCTATTTCAAGTGTGGTAGGTATTCTAGAATCCAGCCCATGTAGCTTAAAATATACAACGTTTTCATTAAAATGACACCTGAAAATTGAATGTTTATTATCTGATTGGTACCACGTTTTGGTCACTTTTGCATGTCCAATGCTTAAAACTATCCATGGTATAGATCCTAAAGCATGAATATGAATGTTTAACAAAAATATCCATTCCAAAAATAGGTAAAATCTGACTTTTTTTTGTAAAAAATCATATAAATATTTGCTAATGAGCCCGAATTTTATAATTTTTCATCATATTTTAGCTAAAAGAAAACATTGCAACAAGAAAATTGCTATTTCAAGTGTGGTAGGTATTCTAAAATCCTACCCATGTAGCTTACTATATACAGCGTATTCATCAAGAATAGGTAAAATCTGACTTTATTTTTGTAAAAAATCATATAAACATTTGCTTTCGCGCCCGAATTTTATAATTCTTCATCATATTTTATCTAAAAGAAAACATTGCAACAAAAAAATTGCTATTTAAAGTGTGGTAGGTATTCTAGAATCCAGCCCATGTAGCTTACAATATACAACGTATTCATCAAGAATAGGTAAAATATGACTTTATTTTTGTAAAGTATCATATAAATATTTGCTTCCGCTCCCGAATTTTATAATTTTTTATCATATTTTAGCTAAAAAAAAACATTGCAACAAAAAAATTGCTATTTTAAGTGTGGTAGGTATTCTAGAATCCAGCCCATGTAGCTTAAAATATACAACGTTTTCATTAAAATGACACCCGAAAATTGAATGTTTATTATCTGATTGGTACCACGTTTTGGTCACTTTTGCATGTCCAATGCTTAAAACCATCCATAGTATAAATCCTAAAGCATGAATATGAATGTTTTAACAAAAATATCCATTTCAAAAACAAATCTGAATTTATTTTTGTAAAAAATCATATAAATATTTCCTTCCGCGCCCGAATTTAATAATTCTTCATCATATTTTAGCTAAAAGAAAACATTGCAATAAGAAAATTGCTATTTTAAGTGTGGTAGGTATTCTAGAAAACAGCCCATGTAGTTTACAATATACAACGTATTCATCAAGAATAAGTAAAATCTGACTTTATTTTTGTAAATAATCATATACATATTTGCTTCCGCGCCCGAATTTTATAATTCTTCATCATATTTTAGCTAAAAGAAAACATTGCAACAAGAAATTTGCTTTTTAAAGTGTGGTAGGTATTCTAGAATCCAGCCCTTGTAGCTTTCAGTATACAACGTATTCATTAAAATGACACCCGAAAATTGAATGTTTATTATCTGATTAGTACCAAGTTTTGGTCACTTTTGCATGCCCAATGCTTAAAACCATCCACAGTATAGATCGTAAAGCATGAATATAAATGTTTAATAAAAATATCCATTTCAAGAATAGGTAAAATCTGACTTTATTTTTATAAAAAATCATATAAATATTTGCTTCCGCGCCCGAATTTAATAATTTTTTATCATATTTTAGCTAAAAGAAAACATTGCAAGAAGAAAATTGCTATTTCAAGTATGGTTGGTAATCTAGAATCCAGCCCATGTAGCGTATTCATTAAAATGACACCCGAAAATTGATTGTTTATTATCTGATTGTTACCTCGTTTTGGTCATTTTTGCATGTCCAATGCTTAAAACCATCCATAGTATTGATCCTAAAGCATGAATATGAAAGTTTTAAAAAAAATATCCATTTCAAAATAGGTAAAATCTGACTTTATTTTTGAAAAAAATCATATAAATATTTGCTAACGCGCCTAAATTTTATAATTTTTCATTATATTTTAGCTAAGAGAAAACATTGCAACAAGAAAATTGCTATTTCAAGTTTGGTAGTTATTTTAGAATCCAGCTCATGTAGTTTACAATATACAAGGTATTTATCAAGAATAGGGAAAATCTGACATATATATATATATATATATATATATATATATATATATATATATATATATATATATCTATATATCTATATATATATATATATATATATATGTATATATATATATATATATATATATATATATATATATATATATATAGGAAGAGTATCAATCGGGGTTCTTAACCCTAGATTAGATCTTATGTGATGTGAACTAAATTTGCAGTAGTGTTAAAGAAGTTTGTTTGGGTACAAAAGTGGGGCAAATGATAATTTTGTTTAGTTAACTGTTAATATATGTACGTAAGTCCATTTTGAAAACCGGCTTAATAACAATCTGTGAAATAGTGATTGATTATTTATTTTATTCAACAATTTATTATATAAACAAATGTCCCATTTAAATACTAACATTTCCGTGCATATTGTAGTGCATTTTTATCACAGTTTTAATGCCATGCTTTAAATAAATTACGTCACACTTCTAAAATTTAATAATAACAACGTGTAAAATAGTGATTGAGTATTTATATTATTCAATAATGTATATATAAAAAATGTGCCATTCAAATACTAATATTCCTGTTCATTTTATAATTCATTTGTATCACAAATTTAATGCCATTGTTCAAAAATTTATTTGGAACACTTTGGCAAATAGGGATTTATTACATATCTTGTTGTCAGAGAGAGGTTTCTTCAGAGGTCCTAAAGGATTCCAGTCCCAAGGACGATCTGACTATGGAAGAGGAGCTCCTACGTAGCCCGACTCCATCCACTTCCGAACTTGAGGAGACTATCGGAAAGCTCCAACTAAGTGAGCAGAAAAGCAAACTGAGCGGTGCCGCCAGAAAACACTTTAAGTGGCTCATTAAAAGTGGGCTTAGTGCTGACGAAGCACGTGTCAAAGCCCTTCAACCCATGAAGGATAAGGGTCCAAAACGGACCCGGTCCGAGGAATTAACGACCGAAATGTCTGTTAAAAGGCAAAAAACAGATGCTAAATGCCAATCCAGCAGTGGTGCTCCGCCACCACCTGTGAGCTTTAAACAGGCAATCCCGGGCACACGCGTCGGCATCCTGCACTATAATTATCCGGAGGATATTTTAGAAACAGGACAGCTGACGAAAATTCAGGATGCAATCCTGGATTTAATTATTAGAGAGGCTAAAGGCTCTGTGAAGCCTAAGTTTCTTGGGACATCCTTTAAGTCCTGATGGCTGAGCGTCAACTGCGCCGATAAAGCCACCGTTGAGTGGCTAATAGGCAAACTCGACAGCTTAAAGCCTTGGGAAGGAGCCCATCTAAAAGCTGTAGAGGAAAAGGATTTGCCGAAGTCCAGCATTGTAAATGCATATTTCCCTAACGGCAAAAATAATCCAACAGATCAGATATTGAATCTGATAGAGGGCCAAAACGAGGGCCTGGATACGCAGCAGTGGAGGGTTTTAAAGAGGACAGATGAGGGCTCGGCAGTGCTTCTTACACTGTCCATAGACTCGACGTCCTTAAGCACCCTTAAAAAAGCTGATTTCAAAATCAGCTACACATGGCCAGACAACGATTAGGCTAAAGGGTAAAAAACCCAACAAAAAGCCTACCGACGTCACTGCCAAAAAAGCCACTGCCAGCACTGTTACAGGTAAACTTGCCACCAATATTAACACTGGAAATTCCAGATTAAAAGTAGGTAAAGGTAAAGAGGCTGTTTTAAAGCCTCTACCCAATCCCACACCTACACACTCCAAGACACCACGGGCCGTCGGAATCACGCACAAAGAGAAACAAGTTCCTAGCTGCGACGTGGCTCTGAACAAAACGTGATGTCCAGCAGTAATATAAAGATGCTGCAAGTGAATCTTCAACACTGCAAAACTGCCTCTGATGTGTTGAACAAAACATTCACCACCACTAACACCGATATAGTGCTAGTTCAAGAGCCTTATGTGTATGGAGGCGTAGTAAGGAAACTTACTACACCAGTAGGTAAGTTAACCTACTGTAACGAACCAGATGTCATTTCAAGAGCAGCATTGCTCATTAAGACATCGATTAAATTCGTAACATTAAATAAATTTATATCTAAGGATTTGGTAGCTGTAGAAGCTGCACTCTCTATATCAGGAGGTACGCAAGAGGTAATCATTGCATCGGCGTATTTCCCGGCAGACACGATGGAAGCCCCACCTCTGCTGGTAAGGGACCTGATCTCCTACTGCAAACATAGAAACAGAAACCTCATCCTAGGATGTGATGCAAACGGACACCATACAGTTTGGGGTAGTACGGACATAAATACAAGGGGTGAGTACCTTTTCGAATTTATTTCTAGTACTAACATAGATATAATAAATAGGGGTAAAGAACCCACTTTTATAACTAAAAACAGGCGAGAGGTATTGGACATTACGTTAGCCACTCCTCAAATTAGCTCTGAAATATGTAATTGGCATGTCTCAAATGAAGCCTCAATATCGGATCATAGATATTTAAGGTTCGAGATACAGGCTAATAAAGAACCTAAAACTCAAATTCGTATTCCGAAACTAACAGACTGGGTCTTGTACGAAGGCCACTTAAAGTGTGAAGTGGAAGAACTTACGAAAATTAATATAAACACAATTGAGGAACTGGAAACAGCCTCTATTGACTTTCATAATGCGCTACACACAGCATATGAAAACAGCTGTACAGTAAAGCTTCAACAAAATACTAGGAAAGTACTTTGGTGGACCGAGGAGCTAAGTAAACAAACAGTCACTGTTAGAAGGTTATACAATAAAACCAAAACCAGTGGCAGCGATGAGAGCTGGGAGCAATATAGAAGTGCCCTAACCTCATATAATAAAGAAATTCGCAGATCTGAAAGAAATGCATGGCGTAGTTTTTGTGGGGGCTTATCAGAAACTCACACGGTAGCTCGCCTTCAAAAAGTCCTATCAAAAGATCATACGAATGAAATAGGCCTACATAAGAAACCAGACGGGGACTTTACGACAGATACAAGGGAAAAATTGGAGCTTCTTTTAAGCACACACTTCCCAGGATCGTCGTGGCCAGTTGCGGAGGAGGACAATTCCTTCGGAGCTACAACTAAGCTAAGCTTAATTAACAGTCTTAACTCTGCTAATAATATTTTTACAGAAAACAGAGTTGGATGGGCGATAAATACTTTCAAACCCTACAAGACACCTGGTGGAGATGGCATTTTTCCGGCACTTTTGCAGAAATGCATAAAGGATATAATGCCAATACTCTGCGAACTATACAAGGGAAGCCTAAAGTTAGGATACATTCCCACATTGTGGAGGAAAACTAATGTAGTGTTTATACCTAAAGGCGGAGGGCGTCCAAGCGTCCAGCCTAAATCATACAGACCCATTAGTTTATCATCATTTATACTGAAAGGTATGGAAAAGGTCTTAGATCAATACCTTAGGAATGAAGTGATAACTGCTTCACCACTAAACGGAAATCAATTTGCTTACCAGGAAGCAAAATCGACAACTACGGCTCTCCACAGCCTTGTCAATAATATAGAAAAAACCTTCATGACAAAAGAAATAGCTCTGGGAATATTTATAGATATTGAGGGTGCCTTTGATAACATCTTCTATAAGTCCATTGAAAGAGCTGCTAGGTCAAAAGGTTTCGACCCAGCTGTAGTGGAATGGATAAAAGCCATGCTGCAAAGTCGAACGATTACAGTCTCCATAGGAGAAGAATCAGTAGTGATAAAAACCAACAGAGGATGCCCACAAGGTGGGGTTTTATCACCTCTATTCTGGTGTATTGTCATTGATGATCTCCTGAATAGGCTCAATAAAGCTGGTTATCTTGCAAACGGATATGCAGATGACGTTGCAATTATGGTCAGAGGACGTAGTGACACCACTATCTCGTACCTTACACAAAAAGCTCTAAATCTAGTGCATGAGTGGTGCCTGGGCAATGGAAAGACCTGTTGAAAGGGATTCTTTGTCCTGGTTCACTGCTGGTTCAAAATTGGACACAGGAGGAACTGGAGTAGGTGTGCTTGGCCCAGATTGCCGAATTAAGGAATCCATAGGCACCTGCTCCACAATTTTTCAGGCTGAGATTTATGCAATAAATCTCTGTGCTCACATAAACCTAGATAAAGGTCTAAAAGGAGCATTAATAAATATAATGTCAGACAGCCAGGCAGCTTTAAAGGCATTGAATGCCTTCACATGTATATCAAAGCTAGTCTGGAACTGCAGGGAGACCCTCCAATTGCTATCCGGAGCAAACCAAGTCACCCTATGGTGGATACCAGGGCACGAGTGAATCCTAAAAAACGAGAAAGCTGATGACCTTGCAAAAAAAGGGGCTAAACTTTCATACCACGGGCCGGAACCTTTATGTGGTCTTCCACAAAGCCACTATAAGAAGGTGGTCAAAAACTGGGAGGAATCTGTTATATCCTCATACTGGAAAAATATTCCAGGCCTCAATCAAGCTCGGAAATTCATTTCCCCAGCTTCGACAAACGCCAAAGAGTTACTAGCTCTCAGCAAAAAGGATCTTAATATAATGACAGAAATTCTCACTGGCCACTGTCCTTTAAAGTACCATTTGAACAAAATTGGTATAGCTGAAAATGAAACTTGTCGACTCTGTGAAGAAGACGAAGAATCGTCGGAACACATACTGTGTGAATGCCCAGCCGTAACTGTGCAGAGACTCAATCAACTAGGTAAGAGGTATCTTACGGCAGAGGAGATCAAGTACTTGACTCCTGGAGCCATAATCGGCTTCATAAAAAATCTGGATCTACTTCCGGAAAACTAAGTAAGGGCTGTGTCACAATAGATCTTCTAGGTCGCGTTGACAAAAAGCGACAAAACGCTTAAACCCTCATATACATACAATACATACAATACAATATATCTTGTTCGACAAAATATATATTGAAACAAATTTACTATTTAGAAAGATAACATATTTAACATATTTATTTATTAAAAGAGATCTTTGTTATGTTATCATTTATGATTTTTGTTTTGAATCACAAGATAATCTTTGGTGTATGTTATTTTTGAATAGTTGTATATCTAAATATATAACTAAAAAAACGATATATTATTACTTTTTATATACTAACATTCCCGTACATTTTTATTTCATTCTTTACACAGATTTTAATGCCTATGATTAAATCGTTTATGTAACACTTCTAAAATCTATTAATAACAATGTGTGAAATTGTGATTTAGAATTTATATTATTCAACAATATATTATATAAACAAAGGTACTATTTAATTACTCACATTCTTGTATATATTATAATTCATTTTTATCACTAATTTGACACCATTGATTAAATAAGTTACAATACACTTCTAAAATTATTAATAACAATGTATGAAATAGTGATTGAATATTTACGTTATTCAACAATTTATTATATAAACAAATGTGCCATTTAAATACTCATTCCTTTACATACATAATTCATTTTAATCAAAAATTTAATGTTATTGGTTAACTAAAGTACTTAAAACTTCTGAAATTTATTACAGTTTAATGCGATTGTTTACATAAATTAGGTAACACTTCTAAAATTTATTACTAACTATGTGTGAAATAGTAATTGAGTTTTTGTATTATTCAACTATGTATTATACGAGGTATTATATATCCAAATTTATTAACAACAATATAAAAACTAAATAAAATCATATCTCTTCTATTATAAATATTTTATTAAGGTGTTTTAATGTTTTTCGCCTTCTTTTGACCTCTAATATCACCCATTAAAAATAAAATAAAAAGACCGTAAACACCTGTATTTATATTTTAAACAAATATACCATTTAAATAAACACAACCTGTATATTTTAATTCATTCTTACCCCAAATTAAATGCATTTGTTTAAATAAATTACATGAAACTTCTAAAATTTATTAACAACAATGTGGCAAATAGGGATTGACTATTTATATTGTTCAATAGTGGACATATACAGAGTGTGCAACGAATGGGAATTAAAAAAATTGCGGATACTCTCTCTCCTGATAGATTTAGAGCAAAACTACAACAGTACAAAGTTGTTCGAAATTAACTTCTAAATCATTTAAGATCATAATTGTTGCAACAGCAGGACTATAATACAAGATATATTAAATATAAAATGTAATATTTTCGTTAAAAATCAGATAGCCATGAAAATAAAAGAAAATATCTATCTGTCAGTGTAGAGAAGTTTCACTAATTATAATACTTATTGTCCATATTTTAATATTATTTAAGTTGAATTTATATTCATTTCTTTAATCCTATATACTAAAAGGCATGTGTCCTAATCTATATTTATTTTCATCATGACGATCGCCAAATTTTCGGACAAACCTACAGCCTTAACCATTTATGAAATTGTTATGTATAATAATATCAAGTTGTAGAGAATGATGCGTAGGTGTGCCTTTTTGGTGTTTCATATTTTTACGTCGAGCAGTTTTTGCGTAAATTAATAAAAACCTCACACTTTTTTCATTTTGAAACAAAAAATTCTAGAAGGATCCTAGTAGCCATGTCTAAATTTAAAAAGAAACAACCTGTTATCTGTCACTTTTGACAAACAGTCTGTGAACTTTAAAGGATTGTATTTTCAAATAGAACATTGATATTAAAGAAATGAATACAGTATCATGTATAATACTCTCGAGCAAAAGAGTTACAATTAATTTAAGTTTAAAACATAACGTATTTGTGTCGTGATGTTTATTTATTTTCATCACGACGATCGCCAAATTTTGTTACAAGCCAAACTGCCTGAACCATCAAAGGGACTGTTGTAAATTTTTAGATTGCAGGGAATAATGTGTAGTTGTGCCTTTTGGGGGTCTCATATTTTTACTGTGAGTGGTTCTTGTGTAAAAAAATAAAAACTGTGCAAAATTAATAACTTGAAACAATGGATCCTAGTAGCCATGTCTAAATTTAAGAAGAGTCACGAGGTCATCTGTCACTTTTGACAATGTGTCTATGAACTTTAAACGATTATAACTTTTTATAGAACATTGATATTAAAGAAGTAAATACAGTATCAAGTATATTAGTCTTGAGCAAAGGTGTTACAACTAATTTAAGTTTAAAACATAACTTATTTAATTAATATAAATTTTTACGTTTCCAATGTCAAAAGTCAATGTTGCCAAATGTGTGATGAAGTAACCAAATTAAAACCGAATATTCCTAAACACTTTGCTGTGTTTGATATCAAAAGAAAAAAAACCATAAGGGCCGGTTTTGAAATGACAAAAAAAATATGTCACGTCGATCTGCATTTGTTTTGCGCAAAAAGTTGTTACAAGTAGGTCGTCCTTGGATTTTAATGAAACGACACAATGTGGATTGGAGTGCAAGAATGACAAAAATATTCTACGTCGATTGGAATTTGTTTTTTGCAAAATGTTATCAGAAATATGGTTTTTGTATCGAATGAAAAGTCTCGGTGAGGGCTGGTGTACAAAAAAGAAAATTTTCCTTGTTGATCGGCTTTTGTTTTATCCAAAAAGTTAATAGACGTATGTCGTGTTTGGTATCTAATGAAAGGTCTCGGCGAGAGCTCGCTTAGAGATTTGATAAAATTGATCTTTGTCGATCAGCTTTTGTTTTTTGCAAAAAGTAGTATAAAGTATATCATGTTTGGTCTCAAATAAAAGGTCTTGTTGAGGGCTCGCGTGCAGAACTGACAAAAACGGTCTAGGTTGATCGGCTTTTGTTTTATGCAAAAAGTTAATAGAAGTATGTCATGTTTGGTATTTAATGAAAGGTCTCGTTGAGGGCTGAAATGGAAAATTGACAAAAATGTTCCATGTTGATCGGCTTTTGTTTTTTGCAAAAAGTTGTCAGAAATATGTCGTGTTTGGTATCAAATGAAAGGTCTTGGCGAGGGCTCGCGTAGAGAATTGACAAAAATGATCTATGTCGATCTCCTTTTGTTTTATGCAAAAAATTCTCAAAAGTATGTCGAGTTTGGTCTCAAATGAAAGGTCTTGTTGAGGGCTAGCGTGCAGAATTGACAGAAATGTTCCATTTCGATCGGCTTTTGTTTTTTGCAAAAAGTTCTTAAAAGTATGTCGAGTTTGGTCACAAATGAAACGTCTTGTTAAAGGATAGCGTGCAGAATTGACAAAAATGTTCCATGTCGATCGGCTTTTGTTTTTTGCAAAAAGTTGTCAGAAATATGTCGTGTTTGCTATAGAATGAAAGGTCTTGGCGAGAGCTCGCGTAGAGAATTGACAAAAATGATCTATGTTGATCTGCTTTTGTTTTATGCAAAAAAATCTCAAAAGTATGTCGAGTTTGGTCTCAAATGAAAGGTCTCGTTGAGGGCTAGCGTGCAGAATTGACAGAAATGTTCCATTTCGATCGGCTTTTGTTTTTTGCAAAAAGTTGTCAGAAATATGTCGTGTTTGGTATCGAATGAAAGGTCTTGGCGAGGGCTCGCGTAGAGAATTGACAAAAATGATCTATGTCGATCGGCTTTTGTTTTATGCAAAAATTTCTCAAAAGTATGCCGAGTTTGGTCTCAAATGAAACGTCTTGTTGAGGGCTAGCGTGCAGAATTGACAAAAATGTGCTATGTCGATCGGTTTTTGTTTTTTGCCAAAAGTTGTCAGAAGTGTATGATGTTTGATATCAAATGAAAGGTTTCAATGAGGGCTGGTGTGCAGAATTAACAAAAATTGTCAATGTCGATCGGCTATTGTTTTTTGCAAAAGGTTGTCAGAAGTATAGAGTGTTTGATATCAAATAAAAAGTCTCGGTGTGATCTAGCGTGCAGATATGAGAAAAATGTTTCATGTTGATCGACTTTTGTTTTATGCAGAAAGTTGTAAGAAGTAAGTCGTGTTTGGTATCAAATGAAAGGTCTCGGTGAGGGCTGGGGTACAAAAATGATAAAAATGTTTCATGTCGACCGGCTTTTATTTCTTGCAAAAATTTCTCAAAAGTATTTCGAGTCTCAAATGAAAGGTCTCGTTGAGGGCTAGAGTGCAGAATTGACAAAAATGTTCCATTCCGATCGGCTTTTGTTTTATGCAAAAATTTCTCAAAAGTATGTCGAGTTTGGTCTCAAATGAAACGTCTTGATAAGGGCTAGCTTGCAGAATTGACAAAAATGTGCTATGTCGATGGGTATTTGTTTTTTGCAAAAAGTTGTCAGAAGTGTGTGGTGTTTGGTATCAAATAAAAGGTTTCAATGAAGGCTGGTGTGCAGAATTAACGAAAATGGTCAATGACGATAGGTTTTTGTTTTTTGCAAAAGGTTGTTACAAGTATATAGTGTTTGGTATTAAATGAAAAGTCTCGGTGTGGGATGGCGTGTAGGTATGATAACAATGTTTCATGTCGATCGACTTTTGTTTTATGCAGAAAGTTGTCAGAAGTATGTCGTGTATGGTATCAAATGAAAGGTCTCGGTGAGGACTGGGGTGCATAAATGACAAAAATATTTCATGTCGACCGGCTTTTGTTTTTTACAAAAAATTATTAGAAGTATATCGTGTTTGCAATCTAATGAAAGGTCTCTTTGAGGCCTGACGTGGAAATATGAAATAATTGTTTAATGTCGTTCGGCATTTGTTCTTTGCACTGAAAGCGGAGCTCTAGGGAATGCTCGGCGTAGCCGAGAATTCGCTAGTAATATGCTAATATTCAAAAATAGTACAAATATGATTTTAAAAAATATTGAACACAAAGTAAGGTTACTAACTGTCACAATTGACATGTAGATATTTTGTTTTATTTCTATGGGTGTCTGATTTTTAACGAAAATGTTACATATTATATTTAATTGATCTCGTACTGCACACGTGCTGTTACAACAATTATGATCTTATCTGACGTAGAATTTAATTTTGAACAAATTTGTTCACAATTTTTTAGACACAATCTATACATACATAAACAAAACTAAAATTTATTATTTCGGCACATAATTAATCTATCGTCCAAATAGTTGCGGAATTCGTCGATAGATGCCACTACCAAAAAAATAAATGTTGATTAAATAAATAAACATTTGTAAATGAAATAGATAATAGGATGAGGTGCAGAACCAAAATATACAAGTCCAAAAAATAATGCCATAAAATATACAGACCCAAAACCGTGCAAATCTAAAAAATTACGTCATCCTAAAAACTGGGAGGGATAGCTACCAAAGTACAGGTTAGTGTTTCTTGGTGTTACTGCTACTATCCACTTGATGTCAGTGTACATTCTCATCATTCAATTCCAGTACTGGACTAGTATATAATTTGAACTTTTATTTATACATATTAATTCATATATATTATTATAAAACGTGTAGGCAATATATCTTACACATGCAAATTATTTTTCTAAATAACTATTATATAATTAAATAAACTATTGTATATTTCACACTAACTTACTTGTGCATATCTATCTCAAAAATGTCAATAATAAAAAAAGCAAAAATTTTACTTTTTTATTAATTTTACATTTATAGTCAAATCTTATTCTTCTAATTACCTGTATTGTTGAAAGAAACTGCAAATTACTTTGTGTAGATGATATCTACATTCATATAACCCACTTTATTGAACATAATAAATAACTAAACAATTTCATATGTAACAACTATTAAAAACAAATTCTCATTAATTCCTTTTACAAGAAGTACGCCACATATTCGATATGCGGCACAAAGTACTCAAAAACTCGTTCAGCCGTTGATTTTATGTGGACTCCAGTATCACTAACAACAGCAACTGTTGCAACATTTCCCAGATTTCAAAGCTTTCATTCTGTAACAAAATATTAAAAAAAAATCTAATCTCATACAATATTATTTTCCGAGTATTATACAACTTACGATAATTACGTACTTTTTTATTTTGCTCTGTATTTTCCAAAAGTATCTAGGACTCGACAAACCATAAGTCTCCAAGTTATCGTTGATTGTTAATGTGTTGTAGGAAGAATCTCCAACCAATTGATTTATTTCCATTCGATCTATTTCGGGGGAGCCATACAGGTTTGCGAGTCGTATAGCAGTAAAAACTTTGAATTTTCATTTTTGTTCTTATGAAGAGAATAGTAGTCTCACCAGAAGAAGTCCAATTAGATTTGTACCTAACGTCTGCAAAAAAAACTTTCTACAAAAAATACCAACAATTAATATGTGTGAAACCTACCATATATATCACATACAGAACTAGATCTAAGGTTCCACTATATTTATTTACTGAATAAACAAATTTTCAAATATAACTTTTTCAATGTAGTAAACTAAAAGCAAGATCAATGTATATAATATATATTAGTTAATAATCAAATATATTTTCTTTATGCACTAGATTTGATAGTACTGTATGTCATTATTGAAATATAATTAATTATTTAGTTCGATTATAAATTGATTTACTTATGTTATCGGGAATAGATTCGTGAAATTAACTTTACAAAAGAAACCACTTTTTAGACGTAGATTATATTTTACAATAAATTATATGCACAATATATGTATATGATTTTTTTGCAGGTTATGTATTTATTATTGAACAAAAAAAAATAAGTACATTTTTATAGGGCACGAGCGCGCTGCGATCATTCGGGCCCATTCACCTCAGTGGCCATGGTACAGAAAAGAGTGGGAACTTTAAATAGACGTCATGAACGGGGATAACGATAAATTTAATACGAGAAAAGATATATTAGCCATAGCCAAGGTTCTTTAACTACAACTGTTGTAGTTAAAGAACCTTAGCCATAGCATGGTGTTTTAAAATAGTTATATCATAGAAAAGTAATATAATATCTACAGAATGCGCTCTCTACTAAGGAATGACTGCGCTGTAGTCGATTGGGACCAAGCACGGCTTCACACCAACTTCATAGAGGTCGTAGTCGCGAAAAGAGTGGGAACTTTAAATAGACGTCATGAACGGGGATAACGATAAATTTAATACGAGAAAAGATATACTATAGGATCTGCTGTTCTTGCCACATAAGTGATACCTTCAAGTTCAAATAATTTATGATACCTGACTACTAAGCTTCCCAACCCTATATAAAAGGTTATAAACCCTGCATAAGACAGTTTCAAATATCTCTGAATACAACTATACTTCAAACTGCTTAACAGGGCCCGCGCTATACAGTAAGCAAGGTAAGCGTGGCAGAAGAGCGTTAAGATGCGAAGGGCGCCATGCCTCCAAAATAAATAAATAAAAAAAATCGAACAACAGTTGTAGTTAAAGAACCTTGGCTATGGCTAATATATCTTTTCTCGTATTAAATTTATCGTTATCCCCGTTCATGACGTCTATTTAAAGTTCCCACTCTTTTCTGTACCATGGCCACTGAGGTGAATGGGCCCGAACGATCGCAGCGCGCTCATGCCCTATAAAAATGTACTTATTTTTTTTTTGTTCAATAATAAATATATAACCTGCAAAAAATCATATACATATATTGTGCATATAATTTATTGTAAAATATAATCTACGTCTAAAAAGTGTTTTCTTTTGTAAAGTTAATTCCACGAATCCATTCCCGATAACATAAGTAAATCAATTTATAATCGAACTAAATAATTAATTATATTTCAATAATGATATACAGTACTATCAAACCTCGTGCATAAAGAAAATATATTTGATTTTTAACTAATATATATTATATACATTGATCTTGCTTTTAGTTTACTACATTGAAAAAGTTATATTTGAAAATTTGTTTATTCAGTAAATAAATATAGTAGAACCTTAGATCTAGTTTAGCATGTGATATATATGGTAGGTTTCACACATATTAATTGTTGGTATTTTTTGTATAAAGTTTTTTTTGCAGACGTTAGGTACAAATCTAATTGGACTTCTTCTGGTGAGACTACTATTCTCTTCATAAGAACAAAAATGAAAATTCAAAGTTTTTACTGCTATACGACTCTCAAACCTGTATAGCTCCCCCGAAATAGACTGAATGGAAATAAATCAATTGGTTGGAGATTCTTCCTACAACACACTAACAAACAACGATAACTTGGAGACTTATGGTTTGTCGAGTCCTAGATACTTTTGGAAAATACAGAGCAAAATAAAAAAGTACGTAATTATTGTAAGTTGTAAAATACTCGGAAAATAATATTGTATGAGATTAGATTTTTTTTTAATATTTTGTTACAGAATGAAAGCTTTGAAATCTGGGAAATGTTGCTACAGTTGCTGTTGTTAGTGATACTGGAGTCCACATAAAATCAACGGCTGAACGAATTTTTGAGTACTTTGTGCCGCATATCGAAAATGTGGCGTACTTCTTGTAAAAGGAAATAATGAGAATTTGTTTTTAATAGTTGTTACATATGAAATTGTTTAGTTATTTATTATGTTCAATAAAGTGGGTTATATGAATGTAGATATCATCTACACAAAGTAATTTGCAGTTCTTTTCACCAATACAGGTAATTAGAAGAATAAGATTTGACTATAAATGTAAAATTAATAAAAAAGTAAAATTTTTGCTTTTTTTATTATTGACAT
The DNA here is from genome assembly GCA_035578165.1 of Stenolophus ochropezus. Classification (NCBI taxonomy): domain Eukaryota; kingdom Metazoa; phylum Arthropoda; class Insecta; order Coleoptera; family Carabidae; genus Stenolophus; species Stenolophus ochropezus. Next base: position 507,493 of record JAQOWZ010000066.1, on the reverse strand, counting down.
TTTTGAGATAGTCTGAAAAAAGTATAGGTACGCACAAGTAAGTTAGTGTGAAATATACAATAGTTTATTTAATTATATAATAGTTATTTAGAAAAATAATTTGCATGTGTAAGATATATTGCCTACACGTTTTATAATAATATATATAAATTAATATGTATAAATAAAAGTTCAAATTATATACTAGTCCAGTACTGCAATTGAATGATGAGAATGTACACTGACATCTAGTGGATAGTAGCAGTAACACCGAGAAACACTAACCTGTACTTTGGTAGCTATCCCTCCCAGTTTTTAGGATGACGTAATTTTTTAGATTTGCACGGTTTTGGGTCTGTATATTTTATGACATTATTTTTTGGACTTGTATATTTTGGTTCTGCACCTCATCGCATTATCTATTTCATTTACAAATGTTTATTTATTTAATCAACATTTATTTTTTTAGTAGTGGCATCTATCGACGAATTCCGCAACTATTTGAACGATAGATTAATTATGTGTCGAAATAGTAAATGATTTTATTCTTTGGCGCCAATACTATCATTTTGATCTTAAAAGTATATATATTTCATCATTTCAACTTGCATAGTTTATTAATAACAAAATGGAAAATAGGGATTAAGTATTTATATTATTCAACAATGTATGTACATATACATAAACAAATGTACCAATTAATTACTAACATTCTCGGACATTGTTTAAATACGATATGTAACCCTTCTAAAACTTATTAATAACAAGGTGTGAAATAGTAATTGAATATTTTTGTTATTCAACAATTTATTATATAAACAAATGTGCCATTTAAAACTTACATTCATTTACATTTATAATGCATTTTTATCACAATTTTAATTCTATTGGTTAAATAAATGACCTGAAACATCTAAAATTTATTACAGTTTTAATGCCATTGTTTAAATAAAGTACGTGACACTTCTAAAACAATGTAATATATAATCAATCTTAATAACAACAATCTGGCAAAAATAGATAAATTACGTATATTGTTTAACAAAGTATATACCGTGTGTCCCAAGAAGTTGTTGTCATAGGCACATAACATGGGTTTTTGGTAAGTAAAAACTAATTCACTATATACACACGATAAAATACATGTATTTCTACATCTTATTTAATACAGATCACTTAATTTTAATAGCATAATTCAATGAAATTTACATAAAAGAATTACTGTTTTTTATGTACAAGTTTTATTGCTAATAGAAAATGTGACATTTCTGTCAATTCGTTGTCATGGGGTTAGTCATGCCTAGTGTTAAAATTTCTTTTTGATATTTTTTTTCGTAATTGTGCACTATATAAATACATTTGTTAATAATATTTCTTCATTTTACCTATTAAGAAGTTATTTCTTTAGTTTTTTCTTTATTTCTGGATTCATTTTAATTATTTCTCATTAAATATTTTTTACAAAACATATCATTAATTTTGTATTAACATTAAAAAACAGAAAACATAAAAAAGACATTTCCATAATCGGAATCGACCTATGATCAGTTTCGATTCCGTAGCTTATTTGCCTGACGTGATAACCATGAATTGATAGCAGTCATTTTGCATAACAAAAGTATCACTTGAAAAAATTAACACTTTTTCATTAATTTCTGTGAATTGTACTATTAAAATAAAGTAATCTGTATTAAATAAGGTGTAGAAATACATATAGTTTTGTCCTGTACAATATGGTGACTTAGTTGCAAGCCGGACAGTTTTAATTTACCAAAAACTGTTTTGCCATGTTATATGCCTATGACAACACCTTCTTGGGACACACGGTATACTGGGTGAATTCTTGAAAGCCGAACATAAGAATTTAACATGGGAAACTCGTTTTTCATAGATTATTGCTCCCCAATTTAAATTCGAGCGTTTATAATTACACAAATCGAAAGGAAATGATTTATTTTAATCATTTCATAACAAATTTATTCATTTTTAACTGTAATTTTACAACACTTCTAACCAAAAAATCATGTTTAGCCATGATTTGTTTAAAACATAATGTTGCGGAATTCGTCAATATATTGCACTATTGGAAATAATAAATGTTGATTAAATAAATTAAAATTTATAAAATTAAATAGATTACAACTATATATTTGTATTTACAAACTCTCTTTTAATTAATAACTTTAAATTTTAAAACACAAATGATTTAATTTTTTGGCGCCAATACTGTCATTTGGATATTAAAAGTAATAATATAATAATACTATTTTCACACTTTCAACTTGCATAGTTTGTTAATAACATGATGGAAAAGAGGGACTAAGTACTCATATTATTCAACAAAGTATGTACAATATGTACATACAGGGTGTTGACTCGAACGCCCGAACATAGGGATATAACATGTACAATCATATTTTCGTAATTTCCTGCGTCCCTAAATATTTTATGTAGAAAAGCTTGAAATAAAGGTTGTTGAGCATGAAATTCTGCATTTGAATCAATAAACAAAATTAATTTTACGTGCCCTGTATGTTCAGAAATTGGGTATGAAAATGACGCAAATCACCACATAAATAGCAGTAGCCCTGAAATTGAGACAAAAATTAACAAATGTTAAACGGTTTATCTGTCAAGTTAGCTGCGTTAGTTTATTTTTATTATTTGTAATTACAGTTTTGTCAATTTACGCTAAAAATTTAGAGATTTTATATGGTTTTTATTTACTTAATTCAAAATTAATTTATGTAATATTATTCATTTCAACAGTAATTTGATATAATAATAAAAAAAAACTAACGTAGCTAACTTGACAGATAAACCGTTAAACATTAGTTAATTTTTGTATCAATTCCACGGATATTTTTAGGCTGAGTTAAGTCAGTTTCATATCCAATTTCTGAGCTTACAAGGCACGTAAATTTACTTTTGTTTATTGATTTAGATGCAGAATTGTTTGTTCTATAACCTTTATTTAAAGCATGTTTACATAAAATAATTAGGGAAACAGGAAATTACGAAAATATGATTTTACATGTTATATCCCCATGTTTGGGTGTTCAAGTCAACACCCTGTATACATAAACAAATGTTCCAATTAGATACTAACATTTCCTGACATTGTTTAAATACATTATGTAACCATTTTAAAATATATTAATAATAATGTGTGAAATATTGATTCGATATTTATGTTATTTATAATTTTATGTATTATATAAACAAATGCGCTATTTAAAACTCACATTACTTTACATTTATAATGCATTTTTGTCACAAATTTAATGCTATATTGTTTTAATAAATGACCTAAAACTTTTAAAATTTTATCACAGCTTTGATGCCATTGTTTAAATAAATTACGTGACACTTCTAAAATTTATTAATAACTATGTGTGAAATAGTGACTGAGATTTTATATTATTCTACAATGTAATTAATAATTAAATTTATTAACAACGATGTGGAAAATAATGATTTAAGTATTACGAATATTATATAATAAAGTATATATTTATATATAAACAAATTAAACCTTAAACAACTAACATTCCCGTACATTTTATATTGCATTCATATCACAGATTTTAATGCCAATGTTTATATTTTTTACTCTTTTGATATCTATTAAAAAACAATGTGTAAATTATATAGCAGAACCACCCTGATTTCGTAATAAGTAAGAACATTACATCATCTTATAATTCATAAGATGCTTAGTTGCAAGGGTGTCATGTTTACTTAGTATAAAATGTACGTGAGAATGTTTTTGTAGTTAGTTATAGTTCATATGTTAACTTTGTAACTTGTAATCGCTTTTCGTAAAATAAAATAAATTTTTAAAAACGCATTTCTTTGTTTTTAAAATAAAATTGGCGCAGTCGGTAGGATTGCAAACGGCTTCACTGAGTAAATTTACAAAAAAAAAACCTGTGTTAAGCCGTCGATTTCAATGTTCATTTACAAATCCGAATCTCGCGAAAAGTGCATTGTTGCCGAGACGATCCGTGCCGTCGCCAAGTCAGAGCCAGCATCCATCTCCAACAATCCGAGTACAACTACAAGGGAACTATCAACTCCTGGTGCCCAGAGTCCGAGCCGTCGCCGAGCCAGAGCCAGAACTAGCTACGAGGACGAGGAACAACGAGCAGTCTGAGGGAACATCAGAGCATCGCAGCCCGTTCCATCCCCGAAACCACAACAGGGCAAATGAAGATTGCCATCAGCACCATAGTCCTTCTACTGTGAGTCGCAAACCCATTATTTCAAACTATTATACCTATTTAATATTTAACAAGCTCATAAGCTGAACTTATAATTGTTATTTAAATATTGTTATTATTATATTAATTTAAAATGACTACACCGCCAACTCCAGACACAGCAAACATTTTCACACATCTCAATAAGGACATACTTATGTTCCTAGACATAATCCCAAATTTTGACGGTAACAGTAAAACTCTAAGTGATTTCATTACATCCACTGAAGAGGTTATTAATATTATTAATCAATCGAGCCCTTCAGAAATTACTAAAAAAATTTATATTGCTATCAATAAGGAAAAAAGTTACCGGCCAAGCAAGAGAACTATTATCAGGCACAGCAACAAATTCTTGGGGTGAACTAAAAACATTTTTAATAGAAAATTACGGCGATAAAAGAAATGAAGCAACTATTTTGATAGAAATTTGTGACTTAAAACAATTAAATGAATCCATTTTTGACTATCATAAAAAAATATTCGAATTATATTTGATTTATAAGAGCAAATTAGAAATTAAACTTGTAGGACAGGAATTAAAAAATATGATCGCCTTTGGTAAAATTTATGCAACCCAATGCTTTATTAAAAATTGTCGAGAACCTTACAAATCTCAACTGAGTGCCAGACACCCAACATCATTGACTGAAATAGCAAATTTAATAACAAATGATTTGCAGTACGTTAAAAACCAGCCTAAACCCTCTGTACAGACAGTACACAAACCAATACCATACCAAGTCCCATCTAATGCCTTCCGAACAACACAACAATTCGTTAATAAACCATCAGTCTCAAATCAACAACCTCAATTCCCCAGACAACCCCCACAACAGAAACCCATGTATAAACCAACTCCAATGTCTATCAGTACTCGCACGTTCCGACCCAACCAAAATAATAGATTCACACCACAATCAAAACCTACATTTGTCGCCGAAGAACTATATAATATCGAACGAAACCCAGAAATCGAACCTGACTCAGAACAAGACTCGCAAAATTACGAAGAACTCGAATATCTTGAATTAGTTGACGAACAGAACGATAACGAAAACGTAAATTTTCCGAAAATAGCCGATCTCAATTTGATTCAATGACAATCAATATGATTAGCAATTTGCCATATCTAAAACTGCAAGACCTATACATTTTAATTGACACCGGATCCTCACAAAATTTCATCAGTAAAGATTACGTCTATAAAAATAAAGCCAAGTTTAAAATTTTCAAAGAATCCTTCACCATTAATACAATGAACGGTAAATCTAAAGGAGACGAGTATACGTTTATAAAATATAAAGATAAAGAATTAAAATGTTACCTATATAATTTCCATTCCAGTTTTCACATTCTACTCGGTTTTAACGGTTTAAAAATATTAAACGCTCATATAAATTTACAAAAAGAGGTAATAACATTTTTAAATAAATACAAACATAAATTCGAATATTTCGATCAAAATTCAAAACACACGGTTTTTAATATGGAAACAATAAACGGAACAAACATTAATATCGAGCATTTAAACGACGAAGAAAAGAAAGAAGTAATAAAATTATTAAATAAATTTAATGACATAATACCTAAAGATAATGAAAAATTAACATTCACAAGTAAAATTAAGCATCGCATTAGAACAAGTGATGAAACACCTGTCTATTCTCGTAATTACAAATATCCAGAGATTTATAAAGAGGAGGTAGAAAATCAAATTTCTAAATTACTGTCAGATAATATAATGCAACCATCGTATTCCCCATGGTCATCCCCGATCTGGGTGGTGCCCAAAAAAAGTGATTCCTCGGGACAACAAAAATATAGAATGGTAATAGACTATCGCCGTTTAAATGAGAAAACTATAGACGACAAATTCCCCATCCCGGACACGATATTCTAGACAAACTAGGCAAAAGTTGCTATTTCACAACAATCGATCTCATGAGCGGGTTCCATCAAATCGAAATGGACCCAAGGGATATTGAGAAAACGGCCTTTAACACCAACAGTGGCCATTACGAATTCACCCGCATGCCTTTTGGGCTCAAAAACGCTCCTTCCACGTTCCAAAGGCTCATGAACTATGTTCTCAGTGATTACATTAATAAGATTTGTTTTGTCTACCTAGACGACATCATCGTACTAGGCACTAGCATTCAAGAACATTCTGAAAATATTGCCAAAATTTTCCAAAAACTTAGAGAAGCGAATTTAAAAATACAGCCAGACAAGTGCGACTTCTTCCGGAAAGAAGTATGCTACTTAGGACATATAATCACTACTCAAGGCATCAAACCAAATCCTGAAAAAATTAAAACAATTCAAAATTTCCCGCTTCCAAAAACCCCAAAAGAAATAAAATCTTTTCTTGGCCTTCTCGGATATTATCGTAGATTCATAAACAACTTTTCTAAAATCACGAAACCATTCACACTCTGTCTGAAAAAGGGAAGCAAAATTGATATTCATAACAAAGACTATTTGGAAAGTTTTAAAATTTGTAAAAACTTATTAAGCTCTAATCCGATACTGCAGTATCCAGATTTTGAAAAAGAGTTTATATTGACCGCCGATGCCAGCAATTATGCTCTTGGAGCAGTTTTGTCACAAAAACATAACAACAAAGATTTACCCGTCGCTTATGCATCGCGAACTCTTAACAACCATGAACAAAATTATAGTACCGTTGAGAAAGAGCTATTGGCAATCGTTTGGGCCACGAAACATTTCAGGCAATACCTTTTAGGAAGAAAATTTAAAATTATTACCGATCATAGACCGCTTATTTGGTTAAATTCCCTTAAGGAACCAAATCAAAAATTAATTAGGTGGAAATTAAAACTGGAAGAATTTAACTATTATATCGAATATCAGAAAGGTAATCAAAATTATGTAGCTGATTGTTTGTCACGAATTAAACCTGGTTTCGAAATTAAATACAAAAACGACGATATTTTTGAAAGTAAAAATCCACTCGTTCATTGCATATCAAGAGACTTTGCAATGTCTCAAGGTTTTGCTGACCAAGTGAACCACCGATACAAGACAAAAGACAAGATAGATAAAATTACATGTGTAGACGATAAGATTGTAATACAACCTGATAACAACAGGACGATAATTCATCTGCTAACAAAGAATAAATACTATGAAAAACCCACCGTGCAAAATATCCGGCACTGTTTAAACACGTTATTGGACTATTTAATACAAAATGACATAAACGAAATAGACTTACCAAAAATCTGTACGGGATTAGATAAGAAAAAATGGCCCCAAATAAAATCCTTAATAGAAGATATTTTCCAAAACAGTTCAATAATTTTTAATGTTTTTGAAGAACCAAAAGACATCAAAATTAAAAATTACGCTAGTTCAATCGTTGTTGAAGTAGACGATCAAAATTCCTCGAGTACAGAAACAGCACATACAGACGACGAGAAACCTTTGAATGGACTGACTTATATCGAATCACCCGTGTATGTAGGAAGAAATCAAATTGTAGGAAAAGAAGTTAATACCAAAAATCACGTAAAAATCGAAAAATTATTCAACAACAAAATTCAAAGATTTTACCTATACCTCAATAAAGTTAATTGCAATAAAACTATTATGGAATTCATAAAACAATACCTACAGCCCGGAATAAATTACTACTACCTAATACCTGAACAGTTCATCAAAACCTTTAATGCCGTACTCCAAATTATGTTCAGATCAAATTCATATAAACTAATCTCTTGTAAAAACTTAATAACTGACGTACAAGACAGAGACGAACAAGTACTAAAAATTAGCCAATATCATGAAGGAAAAACAAACCATCGTGGTATTACAGAAACTTATCAAAAGCTAAAACAAACAATGTATTGGCCAAACATGCAAAAAGACATACAAAATTATATAAATCAATGCGAAACGTGCTTATTAAATAAATACGAAAGAAATCCGATACAGATACCTAACATTTTAACCCCCACGGCAAATAAACCCCTCGAAAAAATCCACATAGATCTACTATCTCTAGAAAAAACAAAGTTCCTGACCATCGTAGACAGTTTCTCTAAATTCACTCAAGCCTACGAATTAAAATACCAAAATGCAATAACTATTATCAACAAATTAATGAAATATTTCTCGCACTATGGTATCCCTTTAGAAATAATCGCTGATAACGGCAAAGAATTTAACAATCAAATATTAACTAATTATTTGACTATCAGAAAAATTAAAATCAACTTTACGAGTATTGACAACCCTAAATCAAATGGAATCGTCGAAAGATTTCATAGTACCTTAATCGAACATCTTCGAATTTTTAACCAAAATAAAATATTTAAAGAACAAAAATTAAAAGAAAGAGTAAATTACGCATTAATCGCATACAATAATTCTATACATTCGGTCACTAAACAAACACCCCTTAATGTTTTATTCGGACATTTAAATTTAAATAATATTAATCAAACCGACGAAATAGTCCTAGACTCCTACATTCAAAACCATAAAGAAATGATGCAGGAAGTTTATAATCAAATTAAAAGAAATATTGAAATAAGTAAAGAGAAATATTCTAAAGAACCTGGGAACATAATCGACCTACCCGAGCAAGTATATTTAAAACAACATAAAAGAAATGTCGGTAAATACGAAAAACCTAAATTTAAAATAATAAACGTAGAAAAAATAATTCCCGAAAGATGTCAAATCATTGATAATAAAAATAAAAAACATAAACTAAACCGAATTAAAAAACCACGTGCTGTTGCAGATACACAACCATCGGACATCCCGAGTTGCTCAAAAATGAAACCGGAAACCCCGGCATAAACATAATAATGTTAGGCGATGCGTACGTTCAAACGCATGAAAAGGACATTTTTGTTAATCTAAATCTCGATAACGTATTAAACCAAATAAATAATCTTCTAAAGAATAAACATAAACTTTACATTGAACTTCAACCCTTAACCCTATCAACCTCTAACGGCACTTTCAATAACAGCATGAACATCTTAGAAAATATAATCAGTAAAATAGACTCCAAAAAATACATATTCACAAAACGACATAGACGCGGTCTTATTAATGGTCTTGGTTCTATCATAAAAAGTATTAGCGGTAATTTGAACGCTTCAGACGCGGAAAAATACGATAACTTATGTTATGAAGATATTTTAATGAGGTAGAGTAGCTAAAATAAAAGTCTGAAATAATTGCAATCAATATAATTAATGAAATAATTGTACACTCTGATACGAAAATAACAATAAATATATAATCCGACAATCACGTCTTCTAATTTGGAACACCCTGAAAAGGAAAGTCAAAGAGTAAGCTAATGCTTAGTGAAACACATTGCACACAACTATATATCATTCGCACACACAACAACACTCACACTCAACAACAAACCAGGTAAGACGGGTAAAATTTAAAAGGATACTCCTCGAAGGAGTGTCACATATCGAATCCACGATATGCCGGCTACCGAATCCACGGTAGCAGAAGAACACTCGAAATCCATCGAGCAACTTGACATCTCCCACAGTGAGTTATAACAAGGCTTCAGGAGTATGAGTGAAAACCGAGTACAAACCCATACTCCACCTCCCCACCGAGATGCAAGCGAAACTAAGGCACCTGTTCCAGCAGGGCACCGTTGGCACCAGGGTACCCTGGTGCGTCGCGCCTCGGCTTCACCCTCCTGTCAATGCAGTGTTAACGGGTTTACGCGCCGGGGATAGGGATAGGATAAAATCAAGATCACACTACAGTAAATATACTGTCTCACACTCAGTAACTCATAGGTATTGTGTCTCACCTATTGAATCAAACACCTCCGACACTTATCTCACGACTGCCAATAGAGTACTGATTCAAATAAACAATAACTGCATGTTATAAACTCTGTGTTATCAAACACATTATAACTAATTAATTCAATTAAGAAAGATTGGGAGTGAAGTAAGTTGTTATCTATTGCTTGTAAATAATTTCCCTCTAACAGTTCGGCCATCCTGAAAAACTCTCACCCTCGAGAAGTTAATTTTCAATTCCATGAACATCATCATCTGACGCAGTCTGTCACTTTCTGAATTATTCATCTAATCTTTTACTAGTACCCATCGTTTCATGTTGTCCTCTGCTATTACATTTTTATATCCGCATCTCATGCTCCTATTTGATCCATTCATTTCCACAACTAGATATCTTCGTTTGAATAAACCTTCTCTATTTTAAATGGTCCAGCATAATGTAGTAATATTTTTTTTTACTGTTTCCCTCTATCACTGTATATTATTTCTTTACAAAAACAAGATCTCCGCAACTGAATTTTTGTGGAGCTTTTGTTTTTATGTGAAATCAAACTGCTTGTTTTTGTTGATCGTTTTCTATTTTCTTAGCAACCTCTTGTCGCGTTTCTGCTATATCGATAATTACTGCTCTGAATTTTGTTCGTCAACCTTGAGTCATTTGGTGCTCTTGGACGGTAACTGTACAATAATTCGCTAGACGTTTTTCCAGTTTCTGCGCAATTAGTATTGTTAACTGAGAATTTAACTCCTGATACTCTCTTATCCCAATGTTTGTCATCGGTCCTGGAAGTTGCTAAGGCAGCTAAAGCTGTTCCGTTGAACCTCTCACCACTGGTCCATAATGTTTGCAAAGTTGTTCACATTCTTTAGATGTAAAGCTGATCCAAGTCATTAATTGATCTTGTCGGTACACCAAACATATCGATTATGTATTGTAAGAAATTTAGAACCGGTTTTGTTTTCGTTGTTTTTTTTTTACTGCTCGTAGCAACGTGAATTTTGTAAATTCTTCTACGATAACAATTACATACTTGTTGCCCGAATCCGCTCTTGTTGAATGGTCCTAAGTGGTCCATGTGAATGGTATGAAAAGGCACAACTACTTTTCGTATTGGGTGAAGAAATCCTTCTCGTTTTCCTTTTGGTCCTTTATGATACAGACCTGCTTTGCAGCAGTTTATATATTTCCTCACATACTCTCGCATTTTAGGAAACCATTATGTTTCAGTTAGCTTGTTCAACATTTTCTCCACCCCGAAGTGACCGAAATCATCATGAGGATTCTTCATTATCTCTCGTGTTAGACTCCGGGGTACAACCCATTGCAGTCCTTTACAAGTAATGCGATATATTCGACCGTTTTTTTTAAGCAATAATCTTTATAAATTGATTTTGTCGTAGTCAGTTTCAGTTGTTTTACTAAGAACCTGTGATATTTAGTTTTTTTTTTGTCATACGAGTCCGTTGTGTCTTGGCCTTCTATCGACTTAACGCATCTACATGACTCATCCTCGTACCCTGTCAGTATTCCACGGAAAACGTAAATTCTGGAGTTGTAACCTACAGCGAATGCATTAATGCATTTCCTAAAAAAAGGTTTGCTAGTCCGATAAAGTGCCGAATTTGAAGTACGTTTTCTGGTGTTTGGAAGTCACTTAAAGCACGGATCTTTTCTTAACCGGGAAGTATTCCGTCAGCGTCAATATCAAAACCTAAGTAACTCACCTATGTTCTCTAGAAACTTCCAATATAATTTTCAATCTTCGAAATCCTTCTTCGAAGTCTGGGACTGAACAAAGTATGTCATCTAGATATGCTAGTACTATCGAATCTCGTAATCGTCCCAATATTTTATTCACCATACGTTGAAATACACTTGGAGCATTTGTTAAACCGAAGAGCATCCTAGTAAATTCAAACTGGCCATCTGGAGTGACAAACGATGTTCGATGTCGTGATTTTCAGTTACAGGTACCTGATAGTATCCTGAGGTCATATCTAGACTGTCTTCCTTGCATATGGTTCCGCGCGCAACTTCTTTTTCTTTTTTATAAGATCATTATTTGATAAATTTCAAACGGGTAATATGCGAGTCCCTTCTTCATCCGTCGAAAATACGCATCATGGTAAGTAGTGTTCTTGATTTTCCTTAGAACATACGCTACGGTCAATGAACCTATCTCCCGTAGAGTTCACAAGACATATTATATTCCCAGCATAACCTGGAGGTATAACTACTGCTTCCATTGTCCATAACGTTTTGTTTTTTTTTTACTGGTAACGCACCGATCTGCGGTAAACTAACTTCATCAGCTATAAATAAAAGCAACGTCTTGTCATTTTTAAAAATTCGTATGTGTAGCAATTCTGTCAGTGATTGTCCTACAATCATATCAATAACTTGTATCGAATTCGGTTCAATTGAAATGTCTCAAGAGGCTACATCCGCGACGGATTCAAACGCACCGGTAACCCCGAGACACACTTAAGAGGCTCCGTATATCAGGCAACCCCGAGACACACTCAAGAGGCTCCATCCGCGCCAAACGTATCAGACACTATATCGCTCTACGAATTGACCGTCGAATAAAGCATCTCAAACCAAGCGTTAACCCACAAATATACTATCTCCCTTTATACGTTAACTATCAAATAAACTATTCCATACGACGCATTAACCATTAAATAAAATATCTCACAATACGCTTTAAACATAAAATAAAACCGCTCACACTACGCGTTAAGTATAAGATAAAAACCCTCTCACCTGTTGTCACAACACGCTCTATTAATAAGAATTCGCAATGAAATCATTTCACGTTCTTTACTACTAGAGTATCAAAACGGAACTATTTAAAATTAACTTACGGAGTTGAAGTAATAGTGTACCGTAACCATTTACGTAAGACAATAGAAAAAGGAATAGTAAATACATTCCTAAATTAATAAGGGAATTAAATTAAATAAAAGTGGTTATAACATTCGACTATCCTGACTTAGTCCTTGTCCTCGAGGACATCTTGTACTCCTAACGTATCTTCATCCTGTGCTGTGGTGTCGCTTTCCGAACTATCCGACAAATCTTAGTATAACAAAAGGTTGCTTATCGTCATTCGATGAGGATGGTTGTGTGCGGTTGTTTAGTAGCGGTGGTCGGATATGCGTAGTTAGTCTGAAAGCGTTGCTAGAAGTAGATGCTTGTCTAACTGCACGACAATCTCTTTTAACATGTCCGGTTTTACCGGACTGTTCTTTCGTTGATACTGTTTTCACCATTCGTATCAAAAGGTTGATTTTAGGAGACGCGTTCCCAATTCCAGTAGATTCGTTATCCTGATGATATGACATGTTAAAACAATTAAAGAATCCTAATCCAGGTTCCGATCCCACTTCTGAATTGTTATGAAGATATTTTAATGAGGTAGAGTAGCTAAAATAAAAGTCTGAAATAATTGCAATCAATATAATTAATGAAATAATTGTACACTCTGATACGAAAATAACAATAAATATATAATCCGCCAATCACGTCTTCTAATTTGGAACACCCTGAAAAGGAAAGTCAAAGAGTAAGCTAATGCTTAGTGAAACACATTGCACACAACTATATATCATTCACACACACAACAACACTCACACTCAACAACAAACCAGGTAAGACGGGTAAAATTGAAAAGGATACTCCTCGAAAGGAGTGTCACATATCGAATCCACGATATGCCGGCTACCGAATCCACGGTAGCAGAAGAACACTCGAAATCCATCGAGCAACTTGACATCTCCCACAGTGAGTTATAACAAGGCTTCAGGAGTATGAGTGAAAACCGAGTACAAACCCATACTCCACCTCCCCACCGAGATGCAAGCGAAACTAAGGCACCTGTTCCAGCAGGGCACCGTTGGCACCAGGGTACCCTAGTGCGTCGCGCCTCGGCTTCACCCTCCTGTCAATGCAGTGTTAACGGGTTTACGCGCCGGGGATAGGGATAGGATAAAATCAAGATCACACTACAGTAAATATACTGTCTCACACTCAGTAACTCATAGGTATTGTGTCTCACCTATTGAATCAAACACCTCCGACACTTATCTCACGACTGCCAATAGAGTACTGATTCAAATAAACAATAACTGCATGTTATAAACTCTGTGTTATCAAACACATTATAACTAATTAATTCAATTAAGAAAGATTGGGAGTGAAGTAAGTTTTTATCTAATGCTTGTAAATAATTACCCTCTAACACTTAATAAATAAATTATCCACCAATCAAGAAATTCTAAAAAATAGCCTAAACTCTCTAATTTGGCACAATAAAAATTTAACAAACCAATTTAATAAACAATTAGATTTAATCAATCAGAATAATATTAATATTATGCAAAATCTAGCGTCATTAAAAAAACAATTGGGATTTATATTAGAAGCCCACGAAATTCAACATGTTAAAAATCTGTTTAACGAATTGATTCATATAGCGAAACAACTATACATCGCACTAATTCAGATCGAAGAGACATTCACCTTTTGTAGCTTAAACACCCTCCATTTTGGGCTCTTATCGCGAGAAGAAATAATTAATATGATTCAGAATAAAATTAAAGAACCAATAAACAAAATCATTAAAAATAACTGGAAAAGTAGCCATTTAATTAAAACATATTGCCAATATGACAACTTGAGCCTAAGAATGATAATAATTATTCCAATTCCTGAATATAAAAGTCACCTAATCCAATTTACTCCAATACGCACTTCTTTGTCTGATAATTACCATACTCTAAACATTATACCTGGATACTACGAAGAACAGAATTGTCAAATTAGAAAATTAAAGGAATGTATTAAAATCGATATGTCAACCCACTTCTGTCAAAAAGAAAATAATGTTATCGATACTTGCTTAACAAACCTGTATTGTCATCACGATAATAAACATTGTAATTATATTTAAGTCCACAATAAGAACGAAATATTTCAGATTCCCAATACGAATGTAAAATATTTATACTTACCAAATGAAGAAGACATAAAACTTGAATGCGAACAAGATGTATTACAGAAGAAATTAAAAGGAATATATTCCGTAAAGAATTGTAAAGTCAATAATGATAACTACGAATTTCACAAGTCAGTGGGCAAAATACTTAAATTTAACTTCGATAATAAGTCACCCACAAAAATCATTAATAAAACCATAAGCATAAAATCTTTGGAAAAAATTACTTTAAATGATCAAGCCACAGTAAAATTAGATAATTCTTATTCGCATTCGAACATTAACAATATATGTACACTAATAGTTGTAATAATTATATTAATCGTTATATTAATTAAGCTTTTTAAATTATGTAAAAGTAAATACGACATCTATAAGAATAAAACAAAATTTAGACCAAAAAATGAAGTCATCTCTTTGGAAGAGATACCTTCATCTAACAGGGGAGGAATTATATAGCAGAACCACCCTGATTTCGTAATAAGTAAGAACATTACATCATCTTATAATTCATAAGATGCTTAGTTGCAAGGGTGTCATGTTTACTTAGTATAAAATGTACGTGAGAATGTTTTTGTAGTTAGTTATAGTTCATATGTTAACTTTGTAACTTGTAATCGCTTCTCGTAAAATAAAATAAATTTTTAAAAACGCATTTCTTTGTTTTTAAAATAAAATTGGCGCAGTCGGTAGGATTGCAAACGGCTTCACTGAGTAAATTTACAAAAAAAAAACCTGTGTTAAGCCGTCGATTTCAATCGTTCATTTGCAAATCCGAATCTCGCGAAAAGTGCATTGTTGCCGAGACGATCCGTGCCGTCGCCAAGTCAGAGCCAGCATCCATCTCCAACAATCCGAGTACAACTACAAGGGAACTATCAACTCCTGGTGCCCAGAGTCCGAGTCGTCGCCGAGCCAGAGCCAGAACTAGCCACCAGCTACGAGGACGAGGAACAACGAGCAGTCTGAGGGAACATCAGAGCATCGCAGCCCGTTCCATCCCCGAAACCACAACAGGGCAAATGAAGATTGCCATCAGCACCATAGTCCTTCTACTGTGAGTCGCAAACCCATTATTTCAAACTATTATACCTATTTAATATTTAACAAGCTCATAAGCTGAACTTATAATTGTTATTTAAACATTGTTATTATTATATTAATTTAAAATGACTACACCGCCAACTCCAGACACAGCAAACATTTTCACACATCTCAATAAGTACATACTTATGTTCCTAGACATAATCCCAAATTTTGACGGTAACAGTAAAACTCTAAGTGATTTCATTACATCCACTGAAGAGGTTATTAATATTATTAATCAATCGAGCCCTTCAGAAATTACTAAAAAATTTATATTGCTATCAATAAGGAAAAAAGTTACCGGCCAAGCAAGAGAACTATTATCAGGCACAGCAACAAATTCTTGGGGTGAACTAAAAACATTTTTAATACAAAATTACGGCGATAAAAGAAATGAAGCAACTATTTTGATAGAAATTTGTGACTTAAAACAATTAAATGAATCCATTTTTGACTATCATAAAAAAATATTCGAAATATATTTGATTTATAAGAGCAAATTAGAAATTAAACTTGTAGAACAGGAATTAAAAAATATGATCGCCTTTGGTAAAATTTATGCAACCCAATGCTTTATTAAAAATTGTCGAGAACCTTACAAATCTCAACTGAGTGCCAGACACCCAACATCATTGACTGAAATAGCAAATTTAATAACAAATGATTTGCAGTACGTTAAAAACCAGCCTAAACCCTCTGTACAGACAGTACACAAACCAATACCATACCAAGTCCCATCTAATGCCTTCCGAACAACACAACAATTTCTTTGTTTTTAAAATAAAATTTGTATAATAGTGTTTCAGTATTTATATTATTATATATTATATTTATATTATACTAATTATACCATTTATATAACCACATTACTATATATTTTATAATTTATTCTTATCACAAAGTTAGTGCCTTTTTTTCAAATAAATTACATGAAACTTCTGAAATTTATTGACGACAATGTGGCAAATAAGGATTGACTATTTATATTGTTATACAGGGTGTTCCATTTAAGTGTGCCTCCATTGCTAACTCGAGAATTATAAGAGCTACGAGGTTGGTAAAATTGGCAAAGAACCACCATTTTACAACAGTAAAACAATGAGCAAAAAAATTTTTTTTTCGATCAGTGGTTCTCAATATACTGGTCACAACTTTCTTATTTTAAATGGGAGCATATGTTTATTTTTAGGTTATTCGATAGAGTACGTTTTCAGAATTCAACGATATAAACATAGCAGCCAGATATAAATAAAAAACATTTAAATCTAACATGCATTTTTCTCAGTTATTTTATTAAATTAGTATATGATATGTTTATATCGTTGAATTTAGAAAAAAATACTCTATTGAATAACCTAAAAATAAACATATGTTCCCATTTAAAATAAGAAAGTTGTGCACCATATTTTGAGAACCACTGGTAGAAAATTTTTGCTCATTGTATTAGTCTTGTTAAATGGAACACACTGTATATATAAACAAATATACAATTTATTAATTTTATTTTATTTGCTATTAACAACATGGAACATAGGGATTAAGTATTTATTTTAATTTACATTGTGTATACATATACATAAAAAAATGTACCATTTAAAAACTAATAATCCGGCACGTTTTACAATGCATTCTTACTACAGAATTTAATGACATTTTTTATTAAACTACCCACGTAACACTACTAATTTTTATTAATAATAATGTATGAAATATTGATTGAGTATTTATATTATTCAACAATGTATTATTTAAACGAATGCATTATTTAACAAATAACATTTCCTTACAATTTATTTAGCATTTAAATAAACAAATTCTTTTGTATTTTATAATTCATTCTTATCATTGATTTTAATGCTAATGTTTAAATAATTTATGTAACACTTCTCAAATCTATTAATAATAATGTGTTAAATTGTTATTTAATATTTATATTATTCAACAATACATACAAATGAACTATTTAATTACTCACATTCTTGTACATTTTATACTTTATTTTTATCACAAATTTAATGCCATTGTTTGAATAAATAACGAGATACTTATAAATTTTATTAATAACAATCTGTGAAATAGTTATTGAATATTTATGTTATTGAACAATGTATTTTATAAAAAAATTTCAAAATAATATTTATTATTAAATAGCAATGCGCAACTGTAACAAACAATGCATACTGTGACAGTTATATTAAATACATATCTCTATAAATAAACGTATAAATAAATTATTCAAGTACTATATATATATATATATATATATATATATATATATATATATATATATATATAGTCAGCCATCCTTCTACCCTCAGGTGTAGGATGTATACATTTTCACTCAATCTTAAGTAAATTTACATAATTTAATGTCCAGTAATTTCACATGTGCACTAATTTTGCCCATTGTTTCTTGTCCTTTGCGATTCTTCTTGCTTCTTGCATCGGGATGTTTCTTTTCGTCAGTATTTTCTTTACTACGTTATCCCATGTGTCCTTTGGTCTTCCCATTCCCCTTTTTGGTGTAACGTTGGTCATCCACACTTAGCGTACCGGTCTACTTTCGTTTATTCGTATCATGTGTCCCCACCAGGCTAGTTGTCTTGTTTCTATGAAATCTAGTATTGGTTTGCATTGCAGTTCTTCCCTGATGGCGTCATTCCTTACTCTATCTAACATTGTTACTCCTTTAACTCTTTTTAGATATTTCATCTCTATCGCCTGTATTTTACTTTTTGTTCTATTTGACAATATCCATGATTCACACCCGTACGTCAATATCGCTCTATATATTGTGTTAAATACCGTCATTTTTGTTTTATTGCTTATTTCTTTTTTTCCTATAAAATTGTGTTTCATTGCGCGATATATTTTTGTCGTTTCAATTATTCTTTCGTTTATGTCAGCATCTTGTGTGCCGTTACTATCTATTGTTATGCCTAAATATTGGAATTTATTAACTTGTTCTATTGTTTCACTATTTACTGTTATATTAGCAGTTGTTGGTTCGTTAGAGATTACCATTATTTTGGTTTTAGTCGCATTTATTTTCATATTGTATTTCTTTATAATTTCGTTGCAGGTGTTAACATTTTGTTGCATTTTTTCTTTGCTGTTTGCCATAATTACTACGTCATCGGCGTAAGCACATATTGATATTTTTACTGGTAGTAGATTTCTATACCCTACATGTATCTTATTGAATTTTTGATGGCAGTCCTTTATTATCTCAACTATAAATATCGTAAATAATACTGGGCTCATTACTCCTCCTTGTCTCAAACCATTCTTTGATTCGAAGAGCTCGCTTTTCCTATTTTGGCTAATTACGTAGTTCGTGTTTTTGTTATACAGTCCTTTTACACCATTTAGAAGATTGGTGCTTATACCTTTTCTTTTAAGGATTTTCCACATTATCTCTCTTTGTACTCTGTCAAACGCTTTTTCTAAATCTATGAATGTCATGTATGTTTTTGTGTTAGAGATCTTAGTCTTATGTATTAAGTCCTTAACTGTGAATATATGGTCTTGGCTACTGCGTCCTTTCCCAAATGCTTTCAGTGTCGTACACAATAACGATATGCCTCTGTAGTTGTTGCATTCTGTAGTGTCTCCTTTCTTGTGTATCGGTACAATTATTGCTAATTTCCAATCGTTTGGTATTTTATCTCCATTCCAAATTTTGTTGAAAATTGTTACCAATATTTCTATGCCCTTTTCTCCCATGTACTTTAACATTTCTGGCGTAATTTTGTCATGCCCTGCTGCTGTACCATTTTTAAGTATTCGTAGTGCTTCTTTTACTTCTTCTATTTGTATTTCCTGAGTTTAGTCTTAATTCACATTTTCTACCTGGTCTGTTAAAATTTGTTCAACAGGTTCTATCTGATTATCTTCATCTGTGAATAATAGCTCTTGGAAATATTGCTTCCATCTGTTCATGATATTTTGTTCTTCTGTTAATATTGTACCTTCTTTGGATTTGACTGTATTTGCTACTTTCCTCTTCTCATTTCTTAATGATTTCAGTGTTTTATAAAATAATTTTTGACTTTCTTTACTGTTGTCTTCCATTTGTTTTCCAAATTGTTCCCAGCTTTTTTCTTTCGCTTGTGCTGCTATTTCTTTAACCTTCCGTCTTTGTTGTTTGTATTGATCATAGTTTTCATGTTCTATTACTAAGATATTTTATCCATGTTTTCTTTATCTTTTTTACTTCCTCTTTTATTTCCTCATTCCACCAGGACGTCATTCTTTTATTAGCTTTCTTTTTACTACATCCACATATATTCTTTGCTGCTTGTGTTATTATTTTTTTTTAAATATTCCATGTTTCTTCTATATCCTTGTCCTTATAATTGATTTTCTCTATGTCAGTTAATCTATTTATTTCTTGTGCATATTTTGTCGCTGTTATTATATATCTAAGTTTGTATGTTTTTATTGTCTCATATTCTATTATCCTTGTTTCTTCAGTTATAGTGTTCTCATCTTTACTCATTTTTTAATTCTTGCTTCTACGAAAAAGTGATCGCTGAAGATTTCTGGACCACGCCTTACTCTGTAATCCTGTACTAAATTTCTGTTTTTATTTTCCACAACTATATAGTCTATTATTGATCTATCTTCTTCTCTTGGCCCTTGTCTTGTGTATTTATGTACATTTTTATGTTGAAAAAACGTATTAGTAATTAACAAGTCATTTAATATACAGTAGTCTATCAGTCTTCTTCCGTTATTATTTCTTCGGTTTTCTCCATATATCCCCAAGTATTTGCAGTGTTTTCATCTCGTATGGCTACTCCGATTACATAAATTTCCACTTTACTATTCTCTGTAACTATATTTAATTCTTCCCAAAATTTGTCTTTTATGTCAACTAACTCATCTTCATCCGGTCTCTATATTATAATTATTGATTTTTCACTTTCTTTTTCAATTTTCAACTCGATTTTTAGGATCCTCTCACTACATCCTTAACAGGACTGCACGTAGTTTATTAACTTTTTATTTACTAGGCAAGCTACTCCTGCTACTGCTATGTTTTCTTTTGGCACTCCACTGTAAATCAACATATGCCCGTTATCTATAATTATTTCTCCCTTACCCTTCTTTTTTGTTTGTAATTTTTTTTTTTAAATCTGACTTTATTTTTGTATAAAATCATATAAATATTTGCTTCCGCGCACGAATTTTATAATTCTTTATCATATTTTAGCTAATGGAAAACTTTGCAACAAGAAAATTGCTATTTCAAGTGTGGTAGGTATTCTAGAATCCAGCTCATGTAGATTGCAATATACAACGTATTCATTAATAATAGGTAAAATCTGACTTTATTTTTGTAAAAAATCATAAAAATATTTGCTTCTGCGCCCGAATTTTATAATTCTTTATCATATTTTAACTAAAAGAAAACATTGCAACAAGAAAATTGCTTTTTCAAGTGTGGTAGGTATTCTAGAATCCAGCCCATGTAGCTTACAATACACAACGTATTCATTAAAATGACTCCCGAAAATTGAATCTTTATTACCTGATTGGTACCACGTTTTGGTCACTTTTGCGTGTCCAATGCTAAAATTATCCATAGTATAGATCCTAAAGCATGAATATGAATGTTTTAACAAAAATATCCATTACAAGAATAGGTAAGATCTGACTTTATTTTTGTAAAAAATCATATAAATATTAGCTTCCGCGCCCGAATTTTATAATTCTTTATCATATTTTAGCTAAAAAAAACATTGCAACAAGAAAATTGCTATTTCAAGTGTGGTAGGTATTCTAGAATCCAGCCCATGTAGCTTACAATATAAAACGTATTCATTAAGAATAGGTAAAATCTGACTTTATTTTTGTAAAAAAATCATAAATATTTGCTTCCGCGCCCGAATTTTATAATTTTTCATCACAGTTTAGCTAAAAGAAACATTGCAACAAAAAAATTGCTATTTCAAGTGTGGTAGGTATTCTAGAACCCAGCCCATGTAGTTTACAATATACAACGTATTCATCAAGAATAGGTAAAATCTGACTTTATTTTTGTAAAATATCATATAAATATTTGCTTCCGCGCTCGAATTTTATAATTCTTCATCATATTTTAGCTAAAAGAAAACATTGCAACAAGAAAATTGCTATTTCAAGTGTGCTAGGTATTCTAGAATCCAGCCCATGTAGCTTACAATATACAAAGTATTCATTAAAATGATACCCGAAAATAAAATGTTTATTACCTAATTGGTAACACGTTTTGGTCACTTTTGTATGTCCAATACTTAAAACCATCCATAGTATAGATCCTAAAGCATGAATATGAATGTTTTAACAACAATATCTATTTCAAGAATAAGTAAAATCTGACTTTATTTTTGTAAAAGATCATATAAATATTTACTTCCGCGCCCGAGTTTTACAATTCTTCATCATATTTTAGCTAAAAGGAAACATTGCAACAAGAAAATTTCTATTTCAAGTGTGGTAGGTATTCTAGAATCCAGCCCATGTAGCTTACAATATACAACGTATTCATCAAGAATAGGTAAAATCTGACTTTATTTTCGTAAAAAACCGTATAAATAATTGCTTTTGCGCCCGAATTCTATAATTCTTCATCATATTTTAGCTAAGAGAAAACATTGCAACAAGAAAATTGATATTTCAAGTGTGGTAGGTATTCTAGAATCCAGCCCATGTAGCTTACAATATACAACGTATTCGTTAAAATGACACCCGAAAATTGAATATTTATTATCTGATTGGTAGCACGTTTCGGTAACTTTTGCATGACCAATGCTAAAATTATCCGTAGTATAGATCCTAAAGCATGAATATGAATGTTTTAACAAAAATATCCATTTCAAAAATAGGTAAAATCTGACTTTATTTTTGTAAAAAATCATATAAATATTTGCTTCCGCGCCCGAATTTTATAATTCTTCATCATATTTTAGCTAAAAGAAAACATTGCAAGAAGAAAATTTCTATTTCAAGTGTAGTAGGTATTCTAGAACCCAGCTCATGTAGCTTACAATATACAACGTATTTATCAAGAATAGGGAAAATCTGACTTAATTTTTGTAAAATATTATATAAATATTTGCTTCCGAGCCCGGATTTTATAATCCTTCATCATATTTTAGCTAAAAGAAAACATTGCAACAAGAAAATTGATATTTCAAGTGTGGTAGGTATTCTAGAATCCAGCCCATGTAGCTTACAATATACAACGTATTCGTTAAAATGACAACCTAATTTCTTCCGTGCCCGAATTTTATATTTCTTCATGATATTTTAGCTAAAAGAACACATTGTAACAAGAAAATTGCTATTTCAAGTGTGGTAGGTGTTCTAGAATCCAGCACATTTAGCTTACAATATACAACGTATTTATCAAGAATAGGTGAAATCTGATTTTATTTTGTAAAAAATCATATAAATATTTACTTCCGCGCCCGAATTTTATAACTCTTCATCATATTTTAGCTAAAAGAAAACATTGCAACAAGAAAATTGCTATTTTAAGTGTGGTAGGTATTCTAAAATCCAGCCCATATAGCTTACAATATACAATGTATTCATCAAGAATAGGTAAAATCTGATTTTATTTTGTAAAAAATCATATAAATATTTGCTTTCGCGCCCGAATTTTATAATTCTTCATCATATTTTAGCTAAAAGAAAACATTGCAACAAGAAAATTGCTATATCAAGTGTGGTAGGTATTCTAGAATCCAGTTCATGTAGCTTACATTATACAACGTATTCATCAAGAATTGGTAAAATCTGACTTTATTTTTGTAAAATATCATATAAATATTTGATTCCGCTCCCGAATTTTTAAATTTTTTATCATATTTTAGCTACAAGAAAACATTGCAACAAAAAATAGCTATTTCAAATGTGGTAGGTATTCTAGAATCCAGCCCATGTACCTTTCAATATACAACGTATTCATTAAAATGACACTCGAAAATTGAATATCTATTATCTGATTGGTAGCACGTTTTGATCACTTTTGCATGTCCAATGCTTAAAACCATCCATAGTATAAATCCTAAAGCATGAATATGAATGTTTTAACAAAAATATCCATTTCAAGAATAGGTAAAATCTGACTTTATTTTTGTAAACAATCATATAAATATTTGCTTCCACGCCGGAATTTTATAATTCTTCATAACATTTTACCTAAAAGATATCATTGCAACAAGAAAATTGCTATTTCAAGTGTGATAGGTATTCTAGAATCCAGCCCATGTAGCCTACAATATACAACGTATTCATTAAAATGACTCCCGAAAATTGAATATTTATTATCTGATTGGTACCACGTTTTTGGTCGTTTTTGCATGTCCAATACTAAAATTATCCATCGTATAGATCCTAAAGCATGAATATGAATGTTTTAACAACAATGTCCATTTTAAGAATAGGTACAATCTGACTTTATTTTTGTAAAAAATCATATAAATATTTGCTTCCGCGCCCAAATTTTATAATTCTTCATAATATTTTACTTAAATGAAAACATTGCAACAAGAAAATTGCTATTTCAAGTGTGGTAGGTATTTTAGAATACAGCCCATGTAGCTTACAATATACAACGTATTCATTAAAATAAAACCCGAAAATTGAATGTTTATTATCTGATTGGTACTACGTTTTGGGCACTTTTGCATATCCAATGTTTAATACCATCCATAGTATAGATCGTAAAGCATGAATATGAATGTTTAATAAAAATATCCATTTCAAGAATAGCTAAAATATGACTTTATTTTTATAAAAAATCATATAAATATTCCCTTCCGCGCCTGAATTTAATAATTTTTTATCATATTTTAGCTAAAAGAAAGCATTGCAACAAGAAAATTGCTATTTCAAGTGTGGTAGGTATTCTAGAATCCAGCCCATGTAGCTTATACAAGGTATTTATCAAGAATAGGGAAAATCTGACTTTTATATATATATATATATATATATATATATATATATATATATATATATATATATATATATAGACGTATATGCGTAATTTTGAACCACAACTTTTTGGCGCGAAAACTATAATTGTAAATATGCTCGAATAATAATTAATATGAGTGACCCTTAATTTATATAACCCATTTAAATCTCAATATATGTACTATTATTTATTATATTGCTATTTAGTGCAGTGTAAGAGTATACGTAGTTGTGAGGCCATTTTAATTCTTTGTACGGATAACAGATGTCGTTTTAGTGTCGGTAAGATAAGTCACTGAAATGTTTTGGTTTGAAACAATAGTAAGGTATCGCAATGTAAAATTTGAAATATATCGAATTATTTTGTGAATTATTATATTGCTATAATTTATCATATCTAGAATTCTATAATGTGAAACTATTTATGAAAATTCTATAGCAAAGCAATTTAAGAACAATAACATTGACTTAGAAATAAATAATTATCTCTACAGGGTGTAACACGTAAACGAGCTACCCCCAAATACTCCTATACTAAACAACAATCTTATAAAAGAACAAGCGCGATGTTTAATTAAATGAAAAAGTAAAATTCCAGTGGTTGTACATTATATAACAAAAATATTGAGAAAAATACAATAAAAATTTAAATATATATATATATATATATATATATATATATATATATATATATATATTGTATATAAATTTAAATTTTTATTTCCTTATTCAAATGGATATCCTTCTTTGTCTTCTATGAGATTGTCCTAACTGTATCTTTAATAGTATGGGAATTAAGGGATGTAAGGTATTATGTTCTTGAATATGTTTGCAAAGAATGTGAATGTATCTAGAAAGGCTCGGTTAAGTGTATGTAATTGAGTTTATTTGTCTGTTTTGATGTATGGTGAGCATAGATAAAAAAAGTATAAAAGACTGACTGCAGTAGAAATGAGGTATTTGCGGGAAGTATGATACAAGTAAGTATAAATAACACAATCTTTTTGTTATTTACCTGACGAAGGCAGCCCTGAGCTGTCGAAACGTTGTAATTAATAAATTTTTACAGAACTAAAACCCAAATATTGTCTATTTATTAATAATGAGTTCTGAAAGCTTGTTTCAATATTTAACACAATCTCCATTTAGTAACTTTTATTATCATTTATTTAACCTTTTTTTTACATTCATATATAAAAATAAGCTTTATTTTTCAATCACATACAAAAAAAGCGAATAATACCGTGGGTTTATTTTAAATGAAACATAGGATTTTTCATAATCATTGTTACAAATTTGACTGCAATGTATTAGATCGTTTATTTAAAAATGAAACAGGAAATACATTTAAAATTTATTAATTAGCGCCATACTGTTGTTACCTATACAGAGTGTTTTTTTTAAGATTCACATAGGTTATTGATTAATTAATTAATATGATTTATTTATTTTGTAATTTTTTTATAATTTTTAATGGATTAATTCACTAAAATATATTTTCTGTTTCTGTCTTAATTTAATTATTATGTATTTGTTTATTCTGCAAATTACTTATAATTTTTTAATGGTATTATTCAGTAAAATGTATTTTCTATGTTTCATTTTAAAATAAATGCTTTGTCAAATTCGTAACAATGGATATGAAAAACCCCATGTTTCACGTTAAAATAAACTCACTGTTATACAAGGGTTGTCAATATTATTTTCCACATCAAAGTCGTGACAACTAATAAATAAACAAAAAATTCTACTATTGATAAATATAATGATTTCTGAGAATACAGAACATATAAATTAGCTATTAATGATATAATAATTGTGAGAAATACCGTCGATACAAAAATGTAAGATAATATGCATCCAATATGAGCTCTATATCCTGTTTTAGTTTTTCGTTACTGATTGTATAACACTTCTGTTACCGTTTATTCTTTGTAAAAGTTTTTACTTGCTCTGTGATTTCTATTAAGTACAAAATATCTAAATTTGTATATAAAGCGATAAAGTGGCACTAAAAATATTTTATTTATTTTGAGAGATGTTAAGAAACAAAGTTAAACTAGAAAAAGACACTCATAAAATGATCTTTGTAAGAATTTTGTGTCACTTCTGGTTTTAACGAAAATATGTACCTACAACTTTAATTGTAGCATAGGGAATCGATAATTTTATATATTTTTTTTGAAATGTACATAAAGTTATCTTCCTAATGATACCAAAATATCATAGTTTTACTTTAACCACTTTAAAATATTAACAATTTAAGTTTATAATATTTACTTTAAAAACTCCATTAAAAATAAAACATATAGCAAGCTAAATGAAAATAATTTTGATACCTCCTGTCAAATGTCAATTTTTTTTAATATATTAGTTTTGATATTTTATGTTGCAATCAATATATTTCATAATAATAATGGCGCAAGTAAAATAAATAAATGCAGGTATTACTGATTGTTAAATAAAACGACAAAACTACAGTAAACATTTTTTTACATTTTTGTTTTGTTTTCAAGTAACAAAATTATGAGTTTAAATAAGTAAAAACTATGATATTTTGGTAATATTGTGAAGCTAATTTTAAGTATACTTATTCTGAAAAAAAATATGTATACACAATTGATTCTCTATGCTATAATTTAAGTTGTCCGTCGAAACCGAAAGTGACAAAAAGTTCATACAATGATCATTTTATGAGCCCCTTTGCCTAGTTTAACTCCTTTATATTTTTTGAAATCTCTCGAATAAACGAAATATTCAACGATGCCGGCTTATCGATAAATTAATGTTTTATATCTATGTTTTAGATATAATATGCACATTAGTTTTGCAGTTATATTTTTGGTTGAATAGTACATGCGCAGTAGCGGCCATTTCCCTCTTGTTTAAGTGATAAATCTCTTCCTACACTATTAAAGGTACATACTTTTGTAAAGTTAAATATTTTTCTTTTAACAGTAGTTTCAGAACAAGAAAAAACTTTTCTTAAGAGTAAAATTTTGTGTCAAAAAAATTCTTATATGATTACGCTTTTCTCAAACACTATATTTTAATTTATTTAAAATTGTAGTTCCTTGGATGTGGATTTTTTTTAATTTTGGTTATTAACCCAAGCCTTGATTTGAGCTGCAGATCGTCTATAAAGTTCTTTATGAATTTTAATTAGATGCTGGCATTCCAGGTAAGTTGGCAATGTTCGTTTGCCTAAATAAGTTTTAAAATGTTCTCGTACAACTCTTTTTTCTGGTGTCTTCCAGGTTGTTCTTCGAATTTTTGCATCTAGGAATATAAAAATAACATCAATACCAAAATAATATGACTAATGTTAAATAAACGGTGTTTTCGTTGTCATTAATAATTCATTTCTCGTGAAAATGAGCAAACAATCGATAGAAACATCAAAGAGTGGAATGACAGTTTAACATTTCATTGGGCAGTCCCATTTAAGGTTACGAATGCACTGGGAACTCGAGAAGTATGAAAGGTACGATCTCGGTTAAATTAGACACAAGTTGCCAAAATACTAGGCTAATTAAATTATGATTTCATTTTCTCGAAAAAATGCATAGGTCACTAGGTATGAGTAAAAATGTAAAAAAACAGCGGTTTTCTTAAAATAATTTTAATTCAAAATTAGTGACAGATAGAGCAAAAAGTTTCAAATAAAACATTGATTTCATAAATCTCGAAATCCCAATGCAATCGTAAATTATCTTAACACATAAAGTATCGTGAATATTGTATATATAATTTCAACAATGTTAAATTAATTGATATTTTATAATTTATAAATATTTTTATTAATAATAAATGTATACCTTCTTAATTTAGTTTTCATTATAAATTTTGTCTTTATTCTTAAAATTTAAATCTAGTACTTAATAAAAAATGATTTATGGGCCCATAATAAAACTC
The DNA here is from genome assembly GCA_035578165.1 of Stenolophus ochropezus. NCBI lineage: Eukaryota > Metazoa > Arthropoda > Insecta > Coleoptera > Carabidae > Stenolophus > Stenolophus ochropezus. Next base: position 478,459 of record JAQOWZ010000066.1, on the reverse strand, counting down.
ATACTTTGCATAATTCACCTGTGTATGGTTCGGTTACTGTATTCGTTTAACAAATAGTCATTTTAACACAAGTGTTACAATGTATTACAACTATCATAACTTACTTTTAGTTAGTGTAACTTTAGTTGGTGTAACTTGAGGTGTGATTGGTAAGTAATTGTTTCTTGAGTTTACAGTCTTTAAATCATTTAATATGATTTCAGCGGAATCTAAAAAAAACTAATTATAAACTACCTAAAAATAAAGGTAGGTATCAACATAGGTTGTACTTATAAATTAAATTTGGTATTACTGAAATTATGTAACTGTAAGAGTAAGGTAGAAATTTTTCTAATCGAACGGCAACCGCCGATTGTTGTATATAACGGCAACTTCAGCAGATTTCCACTAATCAGATTACAATCGACCAACAAGTGCCGGTTAAACTAATCTATGTAAATTACGCTTAAAAAGATGTGGATCATATGAGTACGTTTGGAATGCGACCGCTGAGCCCAGCCACGTCAAATTCTGACGTCATATTTGATATCAAGTTTTACTATTTCTAATGTTACACACTAGACATAATACCACGTGATGGCGGTTAGGGGTGAATATGAGGATTTAACATGAACATTCGTTTTATGCAATATCCAGCTCTTCTGTTCATTTAACGACAATAAAAGAGCATACCAAAAAGTTTTTTATATTTTTAATGGGCATTTGAATTGTAAAGAACTGTTTATTTAGCTCTGTCGCTAGGGCTTACAAGACATTTTACAGGCTAGACCGTGTAATAGTTATATACGTGGCCAACGGTGTAAGTTAATCTTTACAGGGCGAGCTGGAAATTTGTAAGGCGAGAGTGCCGCGTACAACATTTGATTTCCACCTTCATAGCGTTTTTTTTTTAATAATTTATTTTATTCTTCAAAAAAGATTTACTTTCTTTTGAAATCAAAGGTAGTTGGCGGTGTTAGAACAATTCATAACTAGATGTTGTCAAATGAGTTTCGCCAGTGAATCAAAATGTACTATAAATATGTATAATTACTCACATAATCCTAATTAAATTAAGTTTGTAATATTTATAATAAAATGCATAAAAACCTTCATTATTTTCTATAATTTTTTATGAGCATTGTAAAAGTTTGCAAGGCCAGCCTTGTCAATTTTTACAGATTAGTTACTGTAATTGTATATTTACTTAGCTACCAAGAAGCCTGTAAAGTGACAATTATATAGAAGATGGAAATAAAAATTATAACGGGCTGTTGACAACATATCATATTTGAAACGTCTGACGTCATTTGATATAAAAATTTTTATATTAAACATTCATTTCTGGACTTCTCTGAATAATTCGATCGGAAATAATCATATTGCTAAATTAGCTAACACTAAAATATTTTTTGATTAAACAAATTTGATATAAAAATATCTGACAGATTTTCAAAGTCTGCCTTGATTGAATATTTTAGTTAATGCGTTACACTCACTACTGCAATGGATTTTATTAAATATAAATTTATTGCGATTAAAATGCCCATAAAACATTGTGCATTGTTCAACCGTACACTGAGTCTCACACAGACAATAGGGTCGGTAGCGCTCGCCTGTTACCTTTCTATGCTCGTCTGTAAATTTCTTTGCAATGTAAATAACTATTATTCAACTTTTAGTTTAGTAGCATTTAAAAAAAAAATTAAATTTCTGATAAATTGAAACAATAGCAGTAGATTCACTTGTTGGAATTGATTTATTTTTAATTATGAAAAACAATTTTTTTCTAATAATACAAGATATTTTGTTTGTTTTCATATTATTTAATTATGTATACGACAGATTGAAGTTTATAAATAATTCATGAAAAACAAAAGTCATTGCTTGAATTTAAAAGAAACTTTGAAATTTATTTTTTAAAATGCTGCTACACCAAAACCTAATTAAAATGTAAAAACAGTTTTGTATGTGTCATTTAATTCTGAAAATATTTGCAATGTCTAGTTTTTTCCAGAACATGAACAGATTAGGAAATTAGATAACATTAATTTTATGTTCCTGAACTGCCTCCATCCAGAATATTAAATTTCTGTCTACATTATAAAATGACGAAATATATAAATAAAATGAATCTCGTCGTAAATGAAATTAAATGTTTTCAATATTTATAACTTTTGCAGTTTCTATCTTTTTTCCTTGTATTGATGTAAATAATCATGGCAAAGAATGCGGCAAAAGTGACAGGGCTACGCTCAGAACGAATAACCGTAGCGTCATTTGACTGCTGAACGATATGATGTGAGAACATCTGATTATATTTAATTAAATATAAGATTAATTTTATTTATATATTCCATTTCTATATTAAGTATCTAAATGTTCGTAATATGTAATATACCAAGTTTACAACTCGACAAACTAATAGTTTTAATGTGAAATTTTATTTCCAACAATTAATACTTTAAATAATATCAAAATCTGTTGATTATCACAGCGAAACAGAGTAATTGCGTAAAAGAACTGTTAACTAAATATCAGGACTTATTTGATTGTGAAAGGTCTAAAGGAAGAACGAAGGTTGTCAAACACAAAATTAACACGGGTGATGCTGCACCCATACGGAAAATGGTCAGAAGATTACCCTTAGCCAAACGTGAAGATGCAGAGAAAATCATACACGACATGGAGCAAGAAGGTGTGATTGAACCGTCAAATAGTCCGTGGGCTTCGTCAGTAGTCTTTGTGAAAAAGAAAGATGGGTCAACACGGTTTTGCGTGGATTACAGGCAACTCAACAAGGTAACAAAGAAGAATAGTTACACACTGCCACTTATCGACGACACCTTAGATACATTGGCCGGAGCGAAAATATTTTCCACTCTGGACCTTAAGAGTGGTTACTGGCAGGTAAAGTTAGATCACAAAGATAGAGAGAAAACCGCTTTTACAATTGGCGCAGGCTTGTGGCAGTTTACCGTAATGCCGTTTGGTTTATGCAACGCTCCCGCAACCTTCGAGCGATTGATGGAAACTGTACTAAAAGGGCTATCATGGAATACATATTTAGTATACTTGGACGATATTGTTATTATCGGAAAATCTTTTTATGAACATTTTCTAAATTTAGAACAAGTATTACAACGATTAAAGGGGGCAACTCTGATACTGAATGTAAAAAAATGTCATCTTTTCCGAAAGAAGGTTAATTACGTTGGACATGTAGTATCTAATGAAGGAATTGCTGTCGACCCAGAGAAAGTCAGATCCGTAAAAGAATGGCCAGTACCTAAGAACCAGCATGAGGTACGAAGTTTTCTTGGACTATGCACTTACTATCATCGGTACGTTTTTAGATTTACAAACATTGCAAAACCCTTAACCCGGTTCACGGAAGAAAAACGGAACTTCGAATGGGGTCAAAATTGTCAAGACGCTTTTGAAAAGATAAAGAGCATTCTAACGAATACGCCTGTGCTTAGTTACCCTCTCCCACAAGGGAAATTCATTCTTGACACTGATGCCAGTAACTTTGGAATCGGGGGTGTGCTTTCACAGATACAGGACGGACACGAAAAGGTGATTGGGTACTTTAGCAAAACCCTTTGAAAACCAGAGCGTAACTATTGCGTTACGCGTAAAGAGCTTCTTGCAGTGTTCAAGTCTGTAGAGCATTTCTACAAATATCTCTACGGCAGAAGATTTATATTGCGTACAGATCATGCTGCATTGAAATGGTTGTTAAATTTCAAGAATCCTGAAGGTAAGGTAGCGCGTTGGATAGAAAAGCTCCAGGAGTATGATTTTGAAGTACAACATAGAGCTGGATTAAGCCATCGCAATGCAGACCCTGTCCAGAAGATTGTACTTACTTCAGCCGAGCGGAAGAGAAAATGGCAGTCACTTTGAGAACCACGGTGACCGATGACATGTGGCAAGATAATGAACTCAGCCGTCATTAGAAAGAAGATCCGAACATAAAATTCATTTAGAAATGGAAGAATTCAGGACAGAAACCGACGTGGCAAGAAGTAGCATCATATTCACCGACAGTAAAAACTTATTGGGCACAATGGGACTCATTAGTCCTGCAGAATGGACTATTAAAACGTGTTGTAGGAAATGAAAATGGTTCTCAGCGAAAGTTACAGGTACTGTTACCAAAGAAGAAGATACCTGAAGTGCTGAGGCAGCTTCATGACGGACATATGGGTATCTCCAGGACATTAGAGAGGGTGCGACATCGATTTTACTGGGTGAATTATAAAGAAGATGTAAAAGATTGGTGCCGAAAATGCAATGTCTTCGAAACCAGTAATGGGCCCCATAGGAAGAGGAAAGCCCCGATGAGGCAATACAATGTTGGAAGCATATTCGAGAGAATTGCCGTGGATATAGCTGGCCCGTTTCCAGTCACAGAAAATGGCAACAAGTACATTTTAGTTGCCATAGATTATTTTAGCAAGTGGGTAGAAGCCTATGCTCTACGCAATCAAGAGGCCGTTACAATAACTGACAAGCTGGTCAAAGACTTGGTAAGCCGCTTCGGAGTACCAATGGAACTTCATTCTGACCAGGGACGAAATTTCGAGTCAACTATTTTCCAAGATGTCTGTAAGCTGCTAGGCATCCATAAAACCAGAACGACTGCTCTCCACCCTCAATAAGACGGAATGGTTGAACGAATGAATCGAACGATGTTCCTAAACTTGGGTGTGGTCTCGATGGGTTGAACTGGAGATTTGTTAAGAACATGATTGAAGAACTATTTCGCTTTACGGGCATCGAATTTCTAGTATGTAACTATAATATATGGAAACCTACAAACTTAAAGAAAACTGTAGATTGCTACTTCTTCCGAACTTCTGATTGTCGCCGAGGATCTGCAAACTCATATCGCCATGATTTTTCAACAAGCAATGGTAATGACAAGTTCTCGGAGAGAACATATCTAAGGAAGGGACAGTGTTACGAGCCCACTAGATCACAAATACATAACCCGGAGAATAATGGTGGAGAGGTGGCTTAGAAATAGTGGAAATACTGACGTTGAATTATAAATTTTAAATAAATATTATAAACACGAATAATAGTGATAATTATAAAATAAGTAAGTCTCGACCATGGTAAATAAATAAACTCTTCGAAATTAGTTGTATTTAATTGTGATTTACCCTGAACCCCGAAACATAACACTATGATAAAATTTAACTAAACGCGTCCGAGGCAGACATTGGTTAACAGTCTAAATCACAGTGCACTGTAAGGGTAAAAAGCAATAATATTTTATTGGACCTAATCATTGTCGATTTACCTTCGTTAGTGAGACCGAACCCAAAAAATAGCAAAATTATAAATGAAAATGTACGAATCATATGTAAAATTAAACTATAAACTACTTTTGTAGTATAAATTTTATGGTTTAAAAGCACCATTTAGCCTCAAATAATAATTGGATAAAAATTTTCCCGTCATTCAAATACGAGGTTTTAAATTGCTTCAAATGTACTTATTAGACGTATTTGAAGTTCATGGACAGCAATCTCATAGTTTTTTTCTTGGAAAACCTGCGAAATTCTCCGTAGCGAGGCGAGCCGAACACATGTAAAAATTCCTCTACCAACTAAGCCACAAAATTTAGCATTTAATAACACGTAGCTCTTGTGTTTATTATCTGATTAGTACAACGTTTTGATTACTTCTGCATGTCCAATGCTAAAACCATCCATGGTATAGATCCTAAAGCATGAATATGAATCTTAACCAATGTATAACTCAAACGAGTAAAAGTACAGTACGCCGGTAAATTGGGTATTCACATCCGTAGCATGCCGATTTGAAGGAAGGCATTGTAAATACCGGGGTTACCAATATTCTGTACTGGTTTAATGTACCAATTCTTTCTTCGTATATGCGAAAATCTTCCATTGATCGGTTCCGAAAGTATAGTCGCCCGCATCAGTATTTCCAACGCGTTAGAGGCAGACAGTAGGTAACAGTATAAATCGCCGCGAACTGTACAGGTAAGAGGAAATAAAGCTTTATTGGTCATTGTCATCGTCGATTTACCTTCGGTAGTGGGACCGACCTCAAAATAATAACAAAATAATAAACAAAAATGTACAAATCATATGTCTGAGTACATGTAGCGTCTAAAGTCTAGAATACCTACCAACCTTGAAATTGCAATTGTGACATAAAAAACAAATAAGTTTGTATTCATGTTATAACAAAAATATCCATTTCTAGAATAGGTAAAATCTGACTTTATTTTTGTAAAAATCATATAAATATTTGCTTCCGCGCCTTAATTTTATAATTTTTTATCATATATTAGCAAAAGAAAACATTGCAACAAAAAAGTTGTTATTTCAAGTGTGGTAGGTATTCTAGAATCCAGCCCATGTAGCTTACAATATACAACGTATTCATTAAAATGAAAACCGAATATTGAATGAAATGATAAAATTTAACTAAACGCGTCCGAGGCAGACATTGGTTAACAGTCCAAATCACCGTGCACTGCAAGGGTAAGAGGAAATAATACTTTACCTTCTTTAGTGAGACCGACCCCAGAAATATAGAAAAACTATAAATAAAAATGTACGAATTATATGTAAAATTTAAATATAAACAACTTTTGTAGCATAAATTTTATGGTTTAAAAGCATCATTTATCCGCAAAATATAATTGGATGAAAATTTTCCTGTCATTGAAATACAAGGTTTTAAATTGCTGCAAATGTACTTATTAGACGTATTTCAAGTTCATGAACAGCAATCTGATGGTATTTTTTTATGGAAATCCTGCGAAATTCTCCGTAGCGAGGCGAGCCGAACACATGTAAAAATTCCTCAACCACCTAATCCACAAAATTTCACATTTAAAAATTCGTAGCTCTTGTGTTTATTATCTGATTGGTACCACGTTTTAGGTCCCTTTTGCATGTCCATTGCTAAAACCATCAATAGTATAGATCCTAAAGCATGAATATGAATCTTAACCAATGTATAACTTAAACGAGTAAATGTACAGTACGCCGGTAAATGGGTATTGACATCCGTAGCATGCCGATTTAAAGGAAGATATTGTGAATACCGAGGTTACCAATACTCTGTACTAGTATACTGTTCCAATACTTTCTTCGTATATGCGAAAATCTTCCATCGATCGATTCCGAAAGTATATTTGACCGCAGGATTCCCAAAAAAAAACTATCAGATTGCTGTTCATAAACTTCAAATACGTCTAATAAGTACATTTGCAGCAATTTAAAACCTCGTAATTCAAAGACAGGAACATTTTCATCCAATTATAATTTTCGGCTAAATGGTGCTTTTAAACCATAAAATTTATACTACAAAAGTTGTTTATAATTCAATTTTACATATGATTCTTACATTTTTATTTATACTTTTGCTATTTTTTTGGGGTCGGTCTCACTAACGAAGGTAAATCGACAATGATTATGTCCAATAAAGTATTATTGCCTCTTACCCTTATAGTGCACGGTGATTTGGACTGTTAACCAATGTCTGCGTCGGACGCGTTTAGTTAAATTTTATTATATCATTCGTTTTTGGGGTTTCAATTTAATGAATACGTCGTATATTGTAAGCAACATGGGCTGGCTTCTAGAATACCTACCACACTTGAAATAGTAACTTTTTTGTTGCAATGTTTTCTTTTAGCTAAAATATGATAAAAAATCATAAAATTAGGGCGCGGAATCTAATATTTATATGATTTTTCACAAAAATAAAGTCATACTTTACCTATTCATCATGGAGTGTTGATAGTCAAGATGTTTGTTTCAATGGTGAATATTCACTTACTTTCAGTTTCTTACAATTTTTAATTCATAGTTTTCAAAATTTGCATCAACAATTTTGGTTTTTTACAATTTAAATAAAAAATTTCTTTGAATATTTAACTACAAAAATTTAAAATAATTTAATTTAACATTTTTCAATTTTTCATAATTGTTCATTCAATTGTCAAGACTACAATTTATGTAATCATTATTGTTCCATTTGCATAATATTTGGCAATTACAATAAGGAATCATCTGCAAATGTAAATTTTATGTTTTCTACGGCAATTCATGAACTGATGATGGATGTTTACAAACATCCGAAACGTCTTCACAAATTATTGTTATCATTTTACAATAAATATTACATCTTCTAATCACGAATTTCCAAAGCCATTTTACTAAATTCAAACAATATTCTAGAAATGGATATTTTTGTTGAAACATGAATACAAACTTATTTGTTTCTTATGTCACAATTGCAATTTCAAGGTTGGTAGGTATTCTAGACGTTAGCTGATAAAAAAGAAAACAAAACAACACCGAGTAGTTTGGGGCACCTGCTAGCGTCAGTGCAGACGGGGTGGTCCTTACTGTGCCCAAAAGAATAGATAGGGCGCTGGCAAAAACGCTGACTTTAATTCCGAAACTACATCATCCCAATTTTTAGAACAATGGCATGTCAAAGCATTTCCCGTAAATAACTCTATCGCCGATGCAAATAGTTGAGATTTCGATACTCCGCGCGATACACTTAATTCTTCTACTCGTAAAAGAAAATTCGATAATCGGGGACCGCCATTATATGTTAAATTTCACTTATAAACTCCGGAGTTACAATGAGAGCGACATAAGTCGAGATCCGGGGAACGAGGCGTAGCTAATTTTAATGATATTGCTTTAATCGCACGCGTCATTCGAGCTTCAAATTCGGTGACGTCGGTTTTTTGAGGGATAGATGTTGCCTCGGGTTTAGTAATACCCTGAGCATCGTCGTCGGAACCAACCTCTTCTTCGGCCGTTCCCTCGCGTAGCGAAACTTCGTGTTCTGCTAGGAAAAGAGCAGAAGCCTTGGCTGAAAATTTTAATCGCAAATTAACAAGGTGTTTCTCACAGGTTGCATTTAAATTTTGCAATATATTAAGTTCATCGTTGTCAGTTTGTTTAATCCTACCAAGTCGCAACTTTATATGGCTTAAGCGAGAACCTATGCGTGAGTATTCATTTTGATATTTATCCTGGTCAAATTGGTCTAATTGTGTAGCTAATATTTTTAACTTATTATCGCAGATTTGTAGTTCAGAGGCGGAAAGAAATGGAGTGTCGAAAGATACAGTCTCACCAGATTTCTCTGCTCGGAAAAATCCACGAAGCCTAGCGCGTTTATCGGCCACCCTTCGAGATGTGTCACAATTTCTTTATAATAATTCGTACGATAATTCATCCGAAAGGAGGCGGTCGGGATCTATTTTAGTTTCCATGTCTTAAGTTCTATTAATATACTGAGCGTTGGTTGCTTAGAGAAAAAAAACGAAATGTTTCCAGGTTGCAGAAGCAAAGTAAGTGAAGGGTGAAATCTGAATGTTACAATCCCCCTCTCACTCCCTTGAGAAAAACTCCTTGTTTTTTTCGCTAAAGCAAACAAGAAACCCCAAAATCACTAAAATCAAATATCGTCAGCAGGATCATCATCGGGTTGAAATTTAAGGTTTTTTATATGCCATATGCCTTTGTCTACGCCCTCGCAATCTCATAAGTCACTCGAGATATTTTCTTTTTAATCCGAAAGGGCCCAATTTATTTAGGAGCTAACTTATGTATGAAATAATTGGCAGCGTCTGACAAGACATAATTTTTTCTTCACACGCGTTGTCGTTCGTGGAATTCTTCTGGTCTACGTCGTAAATTATAAACCTTTTTATTACGTCCGTACGCCACATCTAAACGCTTACGAATATCGACAAATAATTGTTTAAAACCTTCAGGCCTGTGTTCAACATTTTTCCGATCAAATTCGACATCATCGCGATGATCTATTGCGCGGGTGGTGTAATCATCACCGCTCAGAATATGCTCGCGACTAAAATTAGCGAAAAATGGCGTGCACCCAGTGACTTCGTGTTATAGTGTACGTATAGCGCATGATACCGACGGAAGAAAGCGATCCCATAAGCGATGGGTCTCTTTTACGTAAGCTGACAACATGGTTTTCACGAGACGGTTCACACGATCTGTTGGGTTGTTTTGTGGATGATACAGCGCATTGTACTTGAGGTTGGTATTGTACTTACGGCATAAATTCTGAAACTCGCATGATTTAAACTGTTTTGCATTATCGCAGATCAAGTATTGTGGCACTCCAAACAACAAGAAAATACTCTCCTCCATGTGACGAACAAGACTACTCGCAGTAGGAGAACGCATCGGGAACGTCATCACAAATTTACTAAAATATTACGACACAACTAAATTATACTAAAACCCACGAGATGTAGGCGGCATGGGACCAATCAAATCAGCACTGATCATCTGGAAAGGTCGGTACATTCTCGGTCTGCTACTCATGAGACCTGGAGGCTTTTTCTGGATCGGCTTTTGCTCCAGACACACGGTGCATCTCCGTACAAACGCAGCGACGTCACTCCTCATTTTCGGCCAGCAAAAACATTTCGCAAGCCGATCAAAAGTTTTATAGACCCCGGGGTGGCCAGCAGTGAGTACAGAATGGGCTTGTGCAATGATTGCTAATCTTTTGCCTTTGGGTACGACTTCCTTCCATGTTGTTTCATCATCATCCAAAACAGGTAAAGGATTCTCAATATATTTATACAATTTTTCACCACGTATGCACCATTGCGGATATTTATTGGGCGATTTCTCAATTTTTAGCTTCACACCATTGTACCATGCATCCGAGGGCCCATCCTTATCGTTATCGTGCTAGACGACAGCATCAGTAATCGGTACTGAGCGAGAGAGGCAATCCGCTACAACATGATCTTTTCCTTTTCGGTGGACGGCATTAAACGAATATCTCTGCATTTTTACAGACCAACGACACAATCTGCCAGTAGTATGCTTTAGGTCGAGTAGCCATAATAACGACTGATGGTCGGTCACAAAGTAAACTCCGCACCTTCGATATATGGACGCAATTTATCTAATGCCCACAGTACCGCTAAACATTCACGCTCCGTAGTAGAATAGTAATATTCAGCTTTCGTAAGCGAGCGGCTCAAATATGCTAAGACATTTTCACCATCGTCAAACTGTTGTGTAAGCACAGCGCCTATTCCATATGCGCTTGCATCAGTCTGGACCACAAAAGGCTTAGAAAAGTCTGGACAAGTTTATATCGGCGCCGAAATTAAATGTTCTTTTAAGAGATGGAAAGATTTTTGACATTCTTCCGTCCAAATAAACTTATTTCTCTTCTTTAACAGTTGAGTCAGTGGCGCAATAATATTCGCGAAATTAGGCACGAACCGGCGATACCACGACGTCATCCCGATAAAGCTTCGAACGTCTTTTACGGTCTTCGGCGTATTTAGAATGGCCTCTTCCTTATCGACACGCAATCCACGTTTGTCGACAACATAGCCCAGATACTTCGTCTCAGGTCGACAAAACTTTTTTTTTGCGACTCTCAGTCAAGCCCGCCTTAATAAGTCGATCGAAAATCTTCTCCAACAATTTCATATGCTGCGCAAAGGTCTCGGATATTGCAATTATATCATCGAGGTACACAAACACAAAAGGCTCTAAATCCTAACACGTCGTTTATAAGTCGTTGCCAGGTGGCCGGCCTTCCAGATGTGTCACAATTTCTTAATAATAATTCGTACGATAATTCATCCAAAAGGAGGCGGTCGGGATCTATTTTAGTTTCCATGTCTTAAGTTCTATTAATATACGATATCCCCAATCAAAATAAGTATCCTAATCCTAACTAAATACTCTGAACTAAATATACGCGAAGAATCTCTAACCCAAAAATAGCGCGAAAATTGTAAGTAAGAGAGACAACATGTATGTATGAATGGAATGAAAGAGATGGAATATGCAAGAATGAAGCTGAATGAGAATAAGGGGATGGGTATGTATGAGAGAGTGAACGAGAATGAATGAAAGAGATGACTGTAAGAACAGAAGATGAATGAACTCGTCTGCCTACTATACACAAAATTTTACGTCGTTTAACTCACCGAATCTCGGCGTTACACGTTTTGTAAAGGTTAACAAACTCCAAAAAAAAATGTTTGGCTATCACGAAATTATGAACGGTGCACGTTTTACTAATTTACGAACGCCTTATTTCACTCGGGCCCCTTTATTGACCCGCTCCCTGTAGGGAAAACGTAGTGTAGTCGAATGGCTGAGGACCGCTGATACGTAATACAAAAAAAATATATAGCGCAAAGTCCCGACATAGACCGACGGTTGGTATACCAAGCGCGAGAGTATGTGGTGCAATTATCCCTATTAACCAAAGGCAAGTCCTGCTTCCTTTTTCCTGAACGCAATCGCTACAAAATGGCGTAATGGCTTCCAAAGTTATTACCCAATATATTCTCGCGTGAATCACTTCTCTTAACAATAAGAATGTTTGCAGTAATAAACTTCACGTACAGTATATTCGGTAGGGCAGACAACAATGACAGCGTAATCGGTATTATCAAACAGCATAATCCGAGGTAGTCGAACAACGTAGTCGTGGATAAACAGCGTAGACGGAAACAAGCACAGACAGTCCGGGGTAAGCGAACAGTACGACCAACACAAACAGACTTGAACAGCCTATAAGAGAAAGGTGGTGTAAGCATGTTGGTGATACATGGCGTTAAGTATGGTAAATTACTATTAAATATATTATTCCTTAAAATAATTAGAGAATTGAAAATAAAATTTAATGAATAAAGAGATTACATCAACTGGCTAAGTCATTCTACCTTAAGATGGCGGGCGGCTGTATTGAATTTAGATGGCTCAAACTTCAAAATCCGGGAAATCCCGAGAGAATTCCAATTCTCTTCTGAGTAACTTTGCACAAAGGCCAAAATGGGTGCTTCAAGAATCACTCACTTCGCGAAAACTTAAGCAGAATCTCCGAGTACTACAATATCACTTGAACGCCAAACTAACAAGCGACAAGAATCTACTTCTTTTTTTCCAATCAAAACAATCTCTGTCCGGAGATTTCATCTCGTGCAAGGGTAGGGGAACATGCTCAACTCTAAAATCTCAAAAATAAGAGAAAAGGTCAATCACCAACATAACTTAGCCGTGTCGCGGGTGGAATGACTCGAAGTGGTTCTCCAAATGTTCAAACATCGCGCGCGCACGTCGTCACGATCTGGGCATCGCGAATCTCCGCGCGTGTCCGAGCGTTGCGCAGAGAAACGGCGCAAAGAATGTCGGAAAGAACACAAAGATTAGGCATTAAAACACATAGAAACGAAACAATGGTAAATGGAAGAGGACTGCAAGTATGAAATGAGGTATGATAAGAACATAAATACATGAAAATGAAAAAAAAAAACGAAATGTTTCCAGGTCGCAGAAGCAAAGTAAGTCAAGGGCGAAATCTGAATGTTACACGCTACATGTACTCAGACACATTCGTACATTTTTATTTATTATTTTGTTTTTGTTTTGAGGTTGGGTCGAGCTTTATTTCCTCTTACCTATACAGTTCGCGGCGATTTGGACTGTTACCTACTGTCTGCCTCCAACGCGTAGGAAATATTGATGAGGTCGACTTTAATTTCGGAATCGATCGATGGAAGATTTTCGCATATACGAAGAAAGTATTGGTACAGTATACCAGTACAGAGTGTTGGTAACCTCGGTATTCACAATACCTTCCTTCGAATCGGCATGCTACGGATGTGAATACCCAATTTATCAACATATTGTACTTTTACTCGTTTGAGTTATACATTGTTAAGATTCATATTCATGCTTTAGGAGCTATACCAATGGATGGTTTTAGCATTGGACATGCAAAAGTGACCAAAACGTGGTACAAATCAGAAAATAAACACAAGAGCTACGTATTTTTAAATGCGTAATTTTGTGGCTTAGGTGGTTGAGGAATTTTTACATGTGTTCGGCTCGCCGCGCTGCGGAGAATTTCGTTCGAATCCCAAAAATAAAACTATCAGATTGGTGTTCATTATCTTCAAATATATATAATAAGTACAATTGCAGCAATTTAAAACTTCGTATTACAATGACAGGAAAATTTTCATCCAATTATAATTTGCGGCTAAAAGGTGCTTATAAACCATAAAATTTATACTACAAAAGTTGTTTATAATTCAAGTTTACATATGATACGTACATTTTTATTTATAATTTTGCTATTTTTTTAGGGTCGGTCTCACTAACGAAGGTAAATCGACGATGATTATGTCTAAAGAGCGGATTATATGTACTAAAAAAGTGTCAAAATATGCATGCAATATGCATTAAAAAATCATCAAAATATGCATGATATATGCAAAAAAGTTATAAATATACACTTTACAATAAAAATATGCAAAAAACTAATGTCATCAGCCTCGTTTTACTGATATAATTTTCTTATTTCTATTTTTACATGCAGTGTTTTATTTGGAACATTTAATGAAATGTATAAAGACAATAAATATCACAGGTAATTCTAACAAAATTAAGAAAATCTCGAATTCATATTCATATTGAAATTTACAAAAGCTCTTTTTTAAAACAAAAATCAAAAAAGTCATCTTTAACGAGGAAGTTGCTATATGCTCCTTATAGTTTTAATACATTTTTTTCGGCATTACTAATTGTTGTTATAGTTCCAAACATACGAATTTCAGTGACAAATATTATTTACTTACTTTACTTACAAAATAAGAATTACTTGAGTTCTAAACAGTTCTAAAACATTGATAGAATCCCTTTGTTTTGTTCTGACGAGAAATTAAATGTGATTGCAATGTTTTCAAGGAGTACATTTTATATAAATGCTCACTTAATAAAAGTACGATAAAAATTATATTTCTTGTAATATACTGTTTTCAAAAAAGAACAAAATTTGTCAAAAATAAATTTTTGTTTTTGACAAAAGGCTTAAAATATGCTCTAATATGCAAAAAAAAATCAAAATATGCAATAAAGTATCATTAAATGCAAAATATGCAATATTTTTTTTGATATTTGGCATTAATTGTTAATGAAACGTGAACATATGAAAACAGTTTGTTGATATGCCTAATATAAACAACACGTGCAATTGCATAGAATCCACTTTTTAATTATGTCCAATAAAGTATTATTTTCTCTTACTCTTACAAAGCATGGTGATTTGTGACTGTTAACCAATATCTGCCTCGGACGGGTTTAGTTAAATTTCATTATATCATTTAATTATCGGGTTTCATTTTAATGAATACGTTGTATATTGTAAGCTACATTGGCTGGTTTCTAGAATACCTACCACACTTGAAATATCAATTTTTTTGTTGCAATGTTTTCTTTTAGCTAAAATATGATAAAGAATCAGAAAATTAGGGCGCTGAAGCAAATATTTATGATTTTTTACAAAAATAAAGTCAGATTTTACTTATTCTAGAAATGGATATTTTTGTTAAAACATGAACACAAACTTATTTGTTTTTTATGTCAGAATTGCAATTTCAAGGTTGGTAGGTATTCTAGACTTTAGCCGCTACTTGTACTTGACATATGATTCGTACATTTTTATTTATTATTTTGTTATTATTTTGAGGTCGGTCCCACTACCGAAGGTAAATCGACGATGTTGATGACCAATAAAGCTTTATTTCCTCTTACCTGTACAGTTCGCAACGACTGTAACCTACTGTCTGCCTCAAACGCGTAGGAAATATTGATGCGATCGACTATACTTCCGGAACCGATCGATGGAAGATATTCGAATATACGAAGAAAATATTGGTACAGTATACTAGTACAGAGTGTTGGTAACCTCGGTATTCACAATGCCTTTAAATCGGCATGCTACGGATGTGAATACCCAATTTACCGGCGTACTGTACTTTTACTCGTTTGAGTTATACATTAGTTAAGATTCATATTCATGGTTTAGGATCTATACTATGGATAGTTTTAGCACTGGACATGCAAAAGTGACTAAAACGTTGTACCAATCAGTTAATATACACAAGAGCTACGTGTTTTTAATGCGAAATTTTGTGCATTACGGGGGTGAAGGAATTTTTACATGTGTTCGGCTCGCCTCGCTATGGAGAATTTTGCAGGATTCCCAAGAAAAAAACATGAATACAAACTTATTTGTTTTTTATGTCACAATTGCAATTTCAAGGTTGGTAAGTATTCTAGACTTTAGTCGCTACATGTACTCAGCCATATGATTCGTACATTTTTATTTATTATTTTGTTATTATTTTAAAATCGGTCCCACTACCGAAGGTAATTCGACGATGACGATGAACAACAAAGCATTATTTCCTTTTACCTGTACAGTTCGCGGCGATTATCATCGTCGATTTACCTTTGTTAGTAAGACCGACCCCAAAAAAAGCAAAATTATAAATAAAAATGTACGAATCATATGTAAAATCAAATTATAAACAACTTTTGTTGTTTAAATTTTATGGTTTAAAAGCACCATTTAGCCGCAAAATATAATTGGATGAAAATTTTCATATCATTGAAAAACGAGGTTTTAAATTGCTGAAAATGTACTTATTAGATGTATTTGAAGTTCATGAACACCAGTCTGATAGTTTTTTTCTTGGAAATCCAAAGAAATTATCCGTAGCGCGGCGAGCCAAACACATCTGAAAATTCCTCAACTACCTAAGCCACAATATTACGTATTTAGAAATACGTAGCTCTTGTTTTTATTATCTGACTGATACCACGTTTTGGTCACTTTTAAATGTCCAATGCTAAAACCATCCATAGTATAGATCCTAAAGCATGAATATAAATCTTAACCAATGTATAACTCAAACGAGTAAAAGTACAGTACGCCGGTATATTGGGTATTCACATCCGTAGCATGCCGATTTGAAGGAAGGCATTGGGAATACCGAGGTTAGCAATACTCTGTACTATAATACTGTTCCAATACTTTCTTCGTACATGCGAAAACTTTCATCGATCGGTTCCGAAAGTATAGTCGACCGCATCAATATTTCCTTCGCGTTTGAGGCAGACAATAGGTAACAGTCCAAAAGCCGCGAACTGTACAGGTAAGAAGAAATAAAACTTTATTAGTCACTGTCGTCGTTGATTTACTTTCAGTAGTGGGAACGACCTAAAAGCAATAACGATATAGTAAATAAAAATGTACGAAACATATGTCTGAGTACATGTAGCGGCTGAAGTCTAGAATACCTACCAACCTTGAAATTGCAATTGTGATATAAAAAACAAATAAGTTTGTATTCATGTTTTAACGAAAATACCTATTTCTAGAATAGGTTAAATCTGACTTTATTTTTGTAAAAAATCATATAAATATTTACTTCCGCGCCCGAATTTTATAATTCTCCATCACATTTTAGCTAAAAGAAAACATTGCAACTAGAAAATTGCTATTTCAAGTGTGGTAGGTATTCTAGAATCCAGCCTATGTAGCTTACAATATACAATGTATTCATTAAAATGACACCCGAAAATTGAATGTTTATTATCTGATTGGGATCACGTTTTGGTCACTTTTGCATGCCCAATGCTAAAACCATCTATAGTATAGATCCTAAATCATGAATATAATGTTTTAACAAAAATAATTATTTCAAGAACAGGTAATATCTGACTTTACTTTTGTAAAAAATCATATAAACATTTGCTTCCACGCCCGAATTTTATAATTACTTATCATATTATAGCTAAAAGAAAACATTGCAACAAGAAAATTGTTATTTCAAGTGTGGTAGGTATTCTAGAATCCAGCCCATGTAGCTTACAATATACAACGTATTCATTAAAATGACACCCGAAAATTTAATGTTTACTATCTGATTGGTACCATGTTTTGGTCACTTTTGCATGTCCAATGGTAAAATTATCTATAGTATAGATCCTAAATCATGAATATAATGTTTTAACAAAAATAATTATTTCAAGAACAGGTAAGATCTGGCTTTACTTTTGTAAAAAATCATATAAATATTTGCTTCCGCGCCCGAATTTTATAATTACTTATTATATTTTAGCTAAAAGAAAACATTGCAACAAGAAAATTGTTATTTCAAGTGTGGTAGGTATTCTAGAATCCAACCCATGTAACTTACAATATACAACGTATTCATTAAAATGACACCCGAAAATTGAAGGTTTATTATTTGATTGGTACCATGTTTTGGTCACTTTTGCATGACCAATGCTAAAACCATCCAAAGTATAGATCCTAAAGCATGAATATGAATGTTTTAACAAAAATATCCATTTCAAGAATAGGTAAAATCTGACTTTATTTTTGTAAAAAATCATGTCAATATTTGCTTCCGCGGCCGAATTTTATAATTCTTCATCATATCTTAGCTAGAAGAAGACATTGCAATAAGAAATATGCTATTTCAAGTGTGGTAGGTATTCTAGAATCCAGCCCATGTAGCTTACAATATATAACGTATTCGTTAAAATGACACCCGAAAATTAAATGTTTATTATCTGATTGGTACCACGTTTTGGTAACTTTTGCATGTCCAATGCTAAAACCATCCAAAGTTTAGATCCTAAAGCATGAATTTGAATGTTTAACAAAAATATTAATTTCAAGAATAGGTAAAATCTGACTTTATTTATGTAAAAACTCATCTAAATATTTGTTTTAGCGCCCGAATTTTATAATTCTTCATCTTATTTTAGCTAAAAGAAAACATTGCAACTAGAAAATTGCTATTTCAAGTGTGGTAGGTATTCTAGAATCCAGCCCATGTAGCTTACAATATACAACGTATTCATTAAAATGACACCCGAAAATTGAATGTTTATTGTCTGATTGGTTCCACGTTTTGGTCACTTCTGCATGTCCAATGCTAAACCCATCCGTAGTATAGATCCTAAAGCATGAATTTGAATGTTTTAACAAAAATATCCATTTCAGGAATAGGTAAAATCTGACTTTATTTTTGTAAAAAATCATATAAATATTTGCTTCCGCGCCCGAATTTTATAATTCTTCATCATATTTTAGCTAAAAGAAAACATTGCAAAAAGAAAATTGCTATTTCACGTGTGGTAGGTATTCTAGAATTCAGCCCGAGTAGCGTAAAATATACAACGTATTCATTAAAATGACACCCGAAAATTGAATGTTTATTATCCGATTGGTACCACGTTTAGGTCACTTTTGCATGTCCAATGCTAAAACCATCTATAGTATAGATCCTAAAGCATGAATATGAATGTTTTAACAAAGATATCCATTTCAAGAATAGGTAAAATCTGACTTTATTTTTGTAAAAAAATCATCTAAATATTTGCTTCCGCGCCCGAATTTATAATTCTTCCACATATTTTAGCTAAAAGAAGACATTGCAACAAGAAAATAGCTATTTCACGTGTGGTAGGT
Source organism: Stenolophus ochropezus (assembly GCA_035578165.1). Classification (NCBI taxonomy): domain Eukaryota; kingdom Metazoa; phylum Arthropoda; class Insecta; order Coleoptera; family Carabidae; genus Stenolophus; species Stenolophus ochropezus. The sequence continues at coordinate 459,109 of JAQOWZ010000066.1, read as the reverse complement.
ATTCTAGAATCCAGCCCATGTAGCTTACAGTATACAACGTATTCATTAAACTGACAACCTAAAATAAATCTTTATTATCTAATTGGTACCAAGTTTTGGCCGCTTTTGCATGTCCAATGCTTAAAACCATATATATTATAGATCCTAAAGCATGACTATGAATGTTTTAACAAAAATATCCATTTCAAGAATAGCCAAAATCTGACTTTTATTTTTGTAAAAAATCATATAAATATTTGCTTACGCGCCCGAATTTTATAATTCTTCATCATATTTTACCTAAAAGAAAACATTGCAACAAAAAAATTGCTATTTCAAGTGTGGTAGGTATTCTAAATCCAGCCCATGTAGCTTACAAAATACAACGTATTCATTAATATGACACCCGAAAATTGAATGTTTAAAATCTGACTGGTACCACGTTTTGGTCACTTTTGCATGTCCAATGCTGAAACCTTCCTCAGTATAGATTTTAAAGCATGAATATGAATGTTTTAACAAAAATATCCAATTCAAGAATAGGTAAATTCTGACTTTATTTTTGTAAAAAATCATATAAATATATGCTTCCGCGATTGAATTTTATAATTCTTCATCATATTTTAGCTAAAAGGAATGATTGCAACAAGAAAATTGCTATTTGAAGTGTGGTTTACAAAATACAACGTATTCATTAAAATGACAACCGAAAATTGAATGCTTATTATCTGATTGGTTCCACGTTTTGGTCACTTTTGCATGTCCAATGCTATAACCCTCCACAGTATAGATCCTAGAGCATGAATATGAATGTTTTAACAAAAATTTCCATTTCAAAAAATGTAAAATCTGACTTTATTTTGGTAAAAATCATATAAATACTTTACTTCCGCGGCCTAATTTTATAATTCTTCATTATATTTTAGCTACAAGAAAACATTGTAACAAGAAAATTGCTATTTCAAGTGTGGTAGGTATTCTAGAATCCAGCCCATCTAGCTTACAATATACAACGTATTCATTAAAATGACACCCGAAAATTGAATGTTTATTATCTGATTGGTACCAAGTTTTGATCACATTTGCATGTCCAATACTAAAACCATCCATAGTATAGATCCTAAACCATGGATATAAATGTTTTGGAAAAATATCCATATTAAGACTAGGTAAAATCTGACTTTATTTTTGTAAAAATCATATAAATGTTTGCTTCCGCGACCGAATTTTATAATTCTTTATCATATTTTAGCTAAAAGAAAACATTGGAACAAGAAAATTGCTATTTCAAGTGTGGTAGGTATTCTAGAATCCAGCCCATGTAGCTTACAATATACAACGTATTCATTGAAATGACACCCGAAAACTGAATGTTTATTATCTGATTGGTACCACGTTTTGGTCACTTTTGCATGTCCAATGCTAAAACCATCCACAGTATAGATCCAAAAAGCATGAATATGAATGTTTTATCAAAAATATCCATTTCTAGAAAAGGTAAAATCTGGCTTTATTTTTGTAAAAAAACATATAAATATTTGCTTCAGCGCCCGAATTTATAAAATTCTTTATCATATTTTAGCTAAAAGGAAACATTACAACAGGAAAATTGCATTTCATGTGTGGTAGGTATTCTAGAATTCAGCCCATGTAGCTTACAATATACAACGTATTCATTAAAATGACACACAAAAATTTAATGTTTATTATCTGATTGGTACCTCGTTTTGGGCACTTTTGCATGTCCAATGTTAAAACTATCCATAGTATAGATCCTGAAGCATGAATATGAATGTTTTAACAAAAATATCCATTTCAAGAATAGGTAAAATCTGAGTTTATTTTTGCAAAAATTATATAAATATTTGCTTTCGCCCCCGAATTTTTAATTCATTATCATATTATAGCTAAGAGAAAACATTGCAATAAGAAAATTGCTATTTCAAATGTGGTAGGTATACTAGAATCCAGCTCATGTAGCTACAATATACAACGTATTTATTAAAATGACACCCGAAAATTAAATGTTTATTATCTGATTGCTACCACGGTTTAGTCACTTTTGCATGTCCAATGCTTAAAACCAACCATAGTATAAATTCTAAAGCATGAATATGAATGTTTTAACAAAAATATCCATTTCAAGAATAGGTAAAATCTGACTTTATTTTTGTAAAAACTCATATAAATATTTACTTCCGCGCCCGAATTTTATAATTCTTCATGATATTTTTGCTAAAAGAAAACATTGCAACAAGAAAATTGCTATTTCAAGTGTGGTAGGTATATTAGAATTCTTGCACATGTAGCTTACAATATACAACGTATTCATCAAGTAAAGGTAAAATCTGACATTATTTTTGTAAAAAATCATATAAATATTTGCTTCCGCGCCCGAATTTTATAATTCTTCATCATATTTTAGCTAAAAGAAAACATTGCAACAAGAAAATTGCTATTTCAAGTGTGGTTGGTATTCTAGCATCCAGCCCATGTACCTTACAATTTACAACGTATTCATCAAGAATAGGAAAATCTGACTTTATTTTTGTAAAAAATCATATAAATATTTGCTCCCGCGCCCGAATTTTATAATTCTTTATCATATTTTAACTAAAAGAAAACATTTCAAGAAGAAAATTGCTATTTCAATGTGGTAGGTATTCTAGAATCCAGCCCATGTAGCTTACAATATACAACTTATTCATCTAGAAAAGGTAAAATCTGATTTTATTTTTGTATAAAATCATATAAATATTTGCCTCCGCGCCCGAATTTTATAATTTTTTATCATATTTTAGCTAAAACAAACATTGCAACAAGAAAATTGCTATTTCAAGTGTAGTAGTTTTTTTAGAATCCAGCCCATGTAGCTTACAATATACAACGTATTCAACAAGAATAGATAAAATCTGTCTTTATTTTTGTAAAAAATCATATAAATATTTGCTTCCGCGCCCGAATTTTATAATTCTTCATCATATTTTAGCTAAAGACAACATTGCAACAAGAAAATTGTTATTTCAAGTTTGGTAGGTTTTCTAGAAACCAGCCCATGTAGCTTACAATATACAACGTATTCATCAAGAAAAATTAAAATATGACTTTATTTTTGTATAAAATCATATAAATATTTGCTTTCGCGCCCGAATTTTATAATTCTTCTTCATATTTTAGCTAAAAGAAAACATTGCAACAATAAAATTGCTATTTCAAGTGTGGTAGGTATTCTAGAATCCAGCCCATGTAGCTTACAATATACAACGTATCCATCAAGAATAGGTAAAATCTGACTTTATTTTTGTAAATAATCATTTAATTCTTTATCATATTTTATCTAAAAAAAACAATGCAACAAAAAAATTGCTATTTCAAGTGTGATAGGTATTCTAGAATCCAGCCCATGTAGCTTACAATATACAACGTATTAATTAAAATGACACCCGAAAATTGAATGTTTATTATCTGATTAGTACCACGTTATGGTCACTTTTGCATGTCCAATGCTAAAATTATCCATAGTATTGATCCTAATGAATGAATATGAATGTTTTAACAAAAATACCCACTTCAATAATAGGTAAAATCTGACTTTATTTTTGTGAAAAATCATACAAATATTTGCTTCCACGCCCGAATTTTATAATTCCTTTTCATATTTTAGCTAAAAGAAAACATTGCAACAAAAAAATTGCAATTTCAGGTGTGGTAGGTATTCTGGTATCCAGCCAATGTAGTTTACAATATACAACGTATTCATTAAAATGACACCCGAAAGTTGCATGTTTATTATCTGATTGGTACCGCGTTATAGTCACTTTTGCATGGCCAATGCTAAAATTATCCATAGTATACATGCTAAAGCATGAATATGAATGTTTTAACAAAAATATCCATTTCAAGAATAGGTAAAATCTGATTTTATTTTTGTAATAAATCATATAAATATTTGCTTCCACGCCCGAATTTTATAAGTCTTCATCATATATTAGCTTAAAGAAAACATTGCAACAAGAAAATTGCTTTTTCAAGGGTAGTAGGTATTCTAGAATCCAGCCCATGTAGCTAACAATATACAACGTTTTCATCAAGTAAAGGTAAAATCTGACTTTATTTTTGTAAAAAATCATTTAAATATTTGCTTCCGCGCCCAAAATTTATAATTTTTTATCATATTTTAGCTAAAAGAAAACATTGCAACAAGAAAATTGCTATTTCAAGAGTGGTAGGTATTCTAGAATCCAGCCCATGTAGCTTACAATATACAACGTATTCATCAAGAAAAGGTAAAATCTAACTTTAATCTTGTATAAAATCATATAAATATTTGCTTCCGCGCCCAAATTTTATAATTTTTTATCGTATTTTAGCTAAAAAAAAACATTGCAACAAGAAAATTGCTATTTCAAGTGTGGTAGGTATTTAAGAATCCAGCCCATGTAGCTTACAATATACAACGTATTCAACAAGAATAGGTAAAATCTAACTTTATTTTTGTAAGAAATCATATAAATATTAGCTTCCGCGCCCGAATTTTATAATTTATCAACATATTTTAGCAAATAGAAAACATTGCAACCAGAACACTGATATTACAAGTGTGGTAGGTATTTTAAAATCCGGCCCAAGTAGCTTACAATATGCAACGTATTCATCAAGGATAGGTAATATCTGACTGTATTTTTGTGAAAAATCATATAAATATTTGCTTCCGCGCCCGTTATTATAATTCTTCATCATATTTTAGCTATAAAAAACATTGAAAATTGCTATTTCAAGTGTGGTAGGTATTCTATAATCCAGCCCATGTAGCTTAAAATATACAACGTATTCATTAAAATGACACCCGAAATTTGAATGTTAATTATCTGATTAGTACCACGTTATGGTCACTTTTGCATGTCCAATGCTAAAATTATCCATAGTATAGATCCTAAAGAATGAATATGAATGTTTTAACAAAAATACCCATTTCAATAATAGGTATAATCTGACTTTATTTTTGTGAAAAATAATATAAATATTTGCTTCCACGCCCGAATTTTATAATTCTTTATCATATTTTAGCTAGAAGAAAGCATTGCAACAAAATAATTGCAATTTCAGGTGTGGTAGGTATTCTGGTATCCAGCCAATGTAGTTTACAATATACAACGTATTCATTAAAATGACACCCGAAAGTTGCATGTTTATTATCTGATTGGTACCGCGTTATAGTCACTTTTGCATGTTCAATGCTAAAATTATCCACAGTATAGATGCTAAAGCATGAATATGAATGTTTTAATAAAAATATCAATTTCAAGAATAGGTAAAATCTGATTTTATTTTTGTAATAAATCATATAAATATTTGCTTCCGCGCCCGAATTTTATAACTCTTCATCATATTTTAGCTTATAGAAAACATTGCAACAAGAAAATTGCTTTTTTAAGGGTAGTAGGTATTCTAGAATCCAGCCCATGTAGCTAACAATATACAACGTTTTCATCAAGTAAAGGTAAAATCTGACTTTATTTTTGTAAAAAATCATATAAATATTTGCTTCGGCGCCCGAAATTTATAATTTTTTATCATATTTTAGCTAAAAAAAAACATTGCAACAAGAAAATTGCTATTTCAAGAGTGGTAGGTATTCTAGAATCCACCCCATGTAGCTTACGATATACAACGTATTCAACAAGAATAGGAAAATCTGACTTTATTTTTGTAAATAATCATATAAATATTTGCTTCCACGTCCGAACTTTATAATTCTTTATCATATCTTAGCTAAAAGAAAACATTGCAACAAGAAAATTGCAATTTCAGGTGTGGTAGGTATTCTGGTATCCAGCCAATGTAGTTTACCTTATACAACGTATTCATTAAAATGACACCCGAAAGTAGAATGTTTATTATCTGATTGGTACTACGTTATAGTCACTTTTGCATGTCCAATGCTAAAATTATCCATAGTATAGATCCTAATGCATGAATATGAATGTTTTAACAAAAATATCAATTTCAAGAATAGGTAAAATATGACTATATTTTTGTAAACAAACATATAAATATTTGCTTCCGCGCTCGAATTTTATAATTCTTCATCATATATTAGCTAAAAGAAAACATTGCAACAAGTAAGTTGCTATTTCAAGTTTGGTAGGTAATCTAGAATCCAGCCCATGTAGCTTACAATATACAACGTATTCATCAAGAAAAGGTAAAATATGACTTTATTTTTGTAAATATTCATATAAATATTTGCTTCCGCGCCCGAATTTTATAATTTTTTATCATATTTTAGCTAAAAGAAAACATTGCAACAAGAAAATTGCTATTTCAAGTGTTGTAGGTATTCCAGAATCCAGCCCATGTAGCTTACAATATACAACGTATTCATCAAGAAAAGGTAAAATCTGACTTTATTTTTGTATAAATTATATAAATATTTGCTTCCGCGCCCGAATTTCATAATTTTTCATCATATTTTAGCTAAAAGAAAACATTGCAACAATAAAATTGCTATTTCAAGAGTGGTAGGTATTCTAGAATCCACCCCATGTAGCTTACAATATACAACGTATTCAGCAAGAATAGGTAAAATCTGACTTTATTTTTGAAAAAATCAAGTATTAATTAAAATTACACCCGAAATTTGAATGTTTATTATCTGATTGGTACCACGTTATGGTCACTTTTGCATGTCCAATGCTAAAATTATCCATAGTATAGATCCTAAAGCATGAATATGAATGTTTTAACAAAAATATCCATTTCAAGAATAGGTAAAATCTGACTTAATTTTTGTAAAAAATCATATAAATATTTACTTCCGCGCTCGAATTTTATAATTCTTCATCATATTTTATCTAAAAGTAAACATTGCAACAAGAAAATTGCTATTTCAAGTTTGGTAGGTATTCTAGAATCCAGCCCATGTAGCTTACAATATACAACGTATTCATCAAGAAAAGGTAAAACCTTACTTTATTTTTGTATAAATTCATATAAATACTTGTTTCCGCGCCCGAATTTTATAATTTTTCATCATATCTTAGCTAAAAGAAAACATTGCAACAAGAAAATTGCTATTTCAAGTTTGGTAGGTATTCTAGAATCCAGCCCATGTAGCTTACAATAATCTAGAATCCAGCACATAAAACTCGGGTGCGGAAGTAAATATTTATAAAAGTTATTACAAAAATAAAGTCAGATTTTACCTATTCTTGAAATGGATATTTTTGTTAAAACAATCATATTCATGCTTTAGGATCTATACTATGGATAATTTTAGCATTGGACATGCAAAAGTGACCAAAACGTGTTACCAATCAGATAATATACATTCAATTTTCGGGTGTCATATTAATGAATACGTTGTATATTGTAAGCTACTTGGGCTGGATTCTAGCATACCTATCAAATTTTAAATAGCTATTTTCTTATTGCAATGTTTTCTTTTAGCTAAAATATGATAAAGAAATATAAAATTCGGGCGCGGAAGCAAATATTTATATGATTTTTTACAAAAATAATGTCAGATTTTAACTTTTCTTGATGAATACGTTGTATATTGTAGGCTACATGGGCTGGATTCTAGAATACCTACCACACTTGATATAGCAGTTTTCTTGTTGCAATGTTTTTTTTTAGCTAAAATATGACGAACAATTATAAAATTCGGGCGCGGAAGCAAATATTTATATGATTTTTTACAAAAATAAAGTCAGATTTTACCTATTTTTGATAAATACGTTGTATATTGTAATTATTAATTATTATTATTATTTTGGTACTATACCCTACAGGCAAATGCCCAATTACAGGGTAAGGAAAAACGGATCAAAATAAATATACACATTTCTTAATATCATTAATATCATCGTTAAATATGTCGGTATATGTTTCAACAGAATGATAACATTTAATCATATAGTGAATCGGGGATTTAGTTAAAGCAGTCGATCGAGCAGTTGGCAAATAAAATGTATTATTGTTGCGAGCAGATATACGTGGGACTAGAAACGATAATTTATTCACTAAATATACACAATCAATTATATTATTAACTAATTTAAAAAGTAAAATATTTGCTTGCATATTTCTCCTTTGAGCTAGGAGTTGAAGATCAAAACTCTCTAACAGAATACATTGAGGGGTACCTCTTTCTGGGTAAGACCCACTAGTAATGTATAAAGCTGCTTTAAGAAATTTCCGTTGAACACGTTCGATTGCTTCAGTGGCGTTATTGTAGAGGGGATTCCAGATTACAGAACTATACTCTAGGTGAGGCCTAACTAAGCTTATAAATAACATTTTTAAAATTTTCTTATTACCCAGATAATCCGAATGACGAATAATAAAACCCAAACACTTATACGCTGATAACACCTTGTTTTCGATATGTTTTGAAAATATAAGTTTTGCATCAAAAGAAACTCCCAAGTCTGTGATTAGGACCGGTCTTTATAAAATTCGGTCATTAATAGTGTAATCGAAAGTAATATAAGATTGTTTGCGAGTGAACGACATGATATTACATTTATTTATATTCAAAAAGAGTTTGTTCGCAGTACACCAATTATATATTTTGTCTAAATTACTTTGAAGTAGTTCAAAATCCTTTACATCATAGATTTTATAATATATCTTTAAATCATCTGCGTATAGTAAATGCAAAACAGTGAGGTGTGATATGATTTCATGAATAAAAATAATGAACAGTAAGAGCCCCAAGACTTACCCTTGAGGAACACCTGAGGTTTGCGGAAAGTGATGTGATTTGTAGCCATGAGTGCTAACAAAAAGAAATCTTTTACTTAAATAGGAGGATAAAAGATTGATTAGTGGGGTAGATAGGCCGAACGACTCAAGTTTACTTATTAAGATGTTATGGTCTAGTTGGTCGAAAGCTTTCGAGAAATCCATATATACGACATCGACCTGTCCTTGTTCATCAATGGTCTCACTTATAAATTGTGTCTTACACATGAAGTTTGAAACTGTTGACCTGCCTTTCATAAACCTGTGCTGGGTTGGGCTTATTAAAATAGAAATGTGATCACACATTTTTTTGTGCAGAATGATTTCAAAAATCTTGCTGAAGTTCGATATTAAAGCAATAGGTCTATAATTTTTGATATTATTTTTATTTCTCTTTTTGAAAATAGGGTTATTGCGTGATATTTTCCAGATATCTGGGAAAGTGGATTTATTAAGAATTAAATTAAAAATGTAAATCAGTGGTTGCACAAAAGCAAAAGCACAGTCTTTAATGATAAAAGATGGAATCAAATCAGGTCCTGCAGTATCTTTAGATGCCAATTTATTAATCGCCTGTAAGACATCATCTTCGCAAATGGAGTTTATAATAAGCGTTGATGAACAATGGTTAGTAGAGGGTCTATGTGGATGGGTTTTTGAGGCTTCAGCAAATGAGTTTGAGAAATATTCTGCAAAGCTATTCACAATTGATTGTGGATCGTTGATGACTTCATCATTAAGCGTCATAACATTTGGGATGGAAGAGATGTTACGCTTGGAATTCACAAATGACCAAATTTTTTAGGGATCCTCTGTAATATCGTTCTGTATTGTAATACAGTATTTTTTATACGAAGTTTTAACCTGGAACTTAACTTGAGACCTTAGTGACGTATAATTAGACTTATCTGCAAGAGTACCTGATTTCTTGTATTGTTTCAGTGCTTTATGTTTTTCTTTTATAATACGAATGAGTTGTCCTGTGTACCAAGGAGGGTAAGAGCGTGCGGAGTGTTTTTTTTTAGGAACACTGATACTTAAGATATTATTTAAAATGGCGTAGAACTCATTAACGGCTAAATTTACGTCATTATTTTTATTAATGGAATCCCATTTACAATTGTATAGATCACAGTAAAGTAGTGGAAAATTTGCTTTCTTAAAGTTGATGCCACAGTTATTAGTTGCATTGAGTTTAGTATTATTGATTTTGACTGAAATATGGTCATTTAAAGAAGGGTGATATAAAAAATCTTCTTTGAGAATACAGTCGTCCAAACGAGTGACTGTGCATTTAAGATTACTTATAATAAGGTCGAGTACATTGTCGTTATTGTTGCGAATGAAATTATATTGTTGTAAATCCAAAAAGTTTATAAAATTTAAAAGTGATGTGTAATAAGGACAGGATGATAAGCTGTGATTACATTTTATGTAGTTTGTTATATTGAAATCTCCAAAAATCAATAGAGAGTTGTACAGAAAATGCAGAGATGAAATAGAATCAAAAAGTATTTCATAATCACTTAACTTACAAGAGGGAGGTATGTAGATATTCATAATGAAAAGCACTGTATGATCAATTTGTAGCTTAATAAGTAGAATATCGATATTCGGAATATCGTCTAATTTGTCTGAATAGGATTTTAGGTTTATTTCAGTAGCACTTAGATTCTTTTTCAAAGCAAAAAGGATACCTCCTCCCCTTTTTGTATTCGTCTTCAGAAAATTACGATCGCTTCTAAATACATGAAACTGATTCGGATCAAATAATTCTGAGCTTTGGATAGCATCGTGGCACCAAGTTTCGGACAGAGCAAAAATACCATATTCAGATGAGCTAAGAGAGTTAAAATAAAGATCATGACATTTGGTATTTAGCCCACGTACATTTTGGTAATAGCAATTTAAGTTGTAGCTTTCGGGGTAACTAGGTCGCGATCATGATTGAGAATAGGATTGCTCTAGCTATAATTCACCTAATACAGATGAACTTAGAGAGGGTTTGTTTATAAACATGACAGTTGTTATCCCAAGCTGCGTGATCAATGGACAAATCTGAATTTTGAGACTTTTTTTATTGAATGCAATTTGCACATTTGAAAGATGTAGCATTGCATTTATCGAGAGTATGGGATTCGGCACATTTGGGGCAGGTAGGATTTTGTTTCGAGCATTGAGAAGCGAAATGATGGAAACCAGAGCAATTGAAGCAACGACGGAGATCTATAGCGTCGTCAACGGAGCAATAGTCATATCCAACGATTAGAGAGCCAGAATTGATTATTTCATGATAAGATTTAAGATCAACTTGAATCATAGCTTGAAATATTTTATTATTTTTTCGTAATGGTTTAATGTATACAACATCACAAACGGAGGATTCAGAAAAAAGATGTTTATTTTGATTTTTTAAATAATTTATTAACACAGGTGAATCTAATTTTTCAGTAATACCAACAACTCTTAGTCTTGGATTTAAAACAGGTAATTGATTGACAGCATATTTATCACCTAGCTTTTCTTTCACTAGTTCTTTTAACATGGTAGAGGATGCATTATTATCATAGCTGACGACTACCATTTTTAGAATTAATGATTTTAGTTAAATTAATGTTCGCTTCAACTAGGTTAATAGACCTGGAAATATCAAGTTTTGTTGCAGCAGAATTTTGTGCTCCAATTTTGGGTTTGATGATTACGGGAGGCTCATTACTTGTATTTTTGACTATGCTTGCAAAAGATTTAGAACTGGAATTCATGCTAGGTATCTCGGGTTTGTTTAATTCACTAAATTTATATTCGATTAATTTTGCCACATCATTTTTAAATGTAAGTAGTAGCGAGCTCATAGTCGCATTAATATCAAAGTGAAATTTTTGAAGAATTTTGTTTAAATTATCTTCGTTGGCCGATTTAAGCAATTTGGTCATATCATTTTGGGAATCCGTAATCTTAGATTCAATATTTAAATTCTTAGATTTATTGATTATTATACAAGAGTGTTTGCAGTTATCACACAAAAATTATAAATTTCTACATTTTTCAAATAATTTAAATTCTGTTTCAGCGAAATTGACACATGATGCGTGATACCAGTTATTGCAACTTCCTTCGCAACCTATAAATGATTGATCTTTTTTCTTAGTACGAAATTTGGCGCATTCAGTCATGATGGTGCATTAAATTATTAATATAAATAAACAGCTAGCTAAAATATAGAGTAATGGATTGCGAGATGATAGACAAAAGACACAGGTGGGATGAGGGAGGCGCCAGTACGGTCCGTCACGGCTAAGGGTTTTAGACGCACAGGTGGTGGACCACGGATAGGAATACAATAGAGTGTAACTATTACTGATGATGAATAAAAAGTAAGGGTAAATGTACTAAATTATACCTAAAAAATATCTAAAAAATATATGAGAGGTTTTCTTAGTGTGTATAATTATACTTAAATATATGAAGTAAAATTTATTAAAAGAATAAATAAGAGTAACGCTAAAATAATTATAATAAAATAAAATAAATAATGAAATACAGTATTAAAATGTTTGGAAGCGCTGGAATTTAAGATATTAATTGAACCGGCCCTGGTTTGTCAACAGCAGCAGGTAAAGTTTAAGCCATGTGGCTTGATATAAGTAATAAAAATTAATAAAATCTAAATTTACTTACATTTAGATCATGGTACAAGCTTCAGATAAGTATCACAATTCACAGCGCGAAACACAGATTTAGACAATACCTGTAACTTGTTAAATAAGCACAGAAAAACTCTAAAAAATTCCAAAATACGAAGAGCGTAAAAAACACAACCGCACATTGCAGCTTCACTACGATTATTCTGTAATATACAAGGGTTGGATTCTAGAATACCTACCACACTTGAAATAGCAATTTTCTTGTTGCAATGTTTTCTATAAGCTAAAATATAATAAAGAATTATAAAATTCGGGCGTGGAAGCAAATATTTATATGATTTTTTTACAAAAATGAAGTCAGATTTTACCTATTCTTAAAATGGATATTTTTGTTGAAACATTCATATTCGTGCTTAAGGATTTATACTATGGATAATTTTAGCATTGGACATGCAAAAGTGACCATAACGTGGTACCAATCAGACAATAAACATTAAATTTGCGGGTGTCATTTTAATGAATACGTTGTATATTGTGAGCTACATGGGTTGGAATCTAGAATACCTACCACACTTGAAATAGCAATTTTCTTGTTGCAATGTTTTCTTTTAGCTAAAATATAATGAAGAATTATAAAAATCGGGCGCGGAAGCAAATATTTATATGATTTTTTACAAAAATAAAGTCAGATTTCACCTATTTTTGCAAAAGTGACCATAATGTGGTACCAATTAGTTATTAAACATTCAATTTTCGAGTGTCATTTTAATAAATACGTTGTATATTGTAAGCGACATACGCTGGATACTAGATTACCTACCACACTTGAAATAGCAGTTTTCATGTTGCAATGTTTTCTTTTAGCTAAAATATGATGAAAAATTATAAAACACGGGCGCGGAAGCATATATTTATATAATTTTTTACAAAAATAAAGTCATATTTTATCTATTCTTGATGAATACGTTGTATATTGTAAGCTACTTGGGCTGGATTCTAGAATACCTACCACACTTGAAATAGAAATTTTCTTGTTGCAATGTTTTCTTTTAGCTAAAATATGGTGAAGATTTATAAAATTCGGGCTAGAAAGCAAATATTTATATGATTTTTTACAAAAATAAAGTCAGGTTTTACCTATTTTTGATGAATACGTTGTATATTGTAAGCTTCATGGGCTGGATTCTAGGTTACCTACCGCACTTGAAATAGCAATTTTCTTGTTGCAATGTTTTCTTTTAGTTAAATATGATAAAGGATTATAAAACTCGAGCGCGGAAGAAAATATTTATATGATTTTTTACAAAAATAAAGTCAGATTTTACCATTCTTGAAATGGATATTTTTTTAAAACATTCATATTTATGCTTTAGGATCTATACTACGAATAATTTTAGCATTGTACATGCAAAAGTGACCAAAACGTGGTACCAATCAGATAATAAACATTTAATTTTCGGGTTTCATTTTAATGTATACGTTGTATATTGTAAACTACATGGGCTGGATACCTACTACACTTGAAATAGCAATTTTCTTGTTGCAATGTATTCTTTTAGCTAAAATACTAGCGAATTCTCGGCTACGCCGAGCATTTCCTAGAGCTCCGTTGTCAGTGCAAAAAACAAATGCCGATCGACATGAAACAATTATTTCATATTTCCACGTCAGGCCTCACCGAGACCTTTCATTAGATTGCATTGCAAACACGATACTTCTAATAATTTTTTGCAAAACACAAAAGCCGGTCGACATGAAACATTTTTGTCATTTATGTACCCCAATTCTCACCGAGACCTTTCATTTGAGACCAATCTCGACATACTTCTTACAACTTTCAGCATAAAAGAAAAGTCGATCGACATGAAACATTTTTATCATATTTACCCGCTAGCCCACACCGAGACTTTTCATTTGATACCAAACACTATATACTTGTGACAACCTTTTGCAAGAAACAAAAGCCGATCGACATTGAACATTTTCGTTAATTCTGCACACCAGCCTTCATTGAAACCTAGCCCTCATCGTGACCTAGCCTAATATAACATTCACTGTCTTCAGTAACGTTCATTTGGGAATATTTGTTCTCTGTTTAGTTACTTTATTAAACATTTGGTAATATTGACTTATATAATTCGAAAATACTCAAAAAAGACATTTTTCTTACAACATTTTGCAAAAAACAAATTCTAATCTACGTAGAACGTTTTTGTCATTCGTGCACACCAGTCCGTATTGTGTCGTTTCCTTAAAACCCAAGGACGACCTACTTCTAACAACATTTTACGAAAAACAAATGCAGAACGATATGACACATTTTTTTTTGTCATTTTAAAACTGGCCCTTATGGTTTCCTTTCCTTTAATAACAAACACAGCAAAGTATTAAATTTATTTTATTTAGAAATATTTGATTTTTATTTAGTTACTTTATAATTTGGCAACACTGTTTGTATTAAAAAATAGTAGTTAATTTTTAAATTTATAAATTAATATTGTCAACCCTAATACAACTGCCACCGTCTTCAGTGAAGTTAGTTTAAGAATATTTGGTTTTAATTTAGTTACTTCATCACACATTTGGCAACATTGACTTTTGACATTGGAAACATCAAAATTTATATTAATTAAATACGTTATGTGTTAAACTTAAATTAGTTGTGACACCTTTGCTCAAGTCTATTATTCAAGACACTGTTTTTAAATCTTTGATATCAATGTTCTATTAAAAGATATAATCATTTAAAGTTCATAGGCAGATTGTCAAAAGTGACGGATGACGGCGTGATTCTTCTTAAAGTTAGACATGGCCTCTGGGATCCATTGTTTCAAGGCAGCATTTGTGCACAGTTTTAAATTTTCACACGAAAACTACTAACAATAAAAAAAAGAGATACACAAAAGGCACCAGATCTCATTAGCCCCCACAAATTAAAAAAAAATTTATAACAATCACTTGCATGGTTCAGGCTGTAGGCGATTACAAAAGTTACTCGATGCTCGTGATGAATCTATAGATAGATAGATAGATAGATAGATAGATAGATAGATATATAGTGAATGTAATCGTTTAGTATAGTGACTAGCGAAGGCTCAGCTACGCTGAGCTTCCCTAGGCCTCCGGCATCAATGAAATATTTACAGTTGACGGCTAATTTCATTCCTGTACACCAGCTTTTGACAAAACCTTTCATATGATACCAAACACGACATACTTCTGACAAATTTTGCAAAAAAACAAAAGCCGATCGACCTGGCAAATTTTTGTTATTTCAATATGGCTGCCCTACTTGAGTGCTTTCATTTGATACCAAACACGGCATACTTCTGACAACTTTGTGCATAAAACAAAAGTCGATCGACATGGAACATTTTTGTCATTTCTGCACGCTAGCCCACAACGAGACCTTTCATTCGATACGAAACATGACATATTTCTAACAATTTTTTGAAAAATACTAAAACCGGTCGACGTAATATATATTTCTCATTTAGAGCCTTTTCACACACTTTGGATCCGACGGCCGGAAGCCGGGTATTTATTCCAAGTAGCACTGCGATTGCCTATTTACCCCGGTCAAGAAAATTCATTTACATTTTGTCTTACGACAATGCCGCGTGAACGCATTAATGCTTTGTGGATTTTATACAGACGACTTTGTCGTCGAAAAATAATTGTCCTTCAATTCATTAAAATGTTGCCTCAAATGAGTGCATATTTCTGCTCACGTTTTTGTTTTTGTATATTCCTTCTGTCTTATCCCATAGTACTGGTCTAGCCATCCTGATACCATTAAATAAAAAAAAAACAGGGTCGAGGTGGTCTCGAACCAGGTCTTGTAGATTATTTATATTATGAATCCGCCCTCTTATCCACTCGGCTATGAAGCATTTTGTTTTAGACGTTTCTTATTCGAAAATATGAAGGATAACCTTCAAAATACAATTTATTTTATCAAATATTTCAGTTAGAAAAGGCCATATTACACAACATTTAGTTTTATTAGATGCAAAATTAACTAATCTAACTAACGATACCATATACACCCGATTTTATTTAGCGGGACAGATGGAAACAGCAAAAAACTGTTTTCCCATGTTATTTCCCTATGTCAAGGTTTTCAGTATTCACTTTGTACTCCTGTACACATAATTTTTATAGGTTTAACAATACCGTTTACACCAGTCTTTGTAAAATTTGTTTGTATGTATATCAGAAAAAAGAACAATATTTTTAACAGTGTAAAAAAATCACATAGATGGCACTAATTATGAAATTTATTGCATCTGCTAAAGAAGGAATCGATATAATTACTTAACAATTAAATATTTTTATATTTAATTATGTATATATTTTAAAATAATATTTTTAGGCATAAATGAAATTTATTATTCTAAGCGAAAACAAGAACATAATAATATTTTGAATACGTAACATACCAAACTAACTGGTGGTGCCAGTGTTGTTTTATTTATTTCCAAATCACCTGTATGATGTGAAAAGAAAAAAACTTGAATCCCCAGAGTAAATCTCAAGGGCTTTTATAATATTTAATATTGAAAATAATGTTATGAAATATTTGATCAAAATGCATAAAAATTGATTACATTATGATTAAAACTTATTTAGAACAATCTGTATGAAATATTTAAATAAAAAGTTGCTAATCCTTGGAATTATTGTAGATAGAAACTTCTCATCTTTTTCCACGAATAATGAAATGGCAAACGGTAATATAAAGTATGTGCTTTGAAAAGTGGACTTGTATGTAATATTTGTCGGTTTTCTTGAGTTTAACGTTACTATTTTAATGGAATTCTAAATCATTTACAGCAGATTTTTTATTTTGTAAATCTACAATGAATTTGTTTTGACAGGAACAAGGACATTTTATTTCCAAAAGTTCAAATCCGTTTTCTGTTTTGATAAAACCATCATCACTATATGCTAAGTATGGTTGGTTAGATAATATTACAACACTACAAGTCCAATTTCTTGTATAATATATTAGTTGAAGCTTGAAATACTGATTTCGCTTCAGTTTTGGTTTCCAAGCCATAACGCATAGCTTGATTACAATAAAAATTGTAGCCATTGATTCTTAATAACCACATTTTCATTATAATGATCACTGTCATATTTTCTCTGTACGAATCTAATTCTATTGGTACATATGTACATCTACAATGAAAGAGTTCATTGCAGAATATGTAGTTTTATGGGGATTTTTTAATCTGCATTTAATTTCTCTATAGGTATAATACTTTATGCACTCGTTTCAGACAAAATTTCTTTGCTTATGTTCTGAAAATGTAAAAAGGATATCAAGAAAATTTCCAGTCGTGTTTTTGTAGAATGGTTTTATTGAAACTTTGTGATATTTTTCAACCTGCGTTTATAAAGTCTTGTTCCAAATGATAGACTGATCAGTTTTGGACTGTATTTTAGAATTCTTATTTAAATGTGACTTCACTACACAGATACAATTGAAGGTAAAATTATAGAAATAACACATATGTAAACAAATACTTTGTTTCTTGCAGTAGTTTCATTTGTACAAGTTGTGATACACAATACATTGCTAACTTCTTTACATTTCTTAATAAAATAAATTCTCTTTATGATAATATAGCAAAATGAATTCTGGATTCCGCAAAAATCGCTCCTGTGTAGATAACTCCTAATAGCCATGTCTAAATTTAAGAAAAATCACGCTGTCATCCGTCACTTTGACAATCAGACTATGAACGATTATATCTTCTTATAGAGTATTGATATCAAAGATTTAAATACAATTTCATGAATAATAGACTTGAGCAAAGGTGCTACAACTAATTTAAGTTTAAAACATAACATATTTAATTAATATAAATTTTGACGTATCCAATGTCAACAGTCAATATTGCCAAATGTATGACGAAGTAACTAAATTAAAACCAAATATTCCTAGACTAACTTCACTGAAGACGCTGGCAGTTGTATTAGGATTGACAATATTAATTTATAAATTTAAAAATTAACTACTATTTAATTTTTTTTCGTGTTTGATTTAAAATGAAATATAAATATAGTAGTAATAAAATTTCCTTGAATAAGTGTGTATTTTTATAGTTAGTTATTTGAAATTCCACTGTTTGAGAACCGATTTTTTATTCAGTTTAACGTTTAAAAATTCAAATATTATTTGGAAACAATAGCACTATTTACAGTTAAAAGTGAGCAATTCATAATTACAATATATTATACTGGAGTTTTTCTCAGTTCTCTACTTACATTTTTATTCCAAAGAAAAAATATGAACAAAAATTGTATAAAATGAAACTGTCAACTAACTTTCGGAATGTCGGTAACATAGGTATCATAATTAAAACATGACTACTAATTTTATTCCGTGGAAGCTAATTTTTTTTCATTGTAATACTGCAGTCTTTTCATTAACGATATTTTATTTTATTTCGTATTTGATTAAAAATGAAATATAAATCTAGTAGTAATAAATGTGTAATTTTATAGTTATATGAAACTCCACTGTTTGAGAACCGATTTGCTTCAAAATTTACTTCACACAACATTTATAAAAATAAATTTACAAATAACAATTAAAACTTTTTAAGACGACTCATCGCTATTAAACATTTCTTTGTACTATAATTTTGATCAGTTAGATTTGATTATGTTATTATAAAAACGTTTCAGAACTACTGTGCTTACAAAAGAAATTTTTATAATGAAACGTATGAATTGCAAGTGTAAATAATGTCATTTTAAAATTAGGTTTTACTTTTATATTTGTTAGATAATAAAGTTAAAATTTACCTCATGATTATTTCATTATTTTTACTTACTTGAGTTTCGCCGATATGCCACCATTTTTCTCGGGCGGGAAAATTAAATTATGCAGTACTGACCCAAGATGAATTTTTTGTTTATTGATAATACGAATAAATACGAGATATATTTTTTAAGAAAATTGTATTAAAAGAAAGAAATTTGAAGCATTTAAAATCAGTTTTCTTCAACAGATGTATAATTATAACTTAGATACACAAAATAGGAAAGTTATATATTATTAAAATATTACAATAAATAATAATGACAATAAACTATTTAGTAAAAATCTTCTGGGCGGAACGAATTAGCCTTCAGGATTCCCTGTAAATGCTAACGGAAAACCGCCAAAAACGTTAGCAAAAGACGATAACTAAACAAAAAGAATAATGTGAAAGAATGAATCGAACCGATAATAACACTTACATTATTTAAATATATTGGAATTGCCATAAAGAAAGAGCGTTTTCCGAAGAAGCAGTGGGCAAAACGACCAATTCAGATTTAACCTTTTCAAATTTTCTTTTAGTTTCAAAGAAAAACGAAAATAAGTCGACTTATTTGAAAATAACTGGAATTATTTATTTAATTTCATTGACTGTCAATTAGGAAAATCTGTTGTAATCGTTGAAAATGTTGTCAAAAAACAACGATTTTACCTAATTCAATGCTATGGCAATCGGTCTCATGTTTATCTTTGGGGCCGTTGGAAACAAATAGTTTATGCAAAAATTATCTTCGACCGAATGTAGAGAATTTAAAGGAGAGAATTAGAGACGCTGTGACGTCTTTAACTCTGCGGAAGAAATTCAAAGAAGTTAAATAATTGCATCGAAGACTACAATTGTGCGCTCAACAAACCGTGAATCGATTGAGTAGAATAGTTACTGTTTATATTATTTTTGTTGTTAAATTCATGGGGGCTTACAATTAGAAAAATTCTAAGTCGAACTACGTTCGCCTTTTATCTGAGACTAAAAGAAAATTTGAAAAGGTTAAAACTAAATTGTCAGTATTGAAACATGTAAAAACTTTTATTAAGAATACATGTTTTAAAATAAAAAATAAAAATGTTTTCCTTCTTTCTAACTCGATCCGATGACATACTGTATATCAAGGCCACAGAGAATGTTAATATGAATTTTGACTTACTTTATTTGGACATTGCAAAGTTTTCTCGTAGAATTTGTCACGCATAATTTGAAGAATGTTTCTTTCATTTCATGTAGAAATTTATATGTTTACTTTCTGAAAATACGACGAAATTTTCCTCCAGTGATCAAACAGATATGCGTTCTGTTAAATAAAAAATAGTAATTAGTTAATATTTTTTTTCTTTAAATATAAATGTATTTACCATTCTTGTACAACTTCGTCAATAATAATATAGTTTTTCCGATGGTAGCAGAATAGTCAGCGAATAGAGTGGTTTCCATTTTAAGTTCCAAAATATTCAATATCGCTTTCCAAAGGAGGTTATTCATGACGAATTTTCCAAAAATATATTTTTTGTGAAACTGCTACCCTATAAACAATGAAAACTTATATAATAAAGGAAGATAAATTTTATTCAAATGATGCCTTCGTTTTAAAATGGATTCATTTTTCCAAATATTGTTTAACATCAACGTAGTATATATTTGATTTGGACTAATAGTCCATATGCTTCGATTGAAATTGAATCCTTTTCTTGTAATATTGAATGAAGGAAATTTCCATCTCAGGATTTGATCCATTTTTCTGTATTCAGAAGGAAATATTACTAATTAATAAAAAATATGTAAACATTGAACACTTTTTTATAAAAAAAGTTTGGCCTCAGATGAAAGAACTTCTATATTAATTGCAATAGTCCAAATAAGGATATAACTCGTATTTATAATCTTCGATGTACTTCACAGGTACAATGCAATGTATACTTCAGTTTCCAATATCTATAAATATAAAATTCACAAATGATATTTTTTAGAACATAAGAAAAACATACCATTTCACATTGTTGTGAATCATGAAGATTTTTGGTATTTGTGTATCTTTATTAGATATTAAGAATTTAACTTTTAATTAGTTACATTAGTTTAAGATTTTTTTACAATTTTTTTTCTTAAAATTTAGAAATTTTGTTATGATATTATATATCATTTATTTTAATAAATTATTTGAGTTGCCAGAATACTTTGATTAATAAAAAGTTTAATAATTTACAAATATAAATGTATAACAATATTATTAATATTTTCATTTACATTTTAAGTTACAGAATTATTTTATTCAATTAAAAGTTTCAAATAGATTACAAAATGAAGTTCTTGTTAAAATTATAAAATCTTTCATATAAAATTAAAAATAAATTTTTATAACCTGGCAACTCGATTACATACAAACATTCACACAAACATTCATACTTTTGCGATTTATTACTCTCTTATTTTTCTTTTATTTGATCGCTTTGTGGTTTTTTTTTTATTATAATGTTGTAATATGCTTCATTAGCTTCACACCCACCAGCCGGTTTGTGACGAGTAATTATTATGAAGCTTATTTTTCCTTATTTATTGTTTTAATTTTTTTAACCACGGGCTATTATAATATTGAAGCAAAGTACAGCAAAAATCCCAAATACCACTGGTATAGGGTTTTAAAGTATTATGTAACAAGTCATTGTCTTGCCAAGTCTACCAAGGAATTATAGATAATATGGTACACATTATGTACATAAAAATGTAATTTAAAACAAAAAATATAAATTGAATGTACTCTTACCAAATAAATTGCAGTTAATATTTGTACTTTTGTAGTTTTTTAAAAATGAAAATATTGTTACTCAAAATCATACAACAGTGACAATGACTTGCTTACATAATACTACAAAACCCACCAGCAGTATTTGGAATTTTTACCATATTTTGCGGTTTTGTAGTAGTATGTATTATATTGCCAAAAAAATGTGTATTTATATTCTGTTGCATGAATTTAGAGGTACAATGGTAGACTGGCCTGCCCACATGTTGCGATTTATTGTATACTTTTGTTTAACGTCACATTTGTAATACATATTATAGAGAGACCCAACATGTTTTAACTTAAGCCTGGTATTAGATAGTTTTCGTATAACGTCTTTATTTTTAGATGGTATTAATAAAAAATTATTGACAGCAGTATTGTTTAAGCGCTATTACATTTTTTATTGACAATGAAAAATATTAATGTTAACTAATGACTGTTGTATTATATTAAAATAAAAAAGTTGCTTAACCAATCTTTTAGTAGTTGTAAAAGGTAAAATATGCATTTAAATATAATTTTATTATAATTGTATTTTAATGTAAAAAATTAAAATAATTTTTTTATACTTACATATAAAATAGGTTTTCATTTAACTATTAAATGTAGGGACCTTTTTATCATTAAATAAAATTTTTAATGTATATTATTGAAAATATTGGTAAAACATACAATTTACCAGAATGTAGACGCTATAGAAAATTTTTCTATTACTTAACCATTGCTTTATACTATTTATTTTATTTATGTTTTTCATTGTTAATATTATTTTATTAACTTTTATGTAAAGAATAGTTTTATTTATAATTGCCTTTTATAATTATTTTTATTGTATTTTCATTTTGGCAAGGTCCGTAAAATTTGTAAAAGGACCAATGGTATTATCAGACTTAAGTTCTTTTTTATTACCTTTTACAATATTTTACGAACCACTTTTCATGTTGAAATAATATTTAATACTTATATCAATTACATTTATTAAATATATTGCATATATTATTTAACAAATCAAATTTTACCATCATGCATTTTTTATTATTTATATTTTAAATTCTTTCTTATTCCTTTTTATATTATTAAGTATTTCTAAATCACATTTTTAAATCATAATTATTGCTTCAACATGCTTTTATTTTATATTTTAAATTTATCATTATTGCTTTTTTATATTTTTATTTTATATTTCATATACACCATCAATAATCCTTTTAATAATATTACATGTTTTTCCGATATTCTAAAAATTTTAAATTTAAAAATTTAAGGTTTTAATGAGCTTCATATGCCTAATTTCAACCAGCCATTATGTGGCGAATAATTTTGATAAAGTTTATTTTTTAATGTATTTAATTTCTCTTATATTTATTTATTTAATCACGGGCTATAATACTAAATCAAAGTACAGCAAAAATTTAAATACAACTGGTATTGGGTTTTAATGCATTATGTCCAAGCCATTGTTTTGCCATCTACCAAAGTAATTAAAAATAAAAAGGTATTTTTACCAAAAAATGTATGTTTAAATAAATTGTAGTTAATATTTGTAGTTTTATAGTTTTATGAATATCAAAACCTTATTTCTCAAATTCATGCAACAGTCACAATGACTTGGAACATAACACATTAAAACCCCCAATGGTACTTGAAATTTTTACCATACTTGGCGGTTTTGTAGTAGGTATAATGCCAAAAACATAAGTACAAATTAGTATTCTGTTGCATGAGTTTTGAGATACAATGGTAGAATGGCCTGGTTGTCTGTTATCATTTATTATATACTTTTGTATATTAAATGTTTTTAAATTTTACGTTCATTCATTAATTATTAAATGGATTGCAATTTTTTATATATTTTCATATGTATTTGCTAGATTTATTTAGTTTTAGTAAATTTTATTTCAATGTCTTTGACTTCAAACATTAAATATTTTTTTTATATAGTTTTAAAATTAATTATAATGAAATTTATGTATTATTGACATTTTGTTCATAATTTTGCAATAAGTTACGAAATGACTATGACATTGTAAATATAACAATTTTTTATCATGATATCTACTTGTTCAATTTAATTTTTTTCTAAATACTCCATTTGTTCACAATTCAAATCTTTATTTTTAATATTTGAATCTGATAATTTTATCTTTAAGGTTTTTAATAACCTGGCTACGATACTGCATAATGTTCATCATGTGAAAAGATTGTTTTAATACTTGCACTTTAGCTTAAATTTTTTGAAAATTTGTTTATGAAATGCTCTATATAATGTTTTTAAATTTTGAAATAATGTTTACAAATATGTACTTCATATAATAATGTTATCTTATATAATTTTTTTATTGATTAAAATTTAATTGAAATTATTTCATTATGATTTTAATATCTTGTTTAGTTTAAAATTTCTTTAAATACCACATTCGTCGTTATTCCTTCTTTAGAATTTTCGTTAATATTTGATTCTGGTAATTTTATTTTTAAGTTTTTAGATGACCGTACTCTCGACATTGCAACATATAGTTGGCCATGAGTGAAAACTGTATTTTCTAAATTAATTCCAACAAAATTAAACGTTTGACCTTGTGATTTATTAATTGTCATTGAAAATGCTAATCGAATTGGAAATTGGCGACGTTTTAAACTGAATGGTAAATTTGTATCAGTAATTAAATCAAATCTTGGTAGATAGAGTCGGGTACCTGCACTTTGCCCGGTTAATACTTCTACATCAAGGTAATTAGTTTTCATATCTTTTATAATAAATCTTGTACCGTTACATAGCCCACGTTTTGGATTCATGTTTCTTAGTAACATTACTATTGCCCCCACTTTTAACGTTAATTTGTAAGGAGGCATTCCGGTTGGTGTTAACGCATTTAATAATTCGGTTGGATAACTAATTTTATTTTTATCATCGCCTTCACAAAAATCAGCACTGTAATATATTTTTGATTGTCCTACGATTTTATTTAATACTTGTTCGTTTATTACCATTGTATCGTCATTTGTTGGTGCTAAAATGGCGCGGTCTGTAAATTTGTGTATATCATTTGGCTCTATATCATTATCTCCAAATATATCATTAGCTAATGACGTTTGTGATACACAGTGTGCAGGAATTTTGACAACTTCAGTTAAACCATTGCCGATTTTTAGTACATACTCAGAAAATTCTTTTTCGTCCCTATTTACACGCATGTTTTGTTTTAAAGAAAATTTTTCAAAGAGTTGCCATAAGTGACTTGTTATTACACAAGTTTCTATTATTGTGGTACGATGATTTGTATAATTTACTACCGGTAAACATTGTCTGAAATCACCACCTAATACTATAACTTTCCCACCAAATGGTACCGTATTGTTCATTAAATCTTTTAAAAGTAAATCTATTGCATTTAACGCGTGTTTCGGTATCATAGTTACTTCGTCACAGATGATTACACTTGCATCTTTTATTAGTTTGCCTGCATTACTATTCGCTTTAACTTTACATACGCAGCCGTCATTTACAGGTACTGGTAACTTGAAAACCGAATGTACAGTTTGTCCACCTTTTAATAAAGTAGCCGCTATTCCTGTTCACGCCACGGCTATTACCTTAATATTTTGACCTCTTAAAATACTGATGAGGGTATTATATAAAAATGTCTTTCCTGTATTACCAGGACCGTCTACAAAGAAATATCTATTTTTGCTATTACTATCTGATACGGCATTTAAAATTAAATCTAAAATTTCTCTTTGATCATTATTAAACAACGCTACATTTTGTTCTCCCTCTAATTTCTCTGCTGCAATATCAATCAAATCGTTTTCATTTTCATCTACGTCATCTGGCAGCGGTAAACCGAAATCGCTTAATGTGAATCTATGTATTTCTAATATTTCTTGAATTTTTCTTAAACATTTATTTTGCGCTACTTTTTCGGAATTGTGCAATGAATAATCCTCTATCAAATACTCTTTAAATTTTTCCCACAAAGCTACGGCATTGGTGGACGTGTGGAAACAAATTAAATATGCAAATAATTCTCTTAATTGTCTCGGAAATTTATTTATCACTGCCTCACCTAAACAATTTTCGCATTCTTTATCATTTGCTAAAAGACCTAATGCGCGGGCAGCTTCTTGGTATGTGTTATACAACTTACCATCTACGGTACGCAAGTCTTCGAAACTTGTGGCCCCTTTCGCGTGTACTAATATTAAACGTAGATGGAACCTTTCTATATCTCTGGGACTGACGGAAATCATTCGGCCTATTGGTGGTTTTGACTCGCGTTGCCTAGCCTTTTAAGCGTTATTAACAAATACATAATATTTTGGAATTTGCATATAAACATACTGCCGAGCATTTACATCTGTGCTATTTAGAATAAACCACGCAGTTAAAGTTGTATTTTTTTTCGCTGCCCGTTCTACTGCTTTTTTCTCTTGGCCATTAACGAAAAATACCGCCTGTTGGTATTTCAAATGAACAGCTAATTCAAATATTGTATGTGATTTATCGTGTAAGGGATATTCCAGTAGCCTCCAACAACATTCTGGAGCAGAAACATACCTCGCATCTAAATAACCGTTGATTTCATCCCATTGAATTACTTTATCTTTATCTGGTTGACCTAATTTAATACTTGCGCAGTCATGACCCTTACACAAATAATCGCAAATATATTTAACACTTTTAACCGAAGAGCATATTTCGATATTAATATGAGCTTTATACTTTTTTAGCAAATATGGATTGTAAGGTACTATCCATCTGTTATCTATTGTATATTTTACTAAACCGTTTTTCCAGAGAATATATATCTTTGCATTATTATCTGGCCTTTTGTAAAGAGGATAACCGTTAATATTTTCGTGTGTTTTGTTTCGAAATTCTTTAGGGTATCTTTTTGTGCATTTATTTTCATTCATGCAAGGTGAATATTTATTTAATATACCGCAGGGACCGTGGATCATGTGCGTTCTAACTAATTGATACAACTCTGGTTCATCGTCTTCATCTGGAATTTCGGCGCTTACAATTTCGTCTATTTCATCTTTGTTACGGATTTTACTATCGCTATCTAATGTCAACAACAAATGCATATGTGGTAACCCACGTTTTTGGAATTCTATTACAAAAATAAAGGCTACGACTTTTCCAAAAATATCATCGTGAAGAATTTCATTCATCATACTTTTAATTTTTCCGTTGAAAACTCGCGCTACTATATCTGGCCGATCTGCAGAACTTTGACCTTCGCGTAACTGTTCAATTATTTCTGGCCATTTTGGATTACAAGTTACTGTTATGAACAAATCAGGTCTGCCGAATTCTCTAACAATTGACATAGCGTTCTGATACATTTTTAACATAAAACGACTCCCATCTTGGAATGTGGATGGTAAAATAACCATTGTGCCCGCCTTACCGCCCTCATTATCTGCTAAATTATTTACATGGTCCATTAATCCACTATACAGCTCTACTCTGAGGGTAGGCTGATTTAATCTAATATAAGTCAATCTTTCAGCCTCGACTTTCACGTATGCATCTACAATGTATTGCTGAGTTAGCTTTCCGGCTTCTAAACACGGATTGAATGTATCTCTAACTGCTAATCTATTCATGTAAAATTGTAGCATGCTTTGTTTTTTAATACCGTCGGCATGCTTTAGGTTCATGTTCCACCCACATTCACCGCGAGGAAAAAGTATGGGATATGTCATGGGGTCGCAGTTTTCGCTGAATTGATTAATTCTAACAGAACCGCCTGCTCTTGGGTGAACACAAATGTCTCTATCTATTGGTGGCTCTCCGTCATTTGATGTAAAAACTACGGCCACTTCATTACATGTTGGTACATTATACCTACGCTTATCTTTTCGTCTGTCACTAACTATCCACAAATTAATTTCTGGCACTGACTGATTATTAATATTTGCCCTAGCTATTTCTCTTTGCTCTACTTCTTTTAACATCATGTACGCTTGAGAATACGGATTAATATCTCTAATAATATCATCTAACTGCCCCATTATATTTGGTTTACACTGTTTATTATATTCTACATTCATTCTTTTCTCTAACGCTTCCGCAGAATTTATAATGTATAACTGCGCATATTTTTCAACATTATTATTAGTTGGATATAAAGAACTGGCTGAATCATGATAAATTTGACCATGTATTCGGAAACAATATGGTCCTCTGCCCGGAGGCATTGAAATTTTTGCTCCAAATGAAGCAAAAGCTAACGCACTATTGTACTGTCTAATATGATCTTTAAAATTTCTATTGTCCGCGTTATTACTGATCATTAGATTTTTTATGTATTCCGGAAACTCGCCTAATTGATCTGCGTTTAACTTGCCTTTACGGCAGCAGTGTGTGAATTTCCCGTCCGAGGGCTTCTCATACGCGAAGTTTTTGGATGAACAGTAAGTGCACAGTGCAGACATTGGACCCAACGAATGCGGTTCAATTTGCATTCCTATACCTTTGCTAGCTAATCTAACTTTATCATTAACTTTATTTTTGCGTGCCTTTATTTTATTTTTATTTATTATATTATTTTTTAACAAACGCTCTTCTTTCTGTTCCGGTGTTTCTGTTTCAACTACTTTTTTAAAATTATCTTTTAACATATTTAAACGCCGTTCTTTATGTTCAGGTGTTTCTATATCTATAGATTTTTTAAAATTAGTTTTTAACTTATTTAAACGATTTTCTCTTTGTTCGGGTGTTTCTGTTTCTATTGAAATTTTTAAATTATTTTTTCAAATATTTAAACGATTTTCTCTCTGTTCCGGTGTTTCTGTTTCAATTGTATTTTTAAAATTATTTTTTAACCAATTTGAACGATTTTCTCTCTGTTCGGGTGTTTCTGTTTCTATTGAAATTTTAAAATTATTTTTTAAAATATTTAAACGATTTTCTCTCTGTTCGGGTGTTTCTGTTTCTATTGAAGTTTTTAAATTATTTTTTAACCTATTTAAACGTTTTTCTTTTTGTTCATGTGTTTCTATTTGAATCATATTTTGAAAGTTATCTTTTAATCTATTTAAGCGATTTGTTTTTTGTTCAGGTGTTTCATTTTTAATGTATTCTTTGAAATTAAATTTTAATTTATTTAACCTATTTGTTTGTTGATCAAGTGTTTCATTAGCTAAAATTTTAAAATTTTTTTTCAGTATTTAATTTTAGACGTTTGGACCGTTCTTCAGCTGTTTCATTCTCTTTACGCTTTAAATGATTTTCTCTTAATTTCTGCTGTCGTGTTACTGGAAATAATATTAAATTATATGTTCGAAACATATTTAAAGTATGTGACCTAAGCTTATTGATATCATAATTTTCCTGTTCCGGATTGCGGTTAAATATGATACTCGTACAAAACGCAATTGCAAACAACCCACAATCAAAAGTGTTGGTCTGCTGCTGAACCCGGACAAATCTAACTGTTGGTCTATAAGGAAACAGTCTTTCTAAATATAAACTGGCATTTGAATTTAAACATTGAGAATTCATGCTGTCGTAAATAATTATCTCTGAACCGTCATAGTACGCGGTAAGCCAATGACCAATACTGCCAGTATTTGCACCTGGTACGAATAAAATTTGTAAGTGTTTAGTTTCTTGTTGAACTGGAATGATACGGTCCGGAGCATTTACATACACTGTAGGCTGAGGGTTGAACTCAGTCATAGAACGGACTAAAGAAAAGAAAAAGTCTATGTGTACGTCTTCTAAGTACCCTGCAGGATTTAGCAACGTGTTAATATCCTGGTCTATTAACTGAATCTGATAGTTTACTGTCCTAATTTTTACATTACCCGTTTGATTACTTGTATGTACATTATTAATGTTATTGTCCGCTACTGAAATAACAGATATACTCCTACAACCTGATTGAACCTGACTATTAATAAAGTTTTCTTCTATATTTCCCGTATTATCATTTTTATTATTTTTTGCCGCATTTTTCTCGTTGTTTTGCTTGCGCTTACGACGTTTAATTCTATCTTTACTTAGCATGTTGTTATGTACTTAAAAATTATACAAAACTTACAATTTTTGAGTGCGTTGTTCTTTTCAATATTTATAATTACCAATAATTACGTCAGGCCTTCGATTTTAAGTCGATCAGGTTCTTTTCTGTTAGGGTAATGGAATCTTGCACTCTTTCTCTTACTCTGCTGCAGTCAAGTTGTAAACCTACAGTAAAATTAATATTTAAAATATATGCATAGCATTATAAAAAATTAATACGAAATAAATGTGTATTTGTATATTATTAGATTGCTAAATTACTAAATACTGCAAACTATGTACAATGTCTAGGCCGTGAAATTGCTCTCGTCATAATCGAGCGGCAATTACACAACGTGAAATATAATAATATATTTGAGATTGTCCATGTAGTGAACAAACTATAACCGCGCAATTTAAACAACTGTCATCTGTTGTGTTCTTATGTGTAGTTTGTAAGATAATGATATATTTCGCGTTAATTATTAATTAAATGCATATTCATATAAAAATATGTTTATAATTTAATAGTGGACGTATTTAAGACATGGTATCATGGTTGGACTACAAGAAATTTGCGGATAGTTTACATTATGTATTTTATTTGTAAATAAATAAAATTTAAATAAAAATGTTGTTTTCGGTAAATATAGGGTGTTCCAGTGTGCCACCATTGCTATCTCGAGAACTATAAGAGCTACGAGAACCACCATTTTACAAGAACAACATAATGGACAAAAAAACCACTCCATATCTTGAGAACTACTGGTTTAAAAAAATATTTGTTTATGTTAATAGACTTGTAAAATGGTGGTTCCTTGCTAAGTTAACCAACCTGGTAGTTCTTATAGTTTTTGAGATAGCAATGGTGGCACGCTTAAATGGAACACCCTGTATATTTTAAAGATTTTTCACAAAAAATACATTCATAGATTTCTAATTATATATAACAATAAAATAGTCAACTTTTCGTAATTTTAATTTTTTTTTTTGGATGTAACAGAAACGTCAGCAACATTTTAAAATTCTCAGAATAAAAAATTTGCGAGATAAAAGTACTGTTACTGAGGCCCAAGAATCAACCACCTAATAAATTTATTTTCTAAATAATTTTGTAACCTTTCCTACCCTATATGTTAATAAAAAAACATGCATTCTTGCATATTAAGGTAAAATAGATTTTATACGGACATATACATAACGAAACATAAGTACACAAAAGATGAAAGTTATTTAAATTGAACGGTTATGTGATTTGTTTACCATTACCAAAATTTCAAACCGAAAAATATATATGTAATTCCCGCTCCATTTTGACGTCACGCTTTCACGGCCTATTAGAGATAGTGTAATGATTATAAATTTAAAGTAAATTACTTATACTTAAATAGAAGATCAACTCTAAAAAATTGTAGGTTGGACTAACTCGCAATTAGCTATAACACGCGGCCCACCAGAGACGATGAAATACCCGCCTAAATATTTTTTTAATTAGTGCAATAAATAATTTAGCATATTTTGGAGCATACTTCAGCTAAATAAAAATAATGGAGACACATCTTTTGTAGGTTTACGGAAAACCGGTTAAAAACTACTGGCGCCGGGTAAACAAGAAAAATATAAAATTTAATAAGAAATAAAATAATATAAAAAAAATAATGAAATCACAAATTAAAATTTCTATTAGCTTGGTTGCAAATGACATTTTTCTACTTCTAATTGCGAACTTGCAAGTTGATTTTTCGAGGGTTGTAAAAGATAAAAAATATTTCTCACCTTAGATTTGAATCTAGCGGCACAGTAAACGGGATTTATTTTATTGTGACTACTGCAGCTCTGATCAAAGATAATGAATATTAATTCGCAATATAAATATATTGTAACAAAGCACAATAAATGAAATTACTCTACACACAGGTGAAGAAGCAATATTCTTGATAAACAAATTTTGTTTTCTATGGTGTCCCTGATCTTAAATTAGTATTTCCGAAATGTCGGTAAATGTGAAATTATTAATACCGACAGCGTACATACCGATAAATACAAAAATTAAATTATTAAAAATTCAAAAATAATAAATTTTAAATAATAATTTATTCATAATGTTATAACACAAATATACTTAATTTAAATGAGAATTTTCCTTTAAAACGAAATGAACGTGTTATATACAATAACGAAATAATTATAATACTTACTTTTAGCGTCACAGATGCAAGGTTTGTTGTTCGAATCTTTAACTTCCATTCTAATTGATCATAAGATAAGGGCGAACTTTTGAGCGAAAACTGATACTCTGGCATTAGTGCTTATATTCCAAATGCAACCGTTTTCAAATGGTTGCAACATGAACTTCTTCACTGATTCATACTAATAACGTAATAACATAATAACTGTTAATAAAATACAACGTATTGGTAGAGATTAATTGCACTAAAATGTATACTTACATGAAATACATTCAAAATTTGTTTATAATCATTCATATTGTATTTTTGTTAAAATAAACTGCAACTATTGTTCGGTGTACCTACATTATTATTATTTTTCACATTCATAGCTGTAAAATGAAAATTACAAATTAAAAAAAACATTAGAGGAAGGTCTTTATTGCAGTTACTGTAATTTAATAAAATCCACTAATATGTGTATTAGTGGATTTTATTAGATGATTGCAACTCCAATAAAGACTTTCTTCATATTAACAACCAGTCGATAAACCAATCCTGCATTAAAAACATATTTATCATAAAACGTATTTTATTAAATTTATTTTAAATTCTACTTAGTTCGTTTGATTCTAATTATTTTTTAATAAAAATAAAAATAGTACATCCCCTCCAGCTTGTATTATTTTTTTCATAATAAAGATGTTTTAGGACAACACAATCTGTTATGTACATACATTCATTCAGAGTTAAAACATATCTTCTGCTACTTACAGGTTTTGTTAACAGATTGCAGTAAATTAATACCACGTATTGTTTGTCTAGTATTGTAAACGATTTTAGCTCAGAATTTAAAATTTCCGATAGTCAGTTATCCCACTTAATTGTTGATTTTAAGTCAAATTCTTTTAATGATATTATGAACTTTTTTATTATCATTATTTAATTTTTTATCGCCTGTCTAATTTAAAATGAAGTACAGTACTTAGGACAGTACTAAAAAAACACCTATAATAAATAACTTGTTATTCAATATAATAGAAATTTATTTGTAACTTAATATTTCTAATACGTATGCAAAGTATATTCCGGCTTACAATTATAGGTGTACTTGTCATTTTGTAAATACAATAAACAACAATGTGCTGCAAGACTTTTATGTAAATTATGAAGATCTGACACATAACATGTTTTGACAAATGATTTAATTTCTTCGAACTTGTCGTTCACTTAATAAAATAGAGGGTTAAAACGCATATGAATCAAAATAAGAATACCTGCTCAAAAAATGCGCGTTATTTGAATTATTCCTATAACCCTCGTATATAAAGAACAGAATGTCAATTAATTGAATTATTTTCTGAAAAATAATGTTTCTGCTTTTGCAGGAATAATAAATTGTACTCTTTCGTCTTTCATTTTCTTTAATACTGCTTATTTCCAATCTTTTGTATATTTCTTTCCTTTTTATATCTTTCTCTACATTACTTATACACACATATATCATTTTATATTTATCTAAATAATAAATAATAAGTACAAACCAACATATGTTCTGAGTATTTGTATCAAGGTGCAAAATTTCTAGTATAAATTTATGTTATAACCAATTATAACAAACGTTAAATGTCAGAAAATTTTAATTATACCATATACAATTTCTACAATAATAATACATATTTTGCTCAATTTTATAAAGCACGGATACATAGTTCAGTTAATAATATCTTTGTCCATTTTCAAAATTATTGTACTTCAATATACGTACTTTACACTTGTGAAAGTTACTTCATCACACATTTTTCAACATTGACTTATGTAATTCGAAACGTCAAAATTTAAAATAATTAAATGTGTTGCGTTATAAACTTAAAATATTGGATTTCTTTTAAAATCAAACACAGCAAAGTGTTCAATTTAATTAAGAACATTTGATTATTGTTTAGTTACTTTATAAGTTGGCAATACTGTTTGCATTAAAAAATAGTAGTTAATTTTTAAATTTA
Source organism: Stenolophus ochropezus (assembly GCA_035578165.1). NCBI lineage: Eukaryota > Metazoa > Arthropoda > Insecta > Coleoptera > Carabidae > Stenolophus > Stenolophus ochropezus. The sequence goes on along the minus strand of JAQOWZ010000066.1, from coordinate 424,932 downwards.
TAAATTAATATTGTCAACCCTAATACAACTGCTACCGTCTTCAGTGAAGTTAGTTTAGGAATATTTAGTTTTAATTTAGTTACTTCATCACACATTTGGCAACATTGACTTTTGACATTGGAAACGTCAAAATTTATATTAATTAAATACGTTATGTTTTAAACTTAAATTAGTTGTAACACCTTTGTTCAAGATTATTAATCATGATACTGTATTCACTTCTTTAATATCAATGTTCTATTTGAAAATACAATCCTTTAAAGTTCATAGACTGATTGTCATAAATGAGAGAAGACAGGTTGTTTCTTTTTAAATTTAGACATGGCTACTAGGATCCTTCTAGAATTTTTTGTTTCAAAATGAAAAAAGTGTGTGGTTTTTATTAATTTACGCAAAAACTGGTCAACGTAAAAATATGAAACACCAAAAAGGCACACCTACGCTTCATACTCTACAAGTTGTTATTAATATACATAACAATTTCATAAATGGTTAAGGCTGTAGGTTTGTCCGAAAATTTGGCGATCGTCATGATGAAAATAAATATAGATTAGGACACATGCCTTTTAGTATATAGGACTAGCGAATTCTCGGCTACGCCGAGCATTCCCTAGAGCTCCGCTGTCAGTGCAAAAAACAAAAGCCGGTCGACATGAAACATTTTTGTCATTTATGTAGACCAACTCTCACCGAGACCTTTCATTTGATACCATACACGACATACTTCTGACAACTTTCTGCATTAAACAAAAGTCGATCGACATGAAACATTTTTATCATATCTATACGCTAGCCCACACACAGACTTTTCATTTGATACCACACACTATATACTTTTAAACTTAAAGTAGTTGTAACACATTTGCTCAAGTCTATTAGTCATGATACTGTTTTTAAATCTTTGATATCAATGTTCTATTTAAAGATATAATCATTTAAAGTTCATAGGCAGATTGACAAAAGTGACGGATAACGGCGTGATCTGGGATCCATTGTTTCAAGGCAGCATTTGTGCAAAGTTTTAATTTTTTACACGAAAACTACTAATAGTAAAAATATGAGACACCCAAAAAGCACCAGATCTCATTAGCCCCCACATATTAAAAAAATATTTATAACAATCACTTGCATGGTTCAGGCTGTAGGCGATTACAAAAGTTACTCGATGCTCGTGATGAATCTATAGATAGATATATAGATATATATATATATATATATATATATATATATATATATATATATATATATAGTGAATGTAATCGTTTAGTATATAGGACTAGCTACGCCGAGCATTCCCTAGAGCTCCGCTGTCAGTGCAAAAAACAAATGCCGATCGACATGAAACAATTATTTCATATTTGCACTTTAGGCCTCTCCAGGACCATTCATTAGATTACAAACACGATATACTACTAACAATTTTTTTGTAAAAAACAAAAGCCGATCGACATTGACATTTTTTGTTAATTCTGCACACCAGCCCTCATTGAAACCTTTCATTTGATACCAAACACCATACACTTCTGACAACTTTTTGTAAAAAACAAAAACCGATCGACATAGCACATTTTTGTCAATTTTGTACGCTAGCCCTCTCCGAGACCTTTCATTTGTTACCAAACACGACATACTTCTGATAACTTTTTGCATAAAACAAAAGCCGATCGACATGGAATATATTTGTCAATTCTGCACGCTAGCCCTCAACGAGAACTTTCATTTGGGACCAAACTCGACATACCTTTGAGAACTTTTTGCAGAAAACAAAACCCGATCGGAATGGAACATTTTTATCAATAATTCTACACGCTTTCCCTCAACGAGACCTTTCATTAGAGACCAAACTCGACATACTTTTGAGAAATTTTTGCAAAAAACAAAAGCCGGTAGACTTGAAACATTTTTGTTATTTATGTACCCCAACTCTCACAGAGACCTTTCATTTGATACCAAACACGACATACTTCTGACAACTTTCTGCATAAAACAAAAGTCGATCGACATGAAACATTTTTATCATATCTACACGCTAGCCCACACCGAGACTTTTCATTTGATACCAAACACTATATATTTGTCACAACCTTTTGCAAAAAACAAAAGCCGATCGACATTGACCATTTTCGTTAATTCTGCCTACCAGCCTTCATTGAAACTTTTCATTTCATACCAAACACCACACACTTCTGACAACCTTTTGCAAAAACAAATACCGATCGACATAGCACATTTTTGTCAATTCTGCACGATAGCCCTCTCCGAGACCTTTCATTTGATACCAAACACGACATACTTCTGACAACTTTTTGCATAAAACAAAAGCCGATCGACATGGAACATTTTTGTCAATTCTGCACGCTAGCCCTCAACGAGACCTTTCATTTGAGACCAAACTCGACATACCTTTGTGAAATTTTTGCAAAAAACAAAAGTTGATCAACATTGAACTTTTTAGTTAATTCTACACGCCAGCCCTTATCGAGCCTTTTCATTTGATACCAAACACCACATACTTCTCACAACTTTTTCCAAAAAACAAAAGCAGTTCGATACAGAACATTTTTGTTCATTTTGCACGCTAGCCCTCATCGTGACCTAGCCTATTATAACATTCACTGACTTCAGTAACGTTCATTTGGGAATATTTGTTCCTTGTTTAGTTACTTTATTAAACATTTGGCAATATTGACATGTAATTCGAAAATACCCAAACAGGACATTTTTCTGACAACATTTTGCAAAAAACAAATTCTAATCTACGTAGAACATTTTTGTCATTCGTGCACACCAGTCCGTATTCTGTCGTTTCCTTAAGACCCAATTACGACCTACTTCTAACAACTTTTTACACATTTTTTTTCTCATTTTAAAACTGGCCCTTATGGTTTCCTTTCTTTTGATAACAAACACGGCAAAGTATTCAATTTATTTTATTTAGGAATTTTTGATTTTTATTTAGTTACTTTATAGTTTGGCAACACTGTTTGCATTAAAAAATAGTAGTTAATTTTTAAATTTATAAATTAATATTGTCAACCCTAATACAACTGCCACCGTCTTCAGTGAAGTTAGTTTAGGAATATTTGGTTTTAATTTAGTTACTTCATCACACATTTGGCAACATTGACTTTTGACATTGGAACGTCAAAATTTATATTAATTAAATACGTTATGATTTAAACTTAAATTAGTTGTGACACATTTGTTCAAGTCTATTATTTATGATACTGTTTTAAATCTTTGATATCAATGCTGTATTAAAAGATATACTCATTTAAAGTTCATAGGCAGATTGTCAAAAGTGACGGATGACGGCGTGATTCTTTTTAAAGTTAGACATGGCCTCTGGGACCCATTGTTTCAAGGCAGCATTTGTGCAAAGTTTTAATTTTTTACACGAAAACTACTAATAGTAAAAATATGAGACACCCAAAAGGCACAAGATCTCATTTGCCCCCACATATTAAAAAAAAAATATAACAATCACTTGTCTGGTTCAGGCGGTAGGCGATTACAAAAGTTACTCGATGCTCGTGATGAATCTATAGATATATAGTGAATGTAATCGTTTAGTATATAGGACTAGCGAATTCTCGGCTACGCCGAGCATTCCCTAGAGCTCCGCTGTCAGTGCAGAAAACAAATGCCGATCGACATGAAACAATTATTTCATATTTACACGTCAGGCCTCACCGAGACCTTTCATTAGATTGCAAACACGATATACTTCTAATAATATTTTGCAAAAAACAAAATCGGGTCGACATGAAACATTTTTGTCATTTATGTACCCCAACTCACACCGAGACCTTTCATTTGATACCATACACGACATACTTCTGACAACTTTCTGCATTAAACAAAAGTCGATCGTCATGAAACATTTTTATCATATCTACACGCTACCCACATTAAGACTTTTCATTTGATACCAAACACGATATACTTCTGACAACTTTTTGCAAGAAACAAAAACCGATCGACATAATACATTTTTGTTAATTCTACAGGCTAGCCCTCTCCGAGACCTTTCATTTGATACCAAACACGACATACTTCTGACAACTTTTTGCATAAAACAAAAGCCGATCGACATGGAACATTTTTGTCAATTCTGCACGCCAGCCCTCAACGAGACATTTTATTTGATACCAAACACCACACACTTCTGACAACTTTTTGCAAAAAACAAATACTGATCGAGATAGCACATTTTTATCAATTCTGCACGCTAGCCCTCTCCGAGACCTTTTATTTGATATCAAACACGATATACTTCTGACAACTTTTTGCAAAAAACAAAAACCGATCGACATAGCACATTTTTGTCAATTCTGCAGGCTAGCCCTCTCCGAGACCTTTCATTTGATACCAAACACGACATATTTCTGACAACTTTCTGCATTAAACAAAAGTCGATCGACATGAAACATTTTTATCATATCTATACGCTAGCCCACACACAGACTTTTCATTTGATACCAAACACTATATACTTGTGACAACCTTTTGCAAAAAACAAAAGCCGATCGACATAGCACATTTTTTGTCAATTCTGCACGCTAGGCCTCTCCGAGACCTTTCATTTGATACCAAACACGACATACTTCTGACAACTTTTTGCATAAAACAAAAACCGATCGACATGGAACATTTTTGTCAATTCTGCACGCTAGCCCTCAACGAGACTTTTCATTTGATACCAAACACCACACACTTCTGACAACTTTTTGCAAAAAACAAATACCGATCGACATAGCACATTTTTATCAATTCTGCACGCTAGCCCTCTCCGAGACCTTTCATTTGATATCAAACACAACATACTTCTGTCAACTTTTTGCAAAAATCAAAAACCGATCGACATAGCACATTTTTGTCAATTCTGCACGCTAGCCCTCTCCGAGACCTTTCATTTGATACCAAACACGACATACTTCTGACAACTTTTTCCATAAAACAAAAGCCGAACGACATGGAACATTTTTGTCAATTCTGCACGCTAGCCCTCAACACGACCTTTCATTTGGGACCAAAGTCGACATACCTTTGAGAACTTTTTGCAGAAAACAAAACCCGATCGGAATGGAACATTTTTATCAATAATTCTACACGCTTTCCCTCAACGAGACCTTTCATTAGAGACCAAACACAACATACTTCTGACAACTTTTTGCATAAAACAAAAGCCGATCGACATGGAACATTTTTGTCAATTCTGCACGTTAGCCCTCAACGAGACCTTTCATTTGACACCAAACTCGACATACCTTTGAAAATTTTTTGCAAAAAACAAAAGCCGATCAACATTGAACTTTTTTGTTAGTTCTACACGCCAGCCCTTATCGAGCCTTTTCATTTGATACCAAACACCACATACTTCTCACAACTTTTTCCAAAAAACAAAAGCCGTTCGATATAGAACATTTTTGTTCATTTTGCACGCTAGCCCTCATCGTGACCTAGCCTAATATAACATTCACTGGCTTCAGTAACGTTTATTTGGGAATATTTGTTCTTTGTTTAGTTACTTTATTAAACGTTTGGCAATATTGACTTATGTAATTCAAAAATACCCAAGCACGACATTTTTCTGACAACATTTTACAAAAAACAAATTCTAATCTACGTAGAACATTTTTGTCATTCGTGCACACCAGTCTGTATTATATCGTTTCCTTATAACCCAAGGACGACCTACTTCTAACAACAATTTACGAAAAACAAATGCAGATCGACATGACACAATTTTTTTGTCATTTTAAAACTGGCCCTTATGGTTTCCTTTCTTTTGATAACAAACACAGCAAAGTGTTTAATTTATTTTATTTAGGAATATTTGATTTTTATTTAGTTACTTTATAATTTGGCAACACTGTTTGTGTTAAAAAATAGTAGTTAATGAGGTCTTGCAAAAAAAATTAAGTGAACCTTTTTGTAGTTTAAATCGAACCTACAAAGTCTAATTTATCGCTTTGTATGATTTAATTGTTTTTTATTTACATTTCATGTTACATAAAATCGATTTAAAGTATCATACTTTTAAAAAGTTGCAAAATGTCAGCTATGTTGTGACGTATGTAGGATATTTTGGAAGACATATTTGTTTTCTAATAAGACATAAAAATTAGAAAAGAAAAAATATGTAAATTAAAATGTTTTTATATATATGAAAAATATATATTAAATGTAATAATATAACACAACTTTATTTCTTGAAATATAATTTTTATTTGGTGTGAACTTATCCACGCATGGAAGGGGCATGGTGGCTTGTTTAAAAGTTGGTAAAGTGGATAGTGCGTGATTGAAAGCATTGTAAGGCTTTTGTGTGCCACTATATTTGCACAAGGTTATTCAATTTGTCAGTTTGGAAGTTAAAACATTATATTTGACGTTTGAAACGAAGTGAAGTTAGGCGAGAAACCTGATACGTCACTAGACAAGAGGGGAAGTGGGGTAATTCAGCCGCGTTTTCACGCACATCGCTTTAATTGCAGTTTTGTCAATATTAAAGATTAATTTGGGGAAAAATAAAAAATACGGGTCTCATATTTTTCATTATATTATCGGTTAAAGCTAAAAACAAAAAACCGTGCAAGACCTCATTTTTAAATTTATAAATTAATATTGTCAACCCTAATACAACTGCCACCGTCTTCATTGAAGTTAGTTTAGGAATATTTGGTTTTAATTTAGTACTTCATCACACATTTGGCAACATTGACGTTTGACATTGGAAACGTCAAAAATTATATTAATTAAATACGTTATGATTTAAACTTAAGTTAGTCGTAACACCTTTGCTCAAGTCTATTATTCATGAAATTCTTTTTAAATCTTTGATATAAATGTTCTATTAAAAGATATACTCATTTAAAATTCATAGACAGATTGTCAAAAGGGACGGATGACGGCGTGATTTTTCTTAAATTTAGACATGGCCTCTGGAATCCATTGTGCATTCCCTAGAGCTCCGCTGTAAGTGCAAAAAACAAATGCCGATCGACATAAAACAATTTTTTCATATCTGCACATTCCAAACACAATATAGTTCTTATAACTTTTGATCGAAATGGAACATTTTTGTCATTTCTGCACGCTAGCCCACAACGAGATCTTTTATTTGATACCAAACACAACATTCTTCTGACACTTTTTTCCATAAAACAAAAGTCAATCGACGTGGAACCTTTTTGCAATTTCTTCAGGCTAGCCGACACCGAGATCTTTCATTTGATACCAAATTCTATGAACTTCTTACAACTTTTTGTAAAAAGAAAAGCAGATCGGCAAGGAACATTTTTGTCAATTCTGCATGCTAAGCCCTCAACGCAGCCTTTCATTTGAGACCAAACTCGACATTATTCTGAGAATTTTTCGCAAAAAACAAAAGCCGATCAACATTGCGCAATTTCGTTAATTTTTCACGCAAAGCCTAATCGAGACCTTTATTTTGATACCAAACACCACATTCTTTTGACAACTATTTGCGAAAAGCAAAAGCCGATCAGCATGGAATATTTTTGTCAATTCTGCACGCTAGCCCTCAACGAAACCTTTCATTTGAGACCAAACACCACACATTTCTGACAACTTTTTGCAAAAAACAAAAGCCGATTGACATGGCACATTTTTGTCAATTCTGCACGCTAGCCCTCAACCAGACGTTTTGTTTAAGACCAAACTCGACATACTTTTAAGAACTTCTTGCAGAAAACAAAAGCCGATCAGAATGGAACATTTTTGGCAATTCTGCACGCTAGGCCTCAACGAGACCTTTCATTCAGTGCCAAACACGACATATTTCTGACAACTTTCCGCAAAAAACAAAAGCCGGTCAACAATAAGCAATTTTGTTAATTTTTCACACAAACCCTCACCGAGACCTTTATTTTCATACTAAACACCACATACTTCTGAAAACTATTAGCGAAAAACAAAAGCCGATCGGCATGGAACAATTTAGTCAATTCTGCACGCTAGCCCTCAACGAAACCTCTCATTTGAGATCATACACCACACACTTCTGACAACTTTTTGCAAAAAACAAAAGCCGATTGACTTGGCACATTTTTGTCAACTCTGCACGCTAGCCCTCAACGAGACCTTTCATTTGAGATCAAACTCGACATACCTTTGAGAACTTTTTGCAGAAAACTAAAGCCGATCGGAATGGAACATTTTTGTCAATTCTGCTCGCTAGCCGTCAACGAGACCTTTCATTTGAAATCAAACTCAACGTACCTTTGAGAAAATTTTGCAAAAAACAAAAGCCGATCAACATTGATCATTTTTGTTAATTCTACATGCCAACGTTTTGCAAAAAAACAAATTCTAATTTACGTAGAACATTTTTGTCATTCGTGCACACCCGTCCACATTTTGTCGTTTTCTTAAAACCCAAAGAAAACCTACTTCTAACAATTTTTCCGAAAAACAGATGCAGATCGACATGACATATTTTGTTGTCATTTCAAAACCGGCCATTACGGTTTTCTTTCTTTTGATATCAAACACAGCAAAGTGTTCCATTTAATTAGGTTCATTTGATTTTTATTTAGTTACTTCATAATTTGGTAACACTGTTTGTATTAAAAAATAGTAGTTAATTTTTAAATTTATAAATTAATATTGTCAACCCTAATACAACTGCCACCGTCTTCAGTGAAGTTAGTTTAGGAATATTTGGTTTTAATTTAGTTCCTTCATTACACATTTGGCAACATTGCCTTTTGACATTGGAAACGTCAAAATTAGATTCCAAACACGATATATTTCCAATAACTTTTTGCAAAAAAACAAAAGCCGATCGATATGAAACATTTTTGTCATTTATGCACACCAGCCTTAACCGAGACCTTTCAATTGATACCAAACACGACATACTTCTGACAACTTTTTGCACAAAACAAAAGTCGATCGACATGTATTATTTTTACATTTCTGCACGCTAGCGCACAACGAGACCTTTCATTTGATACCAAACATGACATATTTCTAACAATTTTTTGAAAAGAACAAAAGCCGGTCAACGTAAAATATATTTGTCATTTATTCAAGACAGAAAACGTTTACATAGAAAACAATCATTTTTAAGATAATTTTAGACTTTAGCAAAAATTAATAATTAATATCAATTATAACAAGGGATAAATATGTTTTTAACTGAGAAAAATTTGCAGTCGCCACTGGGACTCGAATCCAGGACCTCTGTCCTCTCTAACTGCGCTGTCCTAGAATGACAGAGGTCCTGGGTTCGAGTCCCAGTGGCGACTGCAAATTTTTCTCAGTTAAAAACATATTTATCCCTTACTATATACTGCGTAGAAAGTTAGAGTTAAACTTCAAAAGTCATTAACATCTCAAATATTATTTCACAGGTAAAATTTGCCAATTGTCCATTGTCAATCCATTGTTGTATCATATATCCAGTGGGATCATCGCAGCAATTGTATAGACGTGCGGACCTGAGAAAAATTTACAGAAGTCACTGGTCGCTATGGCTCAGCGGCAGAGCGCTGTCCTAGAATGACAGAGGTCCTGGGTTCGAGTCCCAGTGGCGACTGCAAATTTTTCTCAGTTAAAAACATATTTATCCCTTACTATATACTGCGTAGGAAGTTAGAGTTAAACTTCAAAAGTCATTAACATCTCAAATATCAATTATAACATTTACTAGAATGATATAATAACAATAATAAACTCCCAGATAACTGTCTGATTTTTAGCGAAAAAGTTACATTTTATATTTAATATATTTCATACAATTAGACGTGCGGTACAATCGATTATGATTTTATCTAATGTACAATTAAAATTGGAACAACTTTGTACTGTTATAGTTTTGCTCTAAATATATCAGGAGACAAAGTATTCAAAATTTTTTGAAATCGCATTTTTAAGTCCTATGTTCTTTGTTTTATTGCACAGCTGTATACCGAGTGTAGATTTTAATGTTACTTTTTTCATACTTCTGTATCTCTTTACCTATTCATTTTAGCGCTAAAAGCCTAGGAATATAAGTTGTTCAAAAATTAAAAAGGTATCCTATAAAGTCAACTTACTTTTATAGTTATTCATATTTAATGATATATTAATGAAATAAAATTTAAGGTTTTTTAGAAAATGAATTAAGATTGCCTTGATAAATGAAACAAATTTTTGAATAAATTTTCTATTTACACTTTCCGCTCATTGATAATTTATTATTTTATTTAAAATTAATGCATTCTTATATTAAAAATAACTATAACTTTGTTTATAAATTTAAATACTATACAATAATATTTTTGAATTAATAAATCTATATTTTTAAATAATATATACACATAATTTTTATAGGTTTAACAATACCGTTTAAACTAGTCTTTGTAAAATTTGTTTCTGTATATATCAGAAAAAATCAATATTTTAATAGTTAAAAAAAATCACATAGATGTCACTATTTATGAATTTCATTGCATCTGCTAAAGAAGGAATCGATATAATTATTCAACAATTAAATATGTTTATATTTAATTTTATATGTATATGAATAAAAATATTATTTTTAGGCATAAATGAAATTTATTATTCTAAGCAAAAACAAGAACATAATAATATTTTGAATACTTTGTGACATATCAAACTAACTGCTGGCGCTAGTGTTGTTTTATTTATTTACAAATCACCAGTATGATGTGAAAAGAAGCAAATTATTTACAGCTGACTTCTTATTTTGTAAATCTAAAATGAATTTTTTTTGACAGGAATAATGACATTTTATTTCCAGAAGTTCAAATCCGTTTTCTGTTTTGATAAAAAAATCATCACTACATGCTAAGTATGGTTGGTTAGATAATATTACAACACAACAGGTCCAATTTCATGTATAATATAATTAGTTGAAGCTTGAAATACTAATTTCGCTTTACTTTCGGTTTCCAAGCCATAACGCATAGCTTGATTACAATAAAAATTGTAGCCATTGATTCTTATCAACAACATTTTCATTATAATAATCATTGTCATATTTTCTCTGTACCAATCTAATTCTATTGGTACATATGTACATCTACAATGAAAGAGTTCATATGTATGTAGTATTATTGCGAATTTGTCTATCGTATGAAATATTTATGACGGTTTTTATTTTTTGATTTCTTCTTTCTACTGATTTTATTTTTGCACTTCCAGCCCTATTTAATGTGCTTTCAATTTCGCTATAAGTATAATACTTTATGCACTCGTTTCAGACAAAATTTGTTTGCCTATGTTCTGAAAATGTAAAAAGAATATCAAGACAATTTCCAGACGTTTTTATGTAGAATGATTTAATTGAAACTTTATGATATTTTTCTAAACTGCACTTGTAAAGGCTTGTTCCAAATCATAGACTGATTAGTTTTGGACTGTATTTTAGAATTTTTATTTAAATGTGACTTCACTACACAGTTATAGTTAAAGATAAAATTATAGAAATAATACCTATGATAAACAACAACTTTGTTTCTTGCAGTAGTTTCATTTGTACAAGTTGTGATACACATAAATTGCTAACTTCTTTACATTTCTTAATAACATGAAGTCTCTTCTTGATAATACAGAAAAATGAATATCTAGTCTTATTGATTTTAAACGCATAATAAAGTCTAATACTTATATTTTCAGCAATGTCAAAATGACAAGATAATTTGACAACTATATTTTGGATGCGTTCAAACATGTGTTACACAGTCGGATTACTGAATGTAACCATTAAGGGTGAATTTTAAAATTTAAAGACACTAATAAATTCAATTAGAACACAATATTTTTTTAATAAAAATATTATAAATATATCTTAACAATTAACAATGGGCTTTTAGGATCCCGAATATTTACAAATTAGCAGCTAACAATCAAAGCCGTCCTTTTTCTTCTAAATTTTCGGTAACCTAAAGGCTCATTGTTAAATTTTAAATATTTTTTGTTTCTAAATAAATCTCTTTGAAATATATCTTATAATTTAAATAGGGACACTTCGTTCGACAAATTTTAATTGAATAAAATATATGAAATAATAATGTTCATAAAGTAATTTTCATTTACTATCCAATGAATATAAAAGAATAATAATATATTTTAAAATGATATTTATTTATAACTACAGAATAATAATTAAAACTAACTGTGAGAACTTGCAAACCCTGCTCGCAACTTTCATCATCCAAAATTAACCTTAAACTAATTTTCATTCAATTCATTCACAGTCACATTCGACTGAGAGCGTATGTCATCATACTTATTTCTCGATTAATATTTGGTTTCAGATTGTTTGAAATATCAATTAAAATGAATAATTGGATAGATACGTTATTTTTTTAAACGTTTTCATTTAAAAAATCATCTCACTCCATAACAAAATATAATAGAATTTTTAAAAATCTAATCTTTGTTGTAATCAATTTCATCATTTCAATTTAATGAAATACATAAAGAATGTATAAAATGCAGTTACTTACAGTTTAATATAATCCAGACACAAAATTTAAAATAATTATTGTACAATAAATTGTTAAACATTTCTTTCAAAAGGGTATGAAGGAGAGGTTTGTCAGTATTTTTAAATAAATGAGTTTATGACTGAATGCGGCGCACCTCGTTTGATTTCCAGAATTTAGTTTTATGTGAATAGTGTTATTATCCGTAATTTTATGATATTTATTTTCTATAAATATAATCTTGTTTGGATAACTTACCAATTAAAAACTATAACTGAAATGAAAACACATCTAAATACAGCCAAGAAAATATAAAATTACACACTTACATTACAAAATGTAGTGTAATTTTACTTTTAAACTAATTTTACTATATATTTCTCCAGGCAAATACAAGACTTGCATTATGATTGCTTGATTAGAACTGACGTTTTGACAAACGTCATAAGTCATGAAAATTTAAATATTGTAAATAAGGTTTGCCGTAAATTATTATGTACAATGCACTTTTATGATAATCAGTTACATTTCAGTAGTTTTATGTTATTTCTCTTCTATAAATGTACTCTTGTTTGGGGAACCAATTAAAAATTGCAACTGAAATGAAAATACATATTTAAATACAGTGAAACAAATTTAAAATGATATACTTACATCACAAAGTGTATTGTACATATTCTTTTAAACATAGATTACTTTTATTTCTGTATATTTGTCTTTGAAAATATAAAACTTGTACCACGAATTTTTGACGGTTCTAACGTATGATAAACGTGAAATGTCAAAAAAGAAATATTTTAAATACACCACATTTAACATTCAGTATATTTGTATATATTTCGCTCACTATTATAATATATGAAAACATAATTCAATTCATAATATCTCTTCACATTTTCCAAAAAAATCTAATAAAAGTTTCATATTGAATTGTCAAATTTGACGGATGAGAACCGTGATTCTTCTTAAATGTAGACATGGCCTCTGGGATCCATTGTTTCAGTGTACCAATTTTACGCAGTTTTTATATTTTTAAACAAAATCCACTCACAGTAAAAATATGAGACCCCCAAAAGGCACTCCGGCACAATAGACACTACAACTTGGAAAAAAATTTACAGCAATTACTCGAATGGTCTAGGAGTTTGAGCTAGACAAACGATGCCTGATCGTCGTGATGAATCCAAATATAGATAGATAGATAGATAGATATATAGACTAGCGAATTCTCGGCTACGCCGAGCATTCCCTAGAGCTCCGCTGTCAGCAGAGGCGGATTTAGGCATGGGCTTTATGGGCTGCAGCCCAGGGCCCCGCGATACAAGGGGCCCCCGTCTTCGGACAATTAGAATAACCCCACAAACATTAGCATTATCTGCATGGATGCTTAAATAAATTTCGACGTCACTTTATTTTTAATCTAAATTTTAAATAACCGAATAAAATAGAATTCACTAATCAAAAATTGAGGATTAATTTTATCATTTTTATGAATTTGCCCATATATGTATTTAAATTATTATTATTTATAAGAATAATGCCCATTTGCACCGCATACACTTAAATTTGCACTTAACTAAGTAAAACTTTTTTATAAGTGTAACTTAAAATATCATTACGTTGCACCGTTTACATTAAGTAAAAACTTAACAAAGTCTTATTTAAACATATGTATATAGTGACTTTTTCCTTTAATGTTTTGTAGATAGTTTCATTACGGTTTTAAACTGTCATTTAGAATCTTTTGTGCTGTCATTCCTGTCATTTACTTATTTAATCTTATGGTAATTATAATGTATTTTTGTTTTTTTTTACTGAATTTTCATACTAACACTTTAAAGTATTGATCTGAATAGAAAATATATGTAATGTAAATACTCGTACATATATTTGCTAAATCTTAAATATTTCTGGACAATGTCGAAAAAAGAAGTAAAGTAGAAAAAAGATCTATAAATTTTATCAACGATTATAAATTACTGGCACTAATCTTGTAAAAATATAACAATATATATTAGAAAACAAAATAAAACGTGTCATTACATGAAAAAAAAAAGATGGAACTTGGGATAGGATAGAAGAAAAATAATATAATCAATCATGAAGTACATTTAGATCCAAAGATAAATTAAAGAAATTTTATGAAAATAAATTAAAAGAAATAAGGACAATATGCTCCGAAGAGAAAAAAAGAAATCTATGCTACAGGGGGAGGATTACAAACAATAATATAAATAATAATGTTTCAACTGAATAATAAAAGATATGATAAATAAATTAAATATAAAACAGTTTCTTTTTGTAACCTATATCTTAATTTATCCAAACTGTCAAAATAATCAAGTCAAAAATTTACTTGCCTTGGAATTCTGTACCAAATTAAATTAAAAGCATTCATTTCATCATTATCTAACACATCAAAATTCATTGTATATGATACATATTTCTTATTTTTAGCATGTAAATGAATTAAGTCGAACTTTAAGTCACATATTTTGTACGCTTATTTTAAGTGAAACTTAACTCCAAATAAGTTTAACTTAAAACGCGGTGCAAATGAATTTTACTATTAACTGTAACTTAAAGTTTAAGTGTATGCGGCGCAAATGGTCATAAGTGTTATTTCTTGTTTTTTGTTAATTTTAATTTAGAATATAAAATAAAAAAAGGTCTACGCCCGTTGCCTTACATATTTTTTTATTAAAAAAAAACTTAAGTTGGGGCCTCCAAACAGTACAAGCCCAGGGCCTCCAAAGTTCACGGTCCGCCCCTGGCTGTCAGTACAAAAAAAATAAATGCCAATCGACATAAAACGGTTTTTTCATATCTGCATGTCAGCCCTCACCAATACCTTTCATTAGATTCCAAACACGATATTCATGTAATAACTTTTTGAAAAAAACAAAAGCCGGTCGACATGAAACATTTTTCTCAATTATGCACTCCAGCCCTCACCGAGATCTTTCATTTGATACCAAACACAACATACTTCTGACATTTTTTTTTGCATAAAACAAAAGTCAATCGACAATTTGCAATTTCTACAGGCTAGCCCACACCGAGAACTTTCATTTGATACCAAACACTATAAAAATTTCTGACAACTTTTTGTAAAAAGAAAAGCAAATCGACATGGAACACTTTTGTCTATTCTGCATGCTAGCCCTCTACGAGACCTTTCATTTGAGACCAAACTCGACATATTTCTGAAAACATTTTACAAAAAACAAAAGCCGGTCAACAATAAGCAATTTTGTTAATTTTTCACGAAACCCTTATCAAGTCCTTTATTTTGATACCAAACACCACATACTTCTGACAACTATTTGCGAAAAACAAAAGCCGATCGGCATGGAATATTTTTGTCAATTCTGCACGCTAGCCCTCAATGAAACCTTTCATTTGAGGCCAAACTCGACATATTTCTGAAAACTTTTCACAAAAAACAAAAGTCGGTCAATAATAAGCAATTTTGTTAATTTTTCACGAAACCCTTATCAAGTCTTTTCATTTGAGACCAAAAACCACATACTTCTGACAACTATTTGCGAAAAACAAAAGCCGATCGGCATGGAATATTTTTGTCAATTCTGCACGCTAGCCCTCAATGAAACCTTTCATTTGAGACCAAATACCACATACTTCTGACAACTATTTGCGAAAAACAAAAGCCGATAGGCATGGAATATTTTTGCCAATTCTGCAAGCTAGCCCTCAATGAAACCTTTTATTTGAGACCAAACACCACACACTTCTGACAACTTTTTGCAAAAAAACAAAAGGCGATTGACATGGCGCATTTTTGTCAATTCTGCAGGCTAGCCGTCAGCTAAACGTTTTGTTTGATACCAAACTCGACATACTTATGAGAAATTTTTGCAGAAAACAAAAGCCGATCTAAATGGAACATTTTTGTCAATTCTGCACGCTAGCCATCAAGGAGACCTTTCATTTGAGACTAAACTCGACATGCTTCTAAAAACTTTTTGAAAAAAACAAAAGCCGATCAAAATTAACCATTTTTGTTAATTCTGCACACCAGCCCTTATCGAAACCTTTCATTTGACACCAAACACCACACACTGCTGACAACTTTTTCTAAAAAACAAAAGCCGATCGACATAGCACGTTTTTGTTAATTCTGCACGCTAGCCCGCAACGAGACGTTTCATTTGAGACCAAACTCGACATACCTTTGAGAACTTTATGCACAAAACAAAAGGCGATCGGAATGGAACAGTTTTGTCAATTCTCCTCGCTAGCTCTCAATGAGACCTTTCATTTGAGACCAAACTCGACGTACATTTGAGAAAGTTTTGCAAATAGCAAAAGCCAATCAACATTGATCATTTTTGTTAATTCTACACGCCAGCCCTTATCGAGCCTTTTCATTTGATACTAAACACCACATACTTTTCACAACTTTTTCCAAACACAACATATTTCTGACAAAATTTTGTAAAAATGCTAGTCGACGTAGAATATTTTTGTCATTCGTGCACACCAGTCCACATTGTGTCGTTTCATTATAGCCCAAGGACAATATACTTCTAACAACTTTTTGCGCAAAACAAATGCAGATCGACATGACACATTTTTTTGTCATTTTAAAACCGGCCCTTATGGTTTTCTTTCTTTTGATATCACAGCAAAGTGTTCAATTTATTTTATTTAGAAACATTTGATTTTTATTTTGTTACCTATTTCATAATTTGGCAACACTGTTTGTATTAAAAAATAGTAGTTAATTTTCAAATTTATAAATTAATATTGTCAATCCTAATATAACTGTCACCGTGTTCAGGGAAGTTAATTTAGGAATATTCAATTTTAATTTAGTTACTTTATCACACATTTAGCAACATTGACTTTTAACATTGGAAACGTCAAAATTTATATTAATTTAATACGTTATGTTTTAAACTTAAATTAATTGTAACACCTTTGCTCGAGACTATTATACATGATACTGTATTTACTTCTTTAATATCAATGTTCTATAAAAAGTTATAATCGTTTAAAGATCATAGACAGATTGTCAAAAGTGACAGATGACATCGTGACTCTTTCTAAATTTAGACATGGCTACTAGGATCCATTGTTTCAAGTTATTAATTTTGCACAGTTTTTATTTTTTTACACAAAAACCACTTACAGTAAAAATATGAGACCCCCAAAAGGCACAACTACACATTATTCCCTGCAATCTAAAAAAAAATTTACAACAATCCCTTTCATGGTTAAGGTAGTTAGGCTGTCCACAAAATTTGGCGATCGTCGTGATGAAAATAAATAAACATCACCGACACATGCCTTTTAGTATATAGGACTAGCGAATGCTCAGCTACGCTGAGCGTTCCCTAGGCCTCCGGCGTCCGTGAAATTTTTAAATTTAATAGCTAATTTTATTTCTGCAAGACAAGTCTTGTTGAATGCTTTCATTTAATATAAAATACAGTGTACTTCCGGCAAGTAATTGTAAAAAAACAAATGTAGATCAACCTTGCAATTTTTGGTGACTTCTGTACATCAGCCCTCATCAAGACATTTAATTTGATACTAAACATGACATATTTTTGACAAATTTTTTCATGTCAGCTCTTATCGAGACCTTTCATTTTATACCAAACATGATATACTTCTGACAACTTTTTGCAAAAAAACAAAAGCCAATCAACATGAAACATTTTTGTCAATTCTGGACATTAACCATCAACGAGACCTTTCATTTGACACCAAACACGATATACTTCTGACAACTTTCTGCAGAAAACAAAAGCCGATCGTCATGGAACATTTCTGACATATATGTTCTCCAGCCCTCATCGAGTCCTTTTATTTGATTCCAAGCACGATATACTTCTTACAACTTTTTACAGAAAACAAAAGCCGATCACCGTAATCCATTTTCGTCATTTCTGCACGCGAGCCCTCAATAAGACCTTTCATTTGAGACCAAACATGATATACTTTATACAACTTTTTGCAAAAAACAAAAGCCGATCGACATAGATCATTTTTGTTAATTCTGCATGCGAGCCCTCGCCGAGATCTTTAATTTGATACCAAACACGACATATTTCGGACAACTTTTTGCAAAAAACAAAAGCCGATTGGCATAGATCATTTTTGTCAATTCTGCTCGCCAGTCCTCATCGAGAAATTTTTTTGAATACCACACACGAGATACCTTTCACAACTTTCTGCAAAAAGCAAAAGCCGATCGACATGGAACATTTTTGTCAATTTTGCATGTCAGACCTTCACGAGACCTTTCATTAGATACCAACCACGACATACGTCTAATAACTTTTTGCATTAAACAAAAGCCGATCAATGAGGAAATTTTTTTTTTTGTACACCAGCCCTCACAGAGACTTTTCATTCGATACCAAACACAACATATATCTGACAACATTTTGCAAAAAACGAATTCTAATCTACGTTTGAGACCAAACTCGCCATAATTTTGAGAAATACATACAACCCGAAAGAAATGCAACATTTTTGTCAATTCTGAACGCCAACCCTCAACGAGACCTTTCATTTGAGACTAAGCTCGTCATTTTTCTAAAAACTTTTTGCAAGAAACAAAAGCCGAGCAATATTAATTATTTTTGTTAATTCTGCACACCACCCCTTATCGAAACCTTTAAATTGATACCAAACACCACACACTTCTGACAACTTTTTCAAAAACACAAAAACCGATCGACATAGCACATTTTTGTCAATTCCGCATGCTAGCCCTCAACAAGACGTTTCATTTGAGACCAAACACGACATATTTCTGACAACTTTTTGCAAAAAACAAAAGCCGATCGACATAGAACATTTTTGTCAATTCTGCACGCTATCCCTCAACAAGCCCTTTCATTTGAGACCAAACTCGACATACTTTTAAGACCTTTTTGCAGAAAACAAAAGCTGATCGCAATGGAACATTTCTGTCAATTCTGCACGCTAGCTCTCAACGAGACCTTTCATTTGAGACCAAACTCGACATACTTTTGACAATTTTTTGCATAAAACAAAAGCAGATCGACATAGATCATTTTTGTCAATTCTCTACGCGAGCCCTCGCCAAGACTTTCCATTCGATACCAAACACGACATACTTCTGACAACTTTCTGCATTAAACAAATGTCGATCGACATGAAACATTTTTATCTTATTTACACGCTAGCCCATACCAAGGACTTTTCATTTGATACCAAACACTATATACTTGTGACAACCTTTTGCAAAAAACAAATACCCATCGACATTGCCCATTTTCGTTAATTCTGCACACCAGCCTTCATTAAAACCTTTCATTTGATACCAAACACCACACACTTCTGACAACTCAACAAGACGTTTCATTTGAGACCAAACTCGACATACCTTTGAGAACTTTTTGTAGAAAACAAAAGCCGATCGGAATAGAACATTTTTGTCTATTCTGCACGCTGGCCCTCAACGAGATCTTTCATTTGAGACTAAACACGATATACTTCTAATAATTTTTTGCAAGAAATAAAAGCCGGTCGACATGAAACATTTTTGTCATTTATGTACCCCAGCCCTCACCGAGACCTTTCATTTGATACCATACACGACATACTTTTTACAAATTTCTGCGTAAAACAAAAGTCGATCGACATGAAACATTTTTATCATATCTACACGCTAGCCCACACCGAGACTTTTAATTTGATACCAAACACTATATACTTGTGACAACCTTTTGCAAAAAACAAAAGCCGATCGACATTGACCATTTTCGTTAATTCTGCACACCAGGCTTCATTAAAACCTTTATCATATACTATTTTGATAGATTCACTATATATCTATATTTGGATTCATCTCGAGCATCGCAAAAATTTTGCTCACGGCTACAGTTCAAACCATTTATGGAATAATTTTAATATTATTTTATTAGATGTGGATTATTGAGGACCAATCGCTTTCGGGTGTCCCATATTTTTACCGTGCATAGTTTTTGTGTAAAAAAACGAAAACTAAGCCAAAAAGGAAAACTGGAACAAAACTGAAAAAAATATCCGAGATGCCAGGTTTAAATTTAAAAAGAATTACTGTGCCATCCGTCATTTTTGACAATTCAATATGAAACTTTTAATTGATTTATTTTGAAAATGAGAAGAGATATTGTGAAGGTAATTACATTTTTATACATTATAATAGTGAGCGAAATATATAAAAATACACTGAATATTAAGTGTGGTGTATTTAAAATATTTAATTTTATGACGTTTGACGTTTATCATCTGTTGGGTCAGTCAATCAAAAAATTCGTGGCACAAGTTTTATATTTTCAGAGAGAAATATACAGAAATATAAAGTAAACTATGTACAATACACTTTGTGATGTAAGTATATTATTTTAAATTTGTTTCGTTGTATTTAAAGATGTACTTTCATTTCAGTTACAATTTTTAATTGGTTATCCAAACAAGAGTATATTTATAGAAGAGAAATAACATAAAATTACTAAAAATAACACTACAGAAGTGTAACTGGTTATCATAAAAGTGCATTGTACACAATAATTTACGGCAAACCTTATTTACAATATAATCAAACAATCATAATGCAAGTCTTGTATTTGCTTGGAGAAATATATAGTAAAATTAGTTTAATATTAATATTACACTACGTTCTGTAATGTAAGTATGTAATTTTATATATTCTTGGCTGTATTTAGATATGTGTTTTCATTTCAGTTATAGTTTTTAATTGGTTAAGATATCCAAACAAGAATATATTTATAGAAAAGAAATGACATAATATTACGGATAATAACACTATTGACAAAAAAATAAATTCTGGAATTTAATCAAGGCGCGTCGTATTGAGTCATAAACACATTTATTTAAAAATACTGACAAACCTTTCCTTCATACCCACTTGGAATAAATGTTTAATAATTGATTGTACAATAATTATTTTGAATTATGTATCTGGATTATAATAAACCGTAAGTAACTGCATTTTATACATTCTTTATGTATTCTTTCATCAAATTTCAGATGAAAGTAGTTGATTACAACAAAGATTTGATTTTTAAAAATTCTATTGTATTTTGTTATGGAATGAAATGATTTTTTAGATAAAAACGTTTATAAAAACAACGTATCTATTCAATTATTAATTTATCATTGATATTTCAAACAATAAACACTTTCTGAAACCAAATATTAATTGAGAAATGCGTTTTCTATAATAAGGCAATTCGTTGGATGAAAATCATTATTATAACGTATCCTTGAAAATGAAACCAGAAAAATTGCACGATATTATAAAATTTAACAAAAATGGTTCATTTGACACTTGAGTAGGAGACAACTAAGTGAAAAATGTCATATTAACTAAAATGTATAATGAAATATTGTACGAAATTTAATAAGAAATCATCTCCAATACAGGTACTTTTATATAGAATATAAATATTTATATATTAATAGTTAAATATTTTATTTTTTAGATGAGACTATAACCTACACGTACTCAGATACTCTAACATGGAATTTTTTATAAACTCAAACAATCTATTGGGCAATAATTATAAAAATAAGTAATAGTAAAACATATTCTTTATTAAATGCAAACTAAAGAATATTCCTGAATGGATTATTTAATCAAGAAAACTACATTTCAAAATTGATTTACAATTTGACGTTTAAAAAACTATATTTGATTACTATTCAAACACTTCCAAAGGTAAATTCATACTGTACAGTATTCTTCCCTTATATATAAATACTTTTAAATCTAATTTATACATATTTTAGATAGTTAGACTATAGATTTTGTCTGATTACGTGGAAAAACTGAAAAGCCTTTATTTCATACAGTTTTGGAGGAAATTGTTTAACAATTTAATGTACAATAATTAGTATATAAATAAATAATGTATCTGGACTTTATTAAACTTTTATTAATTGCAATTATCTCTTTCTTTACGCATTTTTTAACATTTCTGAGGAAAACATTTGATTATAATAGAAATTACATTTTTCAAAATTCTGTAGTATTTTATAATGAAATGAGATGATTTCTCAGATGTAAACGTTTACATAAACAAAGTATCTATCCATTTATCCATTTGTAACTGATGTATGAAACAATAAACACCTTTTCAAACCAAATATTCACCGAGTAGTTCGTCTGATTATCAGCTGATGACATCTGCTCTTAGTCGAACTTGTATGTGATTGTACTGCACGAAAATTCATGTTTTCATTAAGAAATAATGCAAAAGAACGTATAAAAATTGGTCACTTTATCTACAACTAACAGGCATACAAATTTTCAGTTATGTGTGAGTAGTTCATATATACCTCAACAGATGGCGCTAGAGTAGCACTTAAATTTCAAAATAACTTCAAATTGTATTTATTATACTTTTATAATCATTTATATTGATATTTATAATAAAAAATAAATTATTAATAACAATAACAATAGTTGTAGATAAATACATATATAATTCAGCTTCATAAATATATAAATGAACATAGCAACAGAAAAACATGAATATAATCTTGTTTTTTTGGCAATATAAAAATGTATCAGTTTATAAATTATGGTATGTTATTTCACATTATTTATATTTATAAAATAGATAATTATTTTCAAAATAATACATTTTTATATATTCTTTAACTAACTTCATACTTATTGTGTCAAGTAATGACAGTTATGCTGTCAAACTTAATGTATTGTATGAAACTACAAATTTTGCTAAGGTATAATAAAAAAGAATGTATGAAAATTAGTTAAATTCATCTTTGAATAATTTTTTTCAAGGTATGATATAAATAATAAAAAAAAATTAGGATCGAGGCAGTCTCAAACCAGAGCAAGTGGTAAGTTATTATTATTTATTTTCTAAACGGTCTCGCGTGCCGCTTTTAAATTGTTATAAATAAATAATATACATTACAACAAATGTTTCTAGGTACAACACATAGTAGCATCCCCCGTAGAAGAGTGTGAAAAAAATTCCTCAAGTTCAAAACTTGACAAATTAAACATATATTTTTATTTATTTCCTAAACGGTCTCGCGTGCCGCTTTGAAATGGTTATAAATAAATAATATACATTACAACAAATGTTTTTTAGTTTCATCATCGTCATTATATATTATTAAAAGTAGTCTTAATATTATGATTGGCTATTGCAAAACTGCGAAGTTCTTAAATTTTATATCCTGGAAATAAATATTAACATTTGCTTCCACAGGCGTTTATTGTTATTATTTTTTTGTACAATAAATTTGATATTAATACTTCAAATATTCCTTACATTCATTATTTATTATTATCTTCTTCATTATCTGCATGGTTTTAATTTATTCAAATTACTAAAATAAAAATACGGTATAATAAAAATTCGCACGTCCATGAACATAAATTTAAAATTTTCTTCCTAGATATACAGCGTGTTCCATTTAAGCGTGCCACCATTGCTATCTCGAGAACTATAAGAGCTACGAGGTTGGTTAAATTAGCAAAGAACCACCATTTTACAAGACTACTACAATGAGCAAAAAAAATTTTTTTTTTCGACCAGTGGTTCTCAAAATACGGGACACAACTTTCTTATTTTAAATGGGAACATATATTTATTTTTAGGTTTTTCGATAGAGTATTTTTGTCTGAATTCAACAATATAAACATCATATACTATTTTGATAGATTCATAAAACATAACGTATTTAATTAATATAAATTTTGACGTTTCCAATGTCAAAAGTCAATGTTGCCAAATGGGTGATGAAGTAACTAAATTAAAACCAAATATTCCTAAACTAACTTCACTGAAGAGAGTGGCAGTTGTATTAGGATTGACAATATTAATTTATATATTTAAAAATTAACTATAGTCGAAATTTTTAAGCAGTAGAGAGACGTCATAGACCTAAAAAAAACGTTACAAAACGAAATAAAACTTGTAGAAATTTTCGAAAGATGTTTTTATTTAGAAAACCGAGTAGTAAAAAAAGGTATCATAAAAAAATTACTTATTTATTATATTTACTATTATTTCAAATTAAAATATAAGGTATTTAATGACATTTCAATTTATTTATAATAATTGCAGTGTATTTTTTTAACACACGTTGGCTACGACTCAAATAAAATATGTTTACATATATTTGTTTCTTGTCTCGCCGATTGATTGAGTTGTCAAATAATATAATATAAAATCTTTGTTTGTTCGTTTAAGTTGTATTGTTCCTTATAATTGTTCGTATTTGTGTTCTTTGTTTCTTGTTATACGTTTATTTTATTAGCGTAAGTAATAATGCCTAAAGCATTATCGAAGCAGTCGCAAGTGCTAACTGCAAATGCGACTACATATTTTGAAAAAGAACTGACAGTGGACCATTACTGCCGTTAAAAGCAGTTCGAGAGGTATGTTATCATTTTATTTCTTGTTATTAAATTTGGCATTGCCATATGCAACACGCAACACATTTTCTAAACGAATGCACATATAAACTTTGTAATTCGTGACGTCATAATCTAGTTACAAATATTGATGACGTCTCTCTACTGCTTAAAAATTTCGACTATACTATTTTTTAATACAAACAGTGTTGCCAAATTATAAAGTAACTAAATAAAAATCAAATATTTGATATCAAAAGAAAACCATAAGAGCCGGTTTTGAAATGACAAAAAAAAAGGACTGGTGTGCAGAATTAAAAATTTTCTATGTTGATCGGCTTTTGTTTTATGCAAAAAGTTAATAGAAGTATATCGTGTTTGGTATCTAATGAAAGGTCTCGTTAAGGGCTAAAATGCAAAATTGACAAAAATGTTCCATGTCGATCGGCTTTTGTTTTCTGAAAAAAGTTATCAAAAGTATGTCAAGTTTAGTCTCAAATGAAACGTCTTGATGAGAGCTAGCGTGCAGAATTGACAAAAATGTGCCATGTCGATCGGTATTTGTTTTTTGCAAAAAGTTGTCACAAGTGTGTGGTGTTTGATATCAAATGAAATGTTTCAATAAAGGCTGGTGTGCAGAATTGACAAAAATGGTCAATGTCGATCGGCTTTTGTTTTTCGCAAAAGGTTGTCACAAGTATATAGTGTTTGGTATCAAATTAAAAGTCTCGATGTGGGCTAGCGTGTAGATATGATAAAAATGTATCATGTCGATCGACTTTTGTTTCATGCAGAAAGTTGTAAGAAGTATGTCGTGTTTGGTATCAAATGAAAGGTCTCGGTGAGGGCTGGGATACATAAATCATAAAAATGTTTCATGTCGACGGGCTTTTGTTTTTTGCAAAAAATTATTAGAAGTATATCGTGTTTGCAATCTAATGAAAGGTCTCGGTGAGGCCTGACGTGGAAATATGAAATAATTGTTTTATGTCGATCGGCATTTGTTTTTTGCACTGACAGCGGAGCTCTAGGGAATGCTCGGCGTAGCCGAGAATTCGCTAGTTTTGATACTAACCACCACATACTTTTGACAACTATTTGCAAAAAAACAAATGCCGATTGGCATGGAACATTTTTGTCAATTCTGCACGCTGGCGCTCAACGAAACCTTTCATTTGAGATCAAACACCACACACTTCTGACAACTTTTTGCAAAAAACAAAAGGCGATTGACATGGCACATTTTTGTCAACTCTGCACGCTAGCCCTCAACGAGACCTTTCATTTGAAATCAAACTCGACGTACCTTTGAAAAAGTTTTGCAAAAAACAAAAGCCGATCAACATTTGTTAATTCTACACGCCACATACTTCTCACAACTTTTTCCAAACACGACATTTTTCTGACAACATTTTGCAAAAAACAATTCTTATTTACGTATAACATTTTTGTCATTCGTGCACACCCGTCCAAATTGTGTCGTTGCCTTAAAACCCAAAGACAACCTACTTCTAACAACTTTTTCCGAAAAACAAATGCAGATCAACATAACACATTTTTTTTTTTCATTTCAAAACCGGCCATTATGGTTTTCTTTCTTTTGATATCAAACACAGCAAAGTGTTCCATTTAATTAGGTACATTTGATTTTTATTTAGTTACTTCATAATTTGGCAACACTGTTTGTATTAAAAAATAGTAGTTAATTATTAAATTTATAAATTAATATTGTCAATCCTAATAAAACTGTAACCGTCTTCAGAGAAGTTACTTTAGGAATATTTGGTTTTAATTTAGTTGCTTCATCACACATTTGGCAACATTGACTTTTGACATTGGAAACGTCAAAATTTATATTAATTAAATACGTTATGTTTTAAACTTAAATTAGTTGTAACACCTTTGCTCAAGACTATTATACATGATGCTGTATTTACTTCTTTAATATCAATGTTCTATAAAAAGTTGTAATCGTTTAAAGTTCATAGACAGATTGTCAAAAGTGACAGATGACCTCGTGACTCTTTTTAAATTTAGACATGGCTACTAGGATCCATTGTTTCAAGTTGTTAAATTTGCACAGTTTTTATTTTTTTACACAAGAACCACTCACAGTAAAAATATGAGACCCCCAAAAGGCACAACTACACATTATTCCCTGCAATCTAAAAAAAAATTTACAACAATCCCTTTCATGGTTCAGGCAGTTAGGCTGTCCACAAAATTTGGCGATCGTCGTGATGAAAATAAATAAACATCACGACACATACCTTTTTAGTATATAGGACTAGCGAATGCTCAGCTACGCTGAGCGTTCCCTAGGCCTCCGGCGTCAGTGAAATATTAACATTTGAAAGCTAATTTTATTTCTGCAAGGCAGGTCTTGTCGAATGCTTTCATGTAATATCAAATACGGTGTACTTCCGGCAAGTAATTGTAAAAAAACAAATGCAGAACAACTTGGCAATTTTTTGTCACTTTTGCACATCAGCCCTCATTAAGACATTTAATTTGATACCAAACACGACATATTTCTAACAGCTTTTTCCAAAAAACAAAAACGGGTCAACACGAACCATTTCTGTTAATTTTACATGTCAGCTCTCATCAAGACCTTTCATTTTATACCAAACACGATATACTTCTGACAACTTTCTGCAAAAAAGAAAAGCCGATCGACATGAAACATTTTTGTTAATTCTCGACATCAGCACTCAATGAGACCTTTCATTAGATACCAAACACGACATACTTCGATTAACTTTTTGCATAAAACAAAAGCCGATCAACATAGACCGATTTTGTCAGTTCTGCACGCGAGCCCTCAACAAGATCTTTTATTTGAGACCAAACATGATATACTTTATACAACTTTTTGCAAAAAACAAAAGCCGATCGACATAGATCATTTTTGTCAAATTTCTACGCGAACCCTCGCCGAGACCTTTCATTAGATACCAAACACGACATATGTCTATTAACTTTTTGCATAAAACAAAAGCCGATCAACATGGAAAATTTTCTTTTTTGTACACCAGCCCTCACCGAGACTTTTCATTCGATACAAAACACAACATATTTCTGATAACATTTTGCAAAAAACAAATTCTAATCGACGTAGAATATTTTTGTCATTCGTGCATACCAATCCACATTGTGTCGTTTCATTAAAATCCAAGGACGACCTACTTGTAACAACTTTTTGCGCAAAACAAATGCAGATCGACGTTACATATTTTTTTTGTCATTGCAAAACCGGCCCATATGGTTTTTTTTCTTTTGATATCAAACACAGCATAGTGTACAATTTATTTTATTTACGAATATTTTATTTTTATTTAGTTACCTACTTCATAATTTGGCAACACTGTTTGTGTTAAAAAGTAGTAGTTAATTCTTAAATTTATAAATTAATATTGTCAATCCTAATACAACTGCCACCGTCTTCACTGAAGTTAGTTTAGGAATATTCGGTTTTAATTTAGTTACTTCATCACACATTTGGCAACATTGACTTTTGACATTGGAAACGTCAAAATTTATATTAATTAAATACGTTATGTTTCAAACTTAAATTAATTGTAACACCTTTGCTCAAGAATATTATACATGATACTGTATTTACTTCTTTAGTATCAATGTTCTATAAAAAGTTATAATCGTTTAAAGTTCATAAACAGATTGTCAAAAGTGACGGATGACCTCGTGACTTTTCTTAAATTTAGACATGGCTACTAGGATCCATTGTTTCAAGTTATTAATTTTGAACAGTTTTTATTTTTATTTTTAGACTTTTTATTTGATACCAAACACTCTATACTTCTGACAACGTTTTGCAAAACAACAATAGCCGATCGACATTGACAATTTTTGTTAATTCTGCACACCAGCCCTCATTGAAACCTTTCATTTGATACCAAACACCATACACTTCTGACAACTTTTTGCAAAAAACAAAAACCGATCGACATAGCACATTTTTGTCAATTCTGCACGCTAGCCCTCAACAAGACGTTTTATTTGAGACCAAACTCGACATACCTTTGTAAACTTTTTGCAGAAAACAAAAGTCGATCAGAATGGAACATTTTTGTCAATTCTGCACGCTAGCCTTCAACAAGACGTTTCATTTGAGACCAAACTCGGAATACTTTTGAGAAATTTTTGCATAAAACAAAAGCCGATCGACATAGATCATTTTTGTCAATTCTCTACGCGAGCCCTCGCCAAGACCTTTCATTCGATACCAAACACGACATATTTCTGACAACTTTTTGCAAAAAACAAAAGCCGATCGACATGGAACATTTTTGTCAATTCTGCACGCTATCCCTCTACAAGACGTTTCATTTGAGACCAAACTCGACATACTTTTAAGAACTTTTTGCAGAAAACAAAAGCCGATCGAAATAGAACATTTCTGTCAATTCCACACGCTAGCACTCAACGAGACCTTTCATTTGTGACCAAACTCGACATACTTTTGAGAATTTTTTGCATAAAACAAAAGCAGATCGACATAGATCATTTTTGTTAATTCTCTACGCGAGCTCTCGCCAAGACCTTTCATTCCATACCAAACACGACATATTTCTGACAACTTTTTGCAAAAAACAAAAGCCGATCGACATGGAACATTTTTGTCAATTCTGCACGCTATCCCTCTACAAGACGTTTCATTTGAGACCAAACTCGACATACTTTTAAGAACTTTTTGCAGAAAACAAAAGCCGATCGAAATAGAACATTTCTGTCAATTCCACACGCTAGCCCTCAACGAGACCTTTCATTTGAGACCAAACTCGACATACTTTTGAGAATTTTTTGCATAAAACAAAAGCAGATCGACATAGATCATTTTTGTTAATTCTCTACGCGAGCTCTCGCCAAGACCTTTCATTCGATACCAAACACGACATATTTCTGACAACTTTTTGCAAAAAACAAAAGCCGATCGACATGGAACATTTTTGTCAATTCTGCACGCTATCCTTCAACAAGACGTTTCATTTGAGACCAAACTCGACATACTTTTAAGAACTTTTTGCAGAAAACAAAAGCCGATCGAAATAGAACATTTCTGTCAATTCCACACGCTAGCCCTCAACGAGACCTTTCATTTGAGACAAAACTCCACATACTTTTGAGAATTTTTTGCATAAAACAAAAGCAGATCGACATAGATAATTTTTGTCAATTCTCTACGCGAGCCCTCGCCAAGTCCTTTCATTCGATACCAAACACGACATATTTCTGACAACTTTTTGCAAAAAACAAAAGCCGATCGACATGGAACATTTTTGTCAATTCTGCATGCTATCCCTCTACAAGACGTTTCATTTGAGACCAAACTCGACATACTTTTAAGAACTTTTTGCAGAAAACAAAAGCCGATCGAAATAGAATATTTCTGTCAATTCTCTACGCGAGCTCTCGCCAAGACCTTTCATTCGATACCAAACACGACATATTTCTGACAACTTTTTGCAAAAAACAAAAGCCGATCGACATGGAACATTTTTGTCAATTCTGCACGCTATCCTTCAACAAGACGTTTCATTTGAGACCAAA
The DNA here is from genome assembly GCA_035578165.1 of Stenolophus ochropezus. Taxonomy (NCBI): domain Eukaryota; kingdom Metazoa; phylum Arthropoda; class Insecta; order Coleoptera; family Carabidae; genus Stenolophus; species Stenolophus ochropezus. The sequence continues at coordinate 394,494 of JAQOWZ010000066.1, read as the reverse complement.
CTCGACATACTTTTAAGAACTTTTTGCAGAAAACAAAAGCCGATCGAAATGGAACATTTCTTTAAATTCTGCACGCTGGCCTTCAACGAGACCTTTCATTTGAGACCAAACTCGACATACTTTTGAGAATTTTTTGCATAAAACAAAAGCAGATCGACATAGATCATTTTTGTCAATTCTCTACGCGAGCCCTCGCCAAGACCTTTCATTCGATACCGAACACGACATATTTCTGACAAATTTTTGCAAAAAAACAAAAGCCGATCGACATGGAACATTTTTGTCAATTTTGCATTTCAGCCCTCTACGAAACCTTTCATTAGATACCAAACACGACATACTTCTATTATCTTTTTGCATAAAACAAAAGCCGATCAACAAGGAAAATTTTCTTTTTTGTACACCAGCCCTCACCGAGACATTTCATTCGATACAAAACACATATTTCTGATAACATTTTGCAAAAAACAAATTCTAATCGACGTAGAATATTTTTGTCATTCGTGCACTCCAATACACATTGTGTCGTTTCATTAAAATCCAAGGACGACCTACTTGTAACAACTTTTTGTGCAAAACAAATGCAGATCGACGTGACATATTTTTTTTTGTCATTTCAAAACCAGCCCTTATGGTTTTTTTTCTTTTGATATCAAACACAGCAGAGTGTTTAGGAATATTCGGTTTAAATTTAGTTACTTCATCACACATTTGGCAACATTGACTTTTGACATTGGAAACGTCAAAATTTATATTAATTAAATACGTTATGTTTTAAACTTAAATTAGTTGTAACACCTTTGCTCAAGACTAATATACTTGATACTGTATTTACTTCTTTAATATCAATGTTCTAAAAAAAGTTATAATCGTTTAAAGTTCATAGACAGATTAGTCAAAAGTGACAGATGACCTCGTGACTCTTTTTAAATTTAGACGTGGCTACTAGGATCCATTGTTTCAAGTTATTAATTTTGCACAGTTTTTATTTTTTTACACAAGAACCACTCACAGTAAAAATATGAGACCCCCAAAAGGCACAACTACACATTATTCCCTGCAATCTAAAAAAAAAATTACAACAATCCCTTTGATGGTTCAGGCAGTTTGGCTTGTGACAAAATTTGGCGATCGTCGTGATGAAAATAAACATCACGACACATAAATACGTTATGTTTTAAACTTAAATTAATTGTAACACCTTTGCTCAAGATTATTATTCATGATACTGTATTCACTTCTTTAATATCAATGTTGTATTTGAAAATACAATCATTTAAAGTTCATAGACTGATTGTCATAAGTTTCTTAAATTTAGACATGGCTACTAGGATCCTTAAACAATTTTTTGTTTCAAAATGAAAAAAATGTGTGGTTTTTATTAATTTACGCAAAAACTGCTCGACGTAAAAATATGAAACACCAAAAAGGCACACCTACGCATCATTCTCTACAATTTGATATTATTATACATATCAATTTCATAAATGGTTAAGGCTGTAGGTTTGTCCGAAAATTTGGCGATCGTCGTGATGAAAATAAATATAGATTGGGACACATGCCTTTTAGTATATAGGACTAGCGAATTCTCGGCTACGCCGAGCATTCCCTAGAGCTCCGCTGTCAGTGCAAAAAACAAATGCCGATCGACATGAAACAATTATTTCATATTTGCACGTCAGGCCTCACCGAGACCTTTCATTAGATTGCAAACACGATATACTTCTAATAATATTTTGCAAAAAACAAAAGCCGGTCGACGTGAAACATTTTTGTCAATTATGTACCCCAACTCTCACCGAGACCTTTCATTTGATACCATACACGACATACTTCTGACAACTTTCTGCATTAAACAAAAGTCGATCGACATGAAACATTTTTATCATATCTACACGGTAGCCCGCACCCAGACTTTTCATTTGATACCAAACACTATATACTTGAGACAACCTTTTGCAAAAAACAAAAGCCGATCGACATAGCACATTTTTTGTCAATTCTGCACGCTAGCCCTCTCCGAGATCTTTCATTTGATACCAAACACGACATACTTCTGACAACTTTTTGCATAAAACAAAAGCCGATCGACATGGAACATTTTTGTCAATTCTGCAGGCTAGCCCTCTCCGAGACCTTTCATTTCATACCAAACACCACACACTTCTGACAACTTTTTGAAAAAAACAAAAACCGATCGACAGCACATTTTTATCAATTCTGCACGCTAGCCCTCTCCGAGACCTTTCATTTGATACTAAATACGACATACTTCTGACAACTTTTTGCAAAAACCAAAAGCCGATCGACATGGAACATTTTTGTCAATTCTGCAGGCTAGCCCTCTCCGAGACCTTTCATTTGATACCTAACACGACATACTTCTGACAACTTTTTGCACAAAACAAAAGCCGATCGACATGGAACATTTTTGTCAATTCTGCACGCTAGCCCTCAACGAGACCTTTTATTTGAGACCAAACTCGACATATCTTTGAGAAATTTTTGCAAAAACAAAAGCCGATCAACATTGACCTTTTTTTTTAATTCTACACGCCAGCCCTTATCGAGCCTTTTCATTTGATACCAAACACCACATACTTCTCACAACATTTTCCAAAAAACAAAAGCCGTTCGATATAGAACATTTTTGTTCATTCGGCACGCTAGCCCTCATCGTGACCTAGCCTAATATAACATTCACTGTCTTCAGTAACCTTTCATTTGGGAATATTTGTTCTTTGTTTAGTTACTTTATTAAACATTTGGCAACATTGACTTTTGTAATTTGAAAATACCCAAACACGACATTTTTCTGACAACATTATGCAAAAAACAAATTCTAATCTACATGGAACATTTTTGTCATTCGTGCACACCAGTCCGTATTGTGTCGTTTCCTTAAAACCCAAGGACGACCTACTTCTTACAACTTTTTACGGAAAACAAATGCAGATCGACATGACTCATTTTTTTTGTCATTTTAAAAGTGGCCCTTATGGTTTCCTTTCTTTTGATAACAAACACAGCAAAATATTCAATTTATTTTATTTAGGAATATTTGATTTTTATTTAATTACTTTATAATTTAGCAACACTGTTTGCATTAAAAAACAGTAGTTAATTTTTAAATTTATAAATTAATATTGTCAACCCTAATACAACTGCCACCGTCTTCAGTGAAGTTAGTTTAGGAATATTTGGTTTTAATTTAGTTACTTCATCACACATTTGGCAACATTGACTTTTGACATTGGAAATGTCAAAATTTATATTAATTAAATACGTTATGTTTTAAACTTAATTTAGTTGTAACACATTTGCTCAAGTCTATTATTCATGATACTATTTTTAAATCTTTGATATCAATGTTCTATTAAAAGATATAATCATTTAAAGTTCATAGGCAGATTGTCAAAAGTGACGGATGACGGCGTGATTCTTCTTAAAGTTAGACATGGCCGCTGGGATCCATTGTTTCAAGGCAGCATTTGTGGAAAGTTTTAATTTTTTACACGAAAACTACTAATAGTAAAAATATGAGACACCCAAAAGGCACCAGATCTCATTAGCCCCCACATATTAAAAAAAAAATTATAACAATCACTTGCATGGTTCAGGCTGTAGGCGATTACAAAAGTTACTCGATGCTCGTGATGAATCTATAGATATATAGTGAATCTAATCGTTTAGTATATAGGACTAGCGAATTCTCGGCTACGCCGAGCATTCCCTAGAGCTCCGCTGTCAGTGCAAAAAACAAATGCCGATCGACATGAAACAATTATTTCATATTTGCACTTCAGGCCTCTCCAAGACCTTTCATTAGATTGCAAACACGATATACTTCCAATATATTTTTGCAAAAAACAAAAGCCGGTCGGCATGAAACATTTTTGTCATTTATGTACCCCAGCCCTCACTGAGACCTTTCATTTGATACCAAACACGACATACTTCTAACAACTTTCTACATAAAACAAAAGTCGATCGACATGAAACATTTTTATCATATCTGCACGCTAGCCCACACCAAGTCTTTTCATTTGATACCAAACACTATATAATTGTGACAACCTTTTGCAAAAAACAAAAACCGATCGACATTGACAATTTTTGTTAATTTTGTACACCAGCCCTCTCCGAGACCTTTCATTTGATACCAAACATTACAAACTTCTGACAACTTTTTGCACAAAACAAAAGCCGATCGACATGGAACATTTTTGTCAATTCTGCACGCTAGCCCTCAACGAGACCTTTCATTTGAGACCAAACTCGACATATCTTTGAGAAATTTTTGCAAAAACAAAAGCCGATCAACATTGACCTTTTTTTTCAATTCTACACGCCAGCCCTTATCGAGCCTTTTCATTTGATACCAAACACCACATACTTCTCACAACATTTTCCAAAAAACAAAAGCCGTTCGATATAGAACATTTTTGTTCATTCTGCACGCTAGCCCTCATCGTGACCTAGCCTAATATAACAAATTTATGTCATTCGCGCACACCAGTCCGTATTGTGTCGTTTCCTTAAAACCCAAGGACGACCTACTTCTAACATTTTTTTACGAAAAACAAATGTAGATCGACATGACTCATTTTTTTTTTCATTTTAAAACTGGCCCTTATGGTTTTCTTTCTTTTGAAAACAAACACAGCAAAGTATTCAATTTATTTTATTTAGGAATATTTGACTTTTATTTAGTTACTTTATAATTTGGCAACACAGTTTGTATTAAAAAATAGTAGTTAATTTTTAAATTTATAAATTAATATTGGCAACCCTAATACAACTGCCACCGTCTTCAGTGAAGTTAGTTTAGGAATATTTGGTTTTATTTAGTTACTTCATCACACATTTGGCAACATTGACTTTTGACATTGGAAACGTCAAAATTTATATTAATTAAATACGTTATGTTTTAAACTTAAATTAGTTGTAACACATTTGCTCAAGTCTATTATTCATGAAATGGTTTTTAAATCTTTGATATCAATGTTCTATTAAAAGATATAATCATTTAAAATTCATAGGCAGATTGTCAAAAGTGACGGATGACGGCGTGATTCTTCTTAAAGTTAGACATGGCCTCTGGGTTCCATTGTTTCAAGGCAGCATTTGTGCATAGTTTTAATTTTTTACACGAAAACTACTAATAGTAAAAATATAAGACACCCAAAAGGCACCAGATGTCATTAGCCCCCACATATTAAAAAAAAAATTATAACTATCACTTGCATGGTTCAGGCTGTAGGCGATTACAAAAGTTACTCGATGCTCGTGATGAATCTATAGATAGATAGATAGTGAATCTAATCGTTTAGTATATAGGATAGCGAATTCTCGGCTACGCCGAGCATTCCCTAGAGCTCCGCTGTCAGTGCAAAAAACAAATGCCGATCGACATGAAACAATTATTACATATTTGCACGTCAGGCCTCACCGAGACCTTTCATTAGATTGCAATCACAATATACTTCTAATAATATTTTGCAAAAAACAAAAGCCGGTCGACATAAAACATTTTTGTAATTATGTACCCCAACTCTCACCGAGACCTTTTATTTGATACCATACACGACATACTTCTGACATCGTTTTGCATAAAACAAAAGCCGATCGACATGGAACATTTTTGTCAATTCTGCTGGCTAGCCCTCTCCGAGACCTTTCATGTGATACCAAACATGACATACTTCTGATAACTTTTTGCATAAAACAAAAGCTGATCGACATGGAACATTTTTGTCAATTCTGCACGCTAGCCCTCAACGAGACTGTTCATTTGATACCAAACATTACACACTTCTGACAACTTTTTGCAAAAAACAAATACTGATCGACATAGCACATTTTTATCAATTCTGCATGCTAGCCCTCTCCGAGACCTTTCATTTGAGACCAAACTCGACATACTTTTGAGAACTTTTTGAAGAAGACAAATACCGATCGACAAAGCACATTTTTATCAATTCTGCACGCTAGCCCTCTCCGAGACCTTTCATTTGATATCAAACACGACATACTTCTGACAACTTTTTGCATAAAACAAAAGCCGATCGACATGGAACATTTTTGTCAATTCTGCACGCTAGCCCTCAACGAGACTTTTCATTTGATACCAAACACCACAAACTTCTGACAACTTTTTGCAAAAAACAAATACGGATCGACAAAGCACATTTTTATCAATTCTGCACGCTAGCCCTCTCCGAGACCTTTCATTTGATATCAAACACGATATACTTCTCACAACTTTTTGCAAAAAACAAAAACCGATCGACATAGTACATTTTTGTCAATTCAGCAGGCTAGCCCTCTCCGAGACCTTTCATTTGATACCAAACAAGACATACTTCTGACAACTTTTTGCATAAAACAAAAGCCGATCGACATGGAACATTTTTGTCAATTCTGCACGCTAGCCCTCAACGAGACCTTTCATTTGAGACCAAACTCGACATATCTTTGAGAAATTTTTGCAAAAACAAAAGCCGATCAACATCGACCTTTTTTCTTAATTCTACACGCCAGCCCTTATCGAGCCTTTTCATTTGATACCAAACACCACATACCACAACATTTTCCAAAAAACAAAAGCCGTTCGATATAGAACATTTTTGTTCATTCTGCACGCTAGCCCTCATCGTGACCTAGCATAATATAACATTCACTGTCTTCAGTAACCTTTCATTTGGGAATATTTGTTCTTTGTTTAGTTAAAACAAATTCTAATCTACATGGAACATTTTTGTCATTCGTGCACACCAGTCCGTATTGTGTCGTTTCCTTAAAACCCAAGGACGACCTACTTCTAACAACTTTTTACGGAAAACAAATGCAGATCGACATGACACATTTTTTTTGTCATTTTAAAACTGGCCCTTATGGTTTCCTTTCTTTTGATAACAAACACAGCAAAGTATTCAATTTATTTTATTTAGGAATATTTGATTTTTATTTAGTTACTTTATAATTTGGCAACACTGTTTGCATTAAAAAATAATAGTTAATTTTTAAATTTATAAATTAATATTGTCAACCCTAATACAACTGCCACCGTCTTCAGTGAAGTTAGTTTAGGAATATTTGGTTTTAATTTAGTTACTTCATCACACATTTGGCAACATTAACTTTTGACATTGGAAACGTCAAAATTTATATTAATTAAATACGTTATGTTTTAAACTTAAATTAGTTGTAACACATTTGCTCAAGTCTATTATTTATGATACTGTTTTTAAATCTTTGATGTCAATGTTTTATTAAAAGATATAATCATTTAAAATTCATAGGCAGATTGTCAAAAGTGACGGATGACGGCGTGATTCTTCTTAAAGTTAGACATGGCCTCTGGGATCCATTGTTTCAAGACAGCATTTGTGCAAAGTTTTAATTTTTTACACGAAAACTACTAATAGTAAAAATATGAGACACCAAAAAGGCACCAGATCTCATTAGCCCCCACATACGAGTATTAAAGAAAAAATTATAACAATCACTTGCATGGTTCAGGCTGCAGGCGATTACAAAAGTTACTCGATGCTCGTGATGAATCTATAGATATATAGTGAATCTAATCGTTTAGTATATAGGATAGTGAATCTATCAAAATAGTATATGCTGATGACGGATTATAAAATTCGGGCGCAGAAGCAAATATTTATATGATTTTTTACAAAAATTAAGTCAGATTTTACCTATTCTTGAAATAGATATTTTTGTTAAAACATTCATATTCATGCTTTAAGATCTATAATATGGATGGTTTTAAGCATTGGACATGCAAAAGTGACCAAAACGTGGTACCAATCAGATAATAAACATTCAATTTTCGGGTGTCATTTTAATGAATACGTTGCATATTATAAGCTACATGGGCTGGATTCTAGAAAACCTACCACACTTGAAATAGCTATTTTCTTGTTGCAATGTTTTCTTTTAGCTAAAATATGATGAAAAATAATAATATTCGGGCGCGGAAGCAAATATTTATATGATTTTTTACAAAAATTATGTCAGATTTTACCTATTCCTTAAATAGATATTTTTGTTAAAACATTCATATTCATGCTTGACGATCTATACTATGGATAATTTTAGCATTGGACATGCAAAAGTAACCATAACGTGGTACCAATCAGATAATGAACATTCAATTTTTGGGTGTCATTTTAATGAATACGTTGTATATTGTAAGCTACATGGGCTGGATTCTAGAATACCTACCACATTTGATATAGCAATTTTCTTGTTGCAATGTTTTCTTTAGCTAAATTATGATGAATAAATATAAAATTTAGGCGCGGAAGCAAATATTTATATGATTATTTACAAAAATAAAATCAGATTTTACCAATTCTTGATGAATACGTTGTATATTGTAAGCTACATGGGCTGTATTCTAGAATACCTACCACACTTGAAATAGCAATTTTCTTGTTGCAATGTTTTCTTTTAGCGAAAATATGATGAAGAATTATAAAATTCGGGCGCGAAAGCAAATATTTATTTGATTTTTTACAAAATTAAAGTCAAATTTTACCTATTCTTGATGAATACGTTGTATATTGTATGCTACATGGGCTGGATTCTAGAATACCTACCACGCTTGATATAGCAATTTTCTTGTTGCAATGTTGTCTTTTAGCTAAAATATGATGAAGAATTATAAAATTTGGGCGCGGAAGCAAAAAATTTATATGATTATTTACAAAAATAAAATCAGATTTTACCAATTCTTGATAATATGTTGTATATTGTAAGCTACATGGGCTTTATTCTAGAATATCTACCACACTTGAAGTAGCAATTTTCTCGTTGCAATGTTTTCTTTTAGCTAAAATATGATGAAGAAATATAAAATTCGAGGGCGAAAGCATATATTTATATGAATTTTACAAAAATAAAGTCAGATTTTACGTATTCTTGACGAATACGTTGTAGATTGTAAGCTACATGGGCTGGATTTTAGAATACCTACCACACTTGAAATAGCAATTTTCTTGTTGCAATGTTTTCTTTTAGCTAAAATATGATGCAGAAATATAAAATTCGGGCGCGGAAGCAAATATTTATATAATTTCTTACAAAAATAAAGTCAGATTTTACCTATTCTTGATGAATACGTTGTAATTGTAAGTTACATGGGCTTGATTCTACAATACCAAACATACTTTAAATAGCATTTTTCTTGATGCAATGTTTTCTTTTAGCTAAAATATGATGAAAAATTACAAAATTCGAGCGCGGAAGCATATATTTATATGATTTTTTTAAAAAAATAAAGTCAGATTTTTCCTTTTCTTGATGAATACGTTGTATATTGTAAGCTACATGGCCTGGATTCTAGAATACCTAGCATACATGAAATAGCAATTTTCTTGTTGCTATGTTTTCTTTTAGCTAAAATATAATGAAGAATTATAAATTTCGGGCGCGGAAGCGAATATTTATATGATTTTTTACAAAAATAAGATCAGATTTTATCTTTTCTTGATGAATACGTTGTATGTTGTAAGCTACATGGGCTAGATTCTAGAATACCTACCACACTTGAAATAGCAATTTTCTTGTTGCAATGTTTTTTATTAGCTAAAATATTATAAAGAATTATAAAATTCAGAAGCGGAAGCAAATATTTATATGGTTTTTTACAAAAATAAATTCAGATTTTACCTATTCTTGAGGAATACGTTGTATATTGTAAGCTACATGGGCTGGATTCTAGAATACCTACCACACTTGAAATAGCAATTTTTCTGTTGCAATGTTTTCTTTTAGCTAAAATGTGATAAAGAATTATAAAATTCGGGCGCGGAAGTAAATATTTATATGATTTTTTACAAAATTAAAGTCAGATTTTACCTATTCTTGATATGGATATTTTTGTTAAAACATTCATATTTATGCTTTAGGATCTATATTATGGATGGGTTTAAGCATTGGACATGCAAAAGTGACCAAACGTGGTACCAATCAGATAATAAACATTTAATTTTCGGATGTCATTTTAATGAATACATTGTATAATGTAAGCTACATGGGTTGGATTCTAGAATACCTAAAACACCTGAAATAGCAATTTTCTTGTTGCAATGTTTTCTTTTAGCTAAAATATGATAAAAAATTATGAAATTTGGGCGCAGAAGCATATATTTGTATGATTTTTTACCAAAACAAAAGTCAGATTTTACCTATTCTTGATGAATACGTTGTATAAAGTAAGCTACATGGGCTGGATTTTAGAATACCTACCACACTTGAAATAGCAATTTTCTAGTTGCAATGTTTTCTTTTAGCTAAAATATGATGAAGAATTATAAAATTCAGGCGCGGAAGCCAATATTTATATGATTTTTTACAAAAATAAAGTCAGATTTTACCTATTCTTGATGAATACGTTGTTTATTGTAAGCTACATGGGCTAGATTCTAGACCACCTAAAACACTTGAAATAGCAATTTTCTTGTTGCAATGTTTTCTTTTAGCTAAAATATGATAAAGAATTATAAAATCCGGGCGCGGAAGCAAATATTTATATGCTTTTTACAAAAATAAAGTTAGATTTTACCTATTCTTGATGAATACGTTGTAATTGTAAGTTACATGGGCTGGATTCTACAATACCTAACATACTTTAAATAGCATTTTTCTTGATGCAATGTTTTCTTTTAGCTAAATTATGATGAAGAATTTTAAAATTCGGACGCGGAAGCAAATATTTATATAATTTTTTACAAAAATAATGTCAGATTTTACCTATTCTTGAAATGGATATTTTTGTTAAAACATTCATATTTATGCTTTTGGATCTATACTATATATAGTTTTAAGCATTGGACATTCAAAAGTGACAAAAAACGTGGTATCATTCAGATAATAAACATTCAATAATCGTTTGTCATTTTAATGAATACGTTGTATATTGTAAGCTACATGGGCTGGATTCTAGAATACCTACCACACTTGAAATAGCAATTTTCTTGTTGCAATGTTTTCTTTTAGCTAAAATATGATAAAGAATTATAAAATTCGGGCGCGGAAGCAAATATTTATATGATTTTTTAGAAAAATAAAGTCAAATTTTACCTATTCTTGATGAATACGTTGTATATTGTAAGCTACATGAGCTGGATTCTAGAACACCTACCACACTTGAAATAGCAATTTTCTTGTTGCAATGTTTTCTATTAGCTAAAATATGATAAAGAAATATAAAATTCGGGCGCGGAAGCAAACATTTATATGATTTTATACAAAAATTAAGTCAAATTTTTTTTTTTAAAAAAAAAAAGAAAATAACAAACAAAAAAGAAGGGTAAGAGAGAAATAATTATAGATAATGGGCATATGTTGATTTACAGTGAAGTGCCAAAAGAAAACAGAGCAGTAGCAGGAGTAGCTAACTTATTAAATAAAAAGTTAATAAACTACGTGCCGTCATGAGAAGGATGTAGTGAGAGTATCCTAAAAATCGAGTTGAAAATTGAAATAGAAAGTGAAAAAACAATAATAATAATATATAGACTGGATGAAGATGAGTCAGTTGACATAAAAGACAAATTTTGGGAAGAATTAAATCTAGTTACAGAGAATAGTAAAGGGGAAATTTATGTAATCGGAGTAGCCATACTGCAAATACAGTGGGGATATATGGAGAAAACCGAAGAAATAATAACGGAAGAAGACTGATAGAGTACTGTATATTAAATGACTTGTTAATTACTAATACGTTTTTTCAACATAAAAATGTACATTAATACACTAGACAAGGGCCAAGAGAAGAAGATAGATGAATAATAGAGTATATAGTTGTGGAAAACATAAAGAGAAATTTAGTACAGGATTGCAGAGTGAGGCGTGGTCCAGAAATCTTCAGCGATCACTTTCTCGTAGAAGCAAGAAATAAAAAAATGAGTAAAGATAAGAACACTACAACTGAAGAAACAAGGATAATAGAATATGAAACAATAAACACATACAAACTTAGATATATAATAAGAGCGACAAAATATTTATTTATTAAAATCAATCCAACAGGATACGAGATCCCAATTATAGGATGATTATACAAAAGATAATATCATAAATGTCACAAGTAAACATGAAAATAATCGATATATGAATATATACAATAACAATCAAACTATACTGAAAAAGTAGCTGTGACTGTTTTTTTAAATTTAATTAACGAGTCGTGAAATATATCTAATTCTACTCTACATTCCGAACAAATTATATTGTTAAATATGGAACATAGTTGACGTATCGGGGATTTTGATTCGTAATTAGTTCTTACAAATGGTAATTTAAAAAGATTATTAGTCCTAGAAGAAGTCCTTGGCACATTAAATGGAATTTTAGCAAGACTGACTGGGTCATCTATATTCCCATTTAGTAGTTTATACAAATGCATAGTGCATTGAATCTTGCGTCTGGATGACAAACTAACAAAATTAAATTGTTTGAGAAGATCATTATAATTGTAATCAAAACTAGGATAATGTCCATGTATTCTAAGAAAACAGAGTTTCAGGAATTTTTGTTGAATTGATTCAAGGTTATAGATATTTTTGTTGTATATTGGAAGCCACACTTGCAGACAATATTCTAGTTTTGATCTAACAAAGGCAAAATATAGATTTTTTAAAGTTAATATATTTTTAAACGATTTACTATTTCTTATAATAAAACCTAAATTTTTGTGAGCGTTAGTAATAATATAGTTAATGTGATCGTTGAAGGATAATTTCGAGTCTAAAATTACGCCAAGGTCCTTATACTGCATTACTCTACCAAGCATTGTGCTTTCCATTTTATATGCATAAGTATAAACAAAATTCTTTACGAAGCAACTCATTAGTTTACACTTACTGAAATTAAAGAATAGTTTGGATGACCGACACCATGTTAATAAATTGTTCATATCAGATTGTAGAAGAATGTAATCATTTATTGAATTAATTTTTCGGAAGAGTTTAACATCATTAGCGTATAACACAACTTCGGAATATTTGACAAAATTGACAATGTCATTAATAAACAGAATGAATAGGAGAGGACCTAAATTAGAGCCTTGTGGAACTCCGGAGGTGGGGACGTAGGATTTAGAAATAAAATTGTTATATTTAACACATAATGAGCGATTAGTTAAATAGGATTTAAAGAATGCAAGAAGGTCATTCGAAAATTGAAAATTCACATCTAGTTTATGAAGAAGAATGCTATGGTTAATACGATCACAGGCCTTCGCAAAATCTGTATAAATGACATCCACCTGATTGTTGTCATGTAGAAGGTTCAGTGCTTTTTCTGTAAAATTCATTAAATTCGTGATAGTTGACCGACTATTGACAAATCCATGTTGAAAGATGGAGATAGATTTTTGTACAGAATTGTATATGTGTTTGTATATGATAGATTCAAAAATTTTTGAGATATTAGATAAGATGGCAATAGGTCGGTAATTAGAAATATCCGCTTTATCTCCTGATTTAAAAATGGGCGTAATGAATGATTTTTTCAAACAAGTTGGAAATTTATTTTTTTTTATTGCCAAATTATATAGAAATTTTAGTGAAGCTATGAAATGATCATCACATCCCTTGATTATGTATGCAGGTAGATTGTCGGGGCCAGAATTACGAGAGCGTTTAAGTTTATTAATTGCAGATTTAATGTCATCACTAGTGATGTTCTGTATAATTGTTGTGTTAATGGTATTGAGTGGAGTTGAAGTGGGGTTAATATTTATATCAGGCTCAGAATAAGCACTGGCAAAAAAATCTGCGAAGCCTTGGACGATATCAGGTGTACAATTGAACATTCGATCTTCAAAATGCATGCTACCAGAAATACGTGTAGTATTTTTTTATTGTTATATATATGACCACAGTTTAGTGGGATCAGTTGAAATGGAATTTTCTATGTAAGCTAGATATTTTGAATGTTCAATTTTAATGTCCTTTTTAACCTGAGCACTTTTTTTTTAAATTCTATCAAGTACTGATCATGTTTATGAATCTGGTATAGTTTGCTTAGTTCAGATTTTAACTTCATATTTTTGATTATTTGAGGAGTGAACCACGGTGGATATTTAGAGTGTTTACGTGTAGTAATAGGAACACATTTATTGAAAATATCATATAGTACTTCATAGAATTTAGAAAATGCTTTGTCTACATCTTCACAAGAATATAGAGGTGTCCAGTCGATATTAGAAAGAGAAAGATACAAAAGATTGAAGTTGCATAACCGAAAATTATAATTATTTAGAGAATGATTAAATGTGGCGAAAAGGTATGAATAATGGGGCTGGAAGGAAGAAGTAATTGATAGAGTAGGATGGTGTGAATCTTCGTCAACGAAGGGATCAAGGTTTTGAAGGACTGTGAAATATTTATTTGAGGCAACAATATCAAGAATTCTGTTATTGGAATTGGTAATAGTATTGTAGTTTCTAGCATTTGAGAAGGCACATAAATTTAGAAAGGAAGTAACAAAATTATCTGTACGCTTACAAGTTATATAATCAACAAGGTGTGTGATATTTGCATCACCGAGTAGTATAGCAGTGAAAGAGCTAGCTCATTTGGTGGGATCTCAGGGGGTTGGAGGAGTCAGAGGGGGGTAATGAGTATTCCGGTGGCGGAGTGGGGGTCTCAGGTGTCGGTAAGGTCACTGTTCTGCAAGTGAACACGTGCAAGTTCAGATTGAGGGGTTTGTTCTCTTGGCAGACGTGTGGACACATGGGTACACCTGTTTGATGCTTGAAGATGATGGTTGAACCCCTGAGTGTGTCAATAACCTAGTCCGTCTGCAGAACTATGGCCATAGGTCAGTGTATTACTTGAAGCACACGTGTAAGTTGCAACTGTGTGTGATGCTGGAAGAGGGTGGTTGAATAACCTAGACCGTCTGCTGAACCATTGCCGTAGGTTAGGGTATTACTTAAAGCACACGTGCAAGTGGCACCTGTACGTGATGCTGGAAGTGGGTGGTTGAATAACCTAGTCCGTCTGCAGAACCTTGGCCATAAGTCAGCGTATTACTTGAAGCACACGTGCAAGTGGCACCTGTGCGTGATGCTGGAAGTGGGTGGTTGAATAACCTAGACCGTCTGCTGAACCATTGCCATAGGTCAGTGTATTACTTAAAGCACACGTGCAAGTTGCACTTGTGCGCGATGCTGGAAGTAAGACACCTGCATGATGCCGGACGATGATGGTTCAACGCCTAAATGTGTCAATAACCTAATGCGTCTGCAGGAGCATGGCATTGATTTTTAGGTCAGTGTCTTATTAAAGCACACTTGCAATTTGCACCTGCACGGCGAGACTTACGGGGTGAATGTTCAAAATAGAAAATTGGCATTGACTTTTACGTTAAAGACACACCTGTAATTTGCACGTGCATGATGCTGGAGGAGATCAATGTCTTACAAACGCGCAAGTTACACCTGTGTATTTGTGTATGTGTGCGATGCTGGAAGAGAGTGGTTGAACACCTAAGTGTATCAATAAACTAATCTGACATAGAGTTGTAGTAGTAGTGGGGGTATTTTTTAATATAAAGCAATGATATATATTACATTTGATTTAGTTTAGATCAAGACATTCAACGTTTGATAACAATAATAGAAACATGTCTGCTAGTATTTTTGAAGTCTTAGCTCAAGTAAAAGAAGAAACCATATCTCTAACAGATTTAGAAAAGGGCAAGAAGTATCAAGTTTATAATATTAAACGTGTATCTACTACCTACGTTGAAAAAATTGTTCTCGAACTAGAGAACAACATATTGTTTTTGGGCGCACGGTTCAATAAACTATCAGATGAGCAGATAGTAAGCGGTAACGAGCAAGCCGAGGCAGGAAATCTCTATGTGGTGTCCAAGGGAACGATTGGTAAAATTGTGCATCTAGAATTTGGTTCACTGTAAAGAAGATGTCACATACGAAAAGTACGAGTTGTCTTCTGAGGGACTGTGAAACATTGACGCATAAAGTAAATTTTAATAACAATTTTATTATTAACATAAATAAACATTTGAAAAAACTAAAAATTTTAAAAAAAGATATTCACAATTACTGTATTTTAAAAAATTTAAATAAAAAATTCAAATATTTTAATATAAATGATGGATACAGAGTATAAATAAATGTACAGTTTATATAACACTATTCACTATTGATGAAAGTGCGGTTCAGAGAAGAAACTGAAATACAACTCCTGGTGAAGTGGGACTAGGCCTACCGGGCAGCTCGAAGAGGTGATTGGGAACAGTGTGCAAGGGATCGGCAGAGGTTTAAATTAAAGTTAGAAATGTATTATTTACCTATTATTAGTTATGTTTTAGAAAATAAAATTAAAAATTATTTAAACTGTAGGAAATAAATCTTTGTAATCTATTGTAGTAGTAATAATTATGTGTCAATAAATGTGTAAAATATTATATGGTTTTAATTAATTGTCAGCTACAAAACCATCATCATCCATTCCGCTTCATCCTTTTTGCAAAAATTGTGGGACATAAGTGTAACAATAAAAACAGCCAATATTTTAAAATAAAATTTATTTTACATCTATTTAATTACAATTTGCGATACAAAATTATATTATATTACATTTTATTACATTCAACACAATACTTTTTAATGGAGTATACATTTCCAATTTGATCATCATTATGGTCATCGATCAGTATGTGGTCCACACAGCGTCGATATTTCTGAAACTCCGGATTATCCTGCCATTGCTTCGGAAATTTGTCCCAGTGGGTATCAATTTGATTACAGGCGAAAACCATAACAAACTCCTTTGGAAGTTTTTTCTTCTTCTAGTATAAAATGTAAAATTCCACATTCATAAAACTTTTTAAACGATGCATATGGAGTAAAGCGCTGTTTATACCAATTATATAGCGCATGAACATTACGCACAGCACAGTTTTCTGTATGTAAATTACATATATTTAAATTCAAAGGTTCACAAATATTTTGCAAATTAGGACAATCCAAATTTTCAACATCTATAATTTTTGACATATGTGATTCTAATATATTGCCTAACCATTCTACTTTTTCATTTCCTTTTACGTATATAGTTTCAGCACAGTTTAGCCAAGATTTCACTATACTCTTTAAATGACAATAAGGTGTCGTACCAGAACTCCAATTTAAATTGTGATGTTTTTTAATTAACCAAACTATATTCTTTCTACTTTTTGAACTTAATTTAGTCCAATGATATGGTGGTAAAAATATTTCTGATTTGCATAAGTCAGTGTTTATATTTAAAACTGCAATTTCTTTACAAATAAAATCTACTCCATTGTATTTATTAAATATTTGATATCCTTGTAAATCAACTATGAAAATAGACATATTTCTACCGGTTAACGTTCAGAAAACAAATGAGTATTAAATCCAATAGTTGGCTTTTATACTCAATGATGAACTACACCCCCCACAACACAATTCCCCTCTCTATCTCACTCATATATTCATTCCACATTAGATTTACTTATCCAACTATTATATTTATTATCAAACCCAAACCACTTAACATAAACCGTATTACCTTCCTTCTTTAAAATTTTTTCCACTAAGTATATATCTGGATACTTAGCTTTTTGTAAATCATATTCATAAAAGCCTCCTTTAATAATTTGCCCTGACTGATCTTTAAGAACATATGTGATGGGATTGGTTAACTGAATTAAATGAATTATAAAAATTTCAATAGACCAATTAGGAGTATAGCCCTTTGCAAACGCCTCTCTATGTTTACTTATACGCACAAAATTTCCGACTTTAAATTTTGGTTTACTAACTGTTTTTATTTTACTGTAAACACTGTCAAGAAGTAATTTTTCATTCTTTTTACTAACATCTAAGGGTTTCATCAGAATTGTCCTATGTTTTGTATTATTATACTTTTCCGTAAGTGTAGGTAATAAATTCAGCCACTTGTATGTACCTTGTAAACTAAACTCTTTCCACATCATTGATTTCAAAGTACGATTAATACGTTTAACAACCGATGCCTTCATAGTACTATAAGTTGAATAATGATTTATATTATTATTTTTTATTAAATTTTGGAAATCTTTATTATAAAATTCTTTTCCCAGATCAGTTTGCAAATTTCTCGGTATTCTATTACTATTGAACAAAATACTTTTCATAGCTGTCGAAATTTCTGAACCTGTTTTGTTTTTAACAGGTTTGGTCCACAAAAACTTGGAGAAAACATCAATAACAACTAAAATGTATCGATATCCTCTGTTCATTCTAGCGTGAGGAATCATTTCTACCAAATCTGCTTGAAATAAATCATCTATTCCTTTAACAAATACTCGTCTTCTTGGAAAATTAACTCGAGCAGGTCTGTGTAATTCTTCTACAATTCCACGTTTAATTTTCGACATAATAAACAGGTGTTTCAAATATAATTTCAATATGTAAATGTAGGGAGGGATTTTTACTTACTGGCCCAGGAAATATTTCTAAAGAATCACCATGAATAATACTTCTATTGATCATATTTGAAACTCGATGACGCTCATTTTTAATACGATAATTTAGGAATACTTTGGGATCACTAAATTGAACTTGAAGAACTTTTCCTGAACATGGAAAATTATAAACATCTAAATTATTAATTTTATATAAATTAGATTTCAATTCTAATGCTAAATTAAAAATAATAACAGATTTCAGATTATTTTTTAATTTAGTTAATTGTACTTCAAAATTATTTTTAATGTTAGTAATTTTGTTATCTAATTCTAATTTAAATTTATCATTATTTAACCGAATTAATGAATTTAATTCGTGGGACAGAGTGTCCACTCTTTCGTTGATATGTTTCCTAATTTTATGATGCTCAATATGTCGTCCGAATTTGTCGAGAGTCATTATTGAAATGACACTATTCTATAACTTTCGCTTCTTTTAACTCCTCAATAATGGATATAATTTCATTTCCGTGGCCTGTATGTCCGGCATCACGTGATGCAATTAAGAGCCGCAATCTATCAACCAATTAATTAATGTTATCCCAATATACGTACTCTATTTTTTTATTGACAAAATTTTTAAAATAATTTCCACCTGATTTTTTTTCCTTAGATATTGAGCCCAATCTTGTAGAAGCTAAAAGAACTCTTCTTTGAGTGTCAAATTTTGGAGCAACAATGGATGTGTATTTATAAGATCTTGTCCCTGACAACTGCTCACTATCACAATAGTGTCGACGGGCTGCATTAGTTCTTTTCACTATATCAATATAATTTTTTTCATCAGCGCGATTATATCCTACTGGATGTTTCTTAAATAACAACTCGTATAAACCTGGTGTTCCTAAATACTTTATCTTCTGCACAATTAAATCTTTCCCATCAATTTGTACCTCAGAATCACCTATATAAAATTTTTCAGTTCCCGCATCATGTCGCACACCGTACCGTAAATCAAATGAATTTTTTTCGTCTGTCAACATTTCTTCAATATATTGTCGTGGTAATGGATCATACTGATCTAAATAGTCCTTGAACGAGGCTTCACGAGTTAAATTCATTATATCCTCTCTTGTTATTGATGGGTGGTCTTCGATGATTGTTGATTGATTGTCAGTAAATACATCATCGTTCACATCGTCATCCACTGATTCTGCTACTACACTTGTTTCTAAAAATTTAGGACCTGATAAAATTTCATTTTTTTCAGGTATTTGTTCATCCTTTGTTATGTCCATTTTCGATTCACTTTTGACTTCTTTCTTTATATTTGCTATTGGTAAATTAACCGCAATATCTTGTAAAGATTTTATTATTGGTTTATACTGTGATTCTAATTCTACTTGTTTATGAAGTGCACCAAGCCTAAGGTTCGTAAGCTTTTGTTTAATAATATTTTGAGTATTAATTATATCTTTCGTTAATCTTGCATTCATTTTAATTAACAAAAGGTATGTTGAATCAGTCGGAACATATAATCAATTCAATAACTGTGAAACAGCTGTATCGTAACAAGTTTTTACAGGTTCAAGGTCGTACACCAGCTAATATGGATGTTCAGATAAACAGAGCTGATATTTGAATAAACAGGTAAAAAATTGATACAATTACAGATAACCAACGCATAACCTGATTAATGTCTGGTAGCTTGTTGAAACAGTTGTCAAAGATAATCAGTTCAATAACTGCGTAACAGCTGTATCGTAACAAGTTTTTACAGGTTCAAGGTCGTACACCAGCTAATATGGATGTTCAGATAAACAGAGCTGATATTTGAACAAACAGGTAAAAAAACTGCAACAATTACAGATAACGAATGCATAACCAGGTCAATGTCTGGTAGCTGTATAGTCAAATAAGTGTAATTTGAAAATCAATCTGTTCCGGTTTTTAATCAGATCTTTGTTGTTTCCGAAAGAGTCTAGTAGATGTTTACCTCGTGGTAACTGAATAATAAGTGCCATTCATTAGCTCATGTCACTATTATTTATTATAATGTACTGATCAAAACCCTTACGATAACGCCCTTTTTGAAAATCACTTTCTTTATCAATGACTAGAAACCCATACTTGTTTCGCCAGCAAAAAAGAACAGACGTCCTTAAACTTTTCATATGACATATCTGTATTCACATGATCAGTGTATACATGTTTTAAATTCAAATCATCTTGTTTGAATATTATTAATAAGTTGGCATTATCCCGTATGAGATGTTTAGGGATTCTGGTATAAGTTAGTCCTTATACGAAATAGCACCGATGTGAATACAATTGAAAACAGTTCCGCCGATGAAACTGTGAAAATTGAATTGAGTAAGGTTCACTGGAAAATACCACACATATCAGTAGCTGATGCCGAACGACTGATACTTATGAAGTATATGGAGAGGAGTGTTAATTTGGAAATAGCCTTCCGTAGCTGGGAAGTTCATGAATATCCACTGCTGCAGAAAACACAACATCACACCTGGCCCATCAAAACTACAACGCAATTAGAAACACCGCGTTTTGTCATCGTGGGATTCCAGACAGATCGCAAAAATAAAGCAATTAAGGATATGAGTAAATTTGATCATTGCAATTTAACTAATATTAAGTTGTATTTAAACTCAGATATGTATCCGTATGATAATTTAAATTTGAATATTAAAAATAATCAATGGGCAATGTTGTATGAGATGTACACTCAATTTCAATTGTCTTATTATAATCGATTATGTGAACCTATCTACACACCTTACGAATTTATAAAAAAAGCACCACTGATAGTTATAGATTGTTCACATAAGAGTAAGACATTGAAGTCGGGTAATGTTGATATACGATTAGAATTTGAGACTAATGAGATTATGCCAGACAATACAACTGCTTATTGTTTAATTATACACGATAAAATTATTAATTATAATCCATTAACAAATATTATTAGTAATATGTAAATTTTACTTTTACTAACAATCATGGTATAGGTATATTAATTTAGAAATAATAAAACTGTTATATGAATTGTATATTTTACTTGAAAATAAATAATTTTTAAGAACATCATGTTTTACTCGTATTTTTTTTACATACAATAGTAATTATGAAAAATACATTATACACAATATACAACAATCGCAAAATTTTTCATTAATTACTGCTAAAATTTCTAAATTTTGTTGTTGTTCTTCTTGTTGATGTTGTCCTTGAGGTTGTAGTTGTCTTTGTTGTTGTTGTTTTGGCTGTAGTGGTTGTTGTTTTGGTTGTAGCGGTTGTTGTATTGGTTGTTCTTGACATTGTCCTTGCGATTGTTGTTGTTGTTGTTGTCGTTGTTGTGACTGATATGAACCTTCCAAGAAACTCAGATATTCATTAAACATATCTGAGGTTGAAGATTCTAACCAGTTAAAATCACTGGTACTTAACAATTTCTCCATTTCATCAAAGGAAAAATCCATTGTACTAGCAAAAGTGTAACTGTGAAACTCAATGGAATATGTTCGTTTATATAGTTACACATTTAATAAAAAATTGTATTTTTTTATCACCAAAGAAGTTTTAGTTGAAATAAACTTCATAAACTCGATTGCTGATTTTTTAAAAGTAGAATATTAATTAATATCCAGTCAGCTGCATCAAATACAGGTAAGCTTGTAAGAAAAGAGGTACGCGCTCTGAATAATAATACAAGATCATAGGTGTGTTTGCAAAGAAAAAAGAGGAACTCATCCGATCATCAAAACATTGGTGATTCATCTCAGAACACGTTTAGACTGTTCGTGTACAACATGCATTTATTCATTGAGGACTTACTCCGGCTCTGTTCAAGCAGATATATAAATATGACTTACTGCATGTACATATTCCTCAGTCACACTTTGGTAATCAAGATGAATATTGCTAAAGCTAGTTCGATAGCGTTAAAGACACTTGCCGACGCGGTTAAACTATTAAAAACACAAAACGAATTTATTCGATGGGTAAAGTATGTTAATAAATTTGTGTTGTTAATTAGCAGAGCTATAAAACAATATGATGAAAATAATGGTAATATATTTCAACTGGAATCTAATTTGGCTTTATTTAAGTTTTATCGGGAAAAATTAAAACAAATGAAGTGCGGTATTTATGGTGCTGGATTAAAGAAACAATCTAAAAAATTAGTTTGGCAAGATTTAGAATCCTGTTTTGAGTCTCGAATACGTACAGGAATGATTGCAAATTTGAATTTTAAAGATCCTCAATTATTTCTAAATAAATGTTTTAGATTTTTTTCTAATAAAATTAAGGAAGCTCTCAATTCTTCAAATTTAAAAGTTAATCTTCAGTTTCACGCTAATTTTATATTACTCAAAACAGGAGCTGTAGAAGTGAAATCTTTCAACACGGCTGATAGTATTATAAATAAAACGACGAGTATCAGAGAGTGGTTTAGTGACAATGTAGACAAAATATTATCAAAATTATCAGAGTTTCAAGAGCGTGATTCAGGATGGGCGTTATTTGAAATTTTACATTTAAAAATTAATATTAATACATACACACCGATTTTTGGAGGTACATATATTGAATTACCCAATGATATCAGAACTAAAAAAGCAATAATTAACATAAAAAATAAAGATAATTATTGCTTTTTATGGGCTATAGTTTCTGCACTATATCCTACAAATAAAAATACAGATCGAGTGGCGTCTTATCCTCATTTTAGTAAAGTTTTAAAGTATGATGGTCTAAGTTTTCCGATGCAGCTAAAGAATATTCCAAAATTTGAAAATATGAATAAAATATCTATTAATGTTTATACTTCACAAAAATCTGATAAAGAAATGCATCGAGTTGAACCATTATATTTATCTAAATTTGTGGGAGATAAATTTGTTCATTTATTAATGTTGTCTTCTAACTCTAATGACGACGATGATGATTACGAGGAGTGTGTTGATGAATTCTTGCAAGATAAAGACAGGGTTCAAGAGATACGAAAAGCTACTAATTACCATTATATATGGATTAAAAACTTATCAAAACTTTTAAGTAAGCAAATATCAAATCATAATGGGAAACTTTTTCTTTGTGATAGATGTTTAAATCATTTTACCTCGAAAGCGGCTCTTGAAACACACATAGTTGATTGTAAATTAATAAATAAATGTCGGGTTGAATTACCTCATGATAATAACAAATATTTGGAATCTAAAAACATACATTATCAAGACACCGTACCCTTCGTTATATACGCAGCCTTAGAATCAATATTACAAAAATCGGAAGATAAACAAAATAAAAATTCAGTTCAAATTCATAAACATGTTCCTTGTAGTATTGCCTATTTTTTAAAATGTTCATATAGTAGCAACTTATCATATTTTAAATTAAACAGAAGTGGACAGTGTATTGACTGGTTTTCAAATGAGCTTCAAACTATTGCACAATTTGTTGACAAAAAATTTCAAAATCCCGTACCAATACAAATGACTAAAGAAGATGAAATTGAGTATTCAAACGCCAAAGTATGTTACATTTGTAGAAAAGAGATTTTGGAGATTGAAACAAAGGTTCAGGATCATAATCATTTTCTGAGGCTTTTCGTGGTGCAATTCCAGTTGTGTTTCATAATCTTAGTAACTATGATGGACATTTTATCATTAAAAATATATCCAAAAAGTTATCAGGACAAGTGTCCCTTTTACCAATTAATAAAGAACGATACATTTCATTTACAAAGTACGTGCAAGATACAAAAATTAATTTTAGATTTATAGATTCCTTCCGTCTTATGCCTAGTAGTATTGAAAAATTGTCAACTTATTTGAGAGACGATGAGAAACAGATAACAAAATTTTTTTGTAAAGACATTAGTCAGTTTAAATTATTGACAAGAAAAGGAGTATTTCCTTATGAATACGTTGATGACTGGGTCAAATTTAATGAACCTTGTTTACCTGATCGAAATTGCTTTTATAGTTCTTTGAAAGATGAAAATATTAGCGATGAGGATTACATGCATGCCAAAAATGTATGGCGAACATTTAATATTAAAACATTAGGAGAATACTCGGATTTATATCTAGCAACGAATGTTCACTTATTAGCAGATGTGTTTGAAAATTCCCGTAATAATTGTTTACAGACTTACAAATTAGATGTTCTTCATTACTATACAGCACCTGGTTTGGCTTTTGACGCCATGTTGAAATATACAAATATAAAACTTGAGCTGCTAACAGACGTAGACAAATTATTATTCATAGAAAAAGGGATACGCGGTGGACTAGTTCAATGCTCGAAACGTTATGCGAAAGCTAACAATAAATATTTAAATGAATTATGCAACCCGGATGAACAAGAAACGTATCTCATGTGCTTTGATGTTAATAACTTGTATGGCGCAGCAATGAGTCATTATTTACCGTTCGGGGGATTTAATTGGGTGGATAAAACTGAATTCTACAATATTGGTTTAATGAACTTAACAGAAAATTCAGATATTGGCTACATTTTCGAAGTGGATTTAGAGTATCCTAAATCTTTACATGCGTTACACAAAGATATACCTCTTTGTCCGGAAAACTTTATTCCTCCTACTTCACAACAGTCAAAATTGGTTGCAAATTTATATAATAAAAAAAATTATGTTATTCATTATCAAAATTTAAAACAATGTCTTAATTTAGGAATGCAAATTACACAAATCCATAGAATTCTTAAGTTTCAACAAAGTCCTTGGTTGAAATCATATATTGATTTAAATACGGAATTGCGAAAAAAGTCAAGCAATGAATTTCAAAAGAATTTCTTTTAATTAATGAATAATGCTGTTTTCGGAAAAACTATAGAGAATGTTCGTAAACATAAAATCGTTAAATTAGTAATAAAGTGGGACGGTCGTTATGGTGCCAAAGCATTAATAGCCAAACCAAATTTTCACAGTTGTTCTATAATCGAGGATGATGTAATAATAATAGAAATGAATAAAACGTCAATACTCTTCAATAAACCAATTTACATTGAATTCTCGGTTCTAGACATCTCAAAAACATATATTTATGATTTTCATTATAATTATATAAAACAAAATTTTGATTCAAATGCTGAACTTTGTTACACTGATACAGATAGTTTAATTTATTTATTTAAGAACTTTGATATTTATGAAATTATGAAAAGGGATAGACATAAATTTGATTCTTCCGATTATCCTTTAAATAATATTTATGATATTCCATTAGCTAATAAAAAAGTGGTTGGTTTAATAAAGGATGAAAATAATGGCAATATTATGACAGATTTTGTTGGACTACGAGTTAAAATGTATGCATACAAAACGCTTCTTAGTACTAAGGAAGAAGTAAGTAAGAAAGCGAAGGGTGTTACAAAAGCCACTATGAAGTCTATAAATTTTGAAGACTGTTACAAATGTCTATTTCATAATGAGTCTGTTGTGAAATCACAAATCTTAATAACTTCGAAACAACATAATGTGTTTACAATTAAGCAAAATAAGCTAGCTTTAAGTTCATATGACGATAAAAGAATTGTGAATTATCTTTTTACGGATACGTACCCGTATGGATATAACATAGATATATTAAATTGTAGTTTGTAAGTATGTAGCATCAACATATGTGGTACTACATTCCAAGTTGGAACAGGGTCTCAATTATTTGCATCTTAGTTTAGGTTCTCAGCCTACAACTTCTGCAAGGGATCTACAATTTATAGTGGGATTACGAACCAATATGACTGCGATTATTGGGACGATTGAACCTGTGAAAATTTTGCAGACCCTGGAAACATTGTGGCATCCTTTCATATTACAGACCCCGCGAGAAGCTCTTTTGATCTAGACTGGTAGCTCAGTGAGGTCATTGACTCTTATTTGAACAGGGTGATATCATGGACCAAAACGACAGGACACAACAATTTTATTTAGAAAAAAGATTGGCTACACTGGATTTGAACCCGAGATCTCAGCCTCTGTTTAATTCAAGTTGCAGCGCGCTAACCAACTGACCCACCAAGTCAGTCACAGCTGCATCTTGTAAAAATGTAATAATAATAATATATTGATTGTCATAATTGTTTTGTAAATAAATAAGCAATATGATAATTTTATTACTATTCTTATTCCTTTTATAATTACTCCTATACAGTTCAAGTTCTACCGATACACCTTTAAACTTGTGTATCACACTTAATCATTCAAATAGTCAAGTCTTGCCACCATCGTCTTCCGTATAGACTTAGTATGCATCTGCAATATTACAGGTGCAGTGTCAGTGTCTCCAGAAATATACCTGTAAGACACTTCTTATCTATCAATATGTAGAACATATCCTAAAGCAAGAGAGAATCATTTATTACAAGTATCAATTTTCTATTTTGAACATTCACCCCGTAAGTCTTGCCGTGCAGGTGCAAATTGCAAGTGTGCTTTAATAAGACACTGACCTACAATTCAATGTCATGCTCCTGCAGACGCATTAGGTTATTGACACATTCAGGCGTTGAACCATCATCGTCCGGCATCATGCAGGTGTCTTACTTCCAGCATCGCGCACAAGTGCAACTTGCACGTGTGCTTTAAGTAATACACTGACCTATGGCAATGGTTCAGCAGACGGTCTAGGTTATTCAACCACCTACTTCCAGCATCACGCACAGGTGCCACTTGCACGTGTGCTTTAAGTAATACACTGACCTATGGCCATGGTTCAGCAGACGGTCTAGGTTATTCAACCACCCTCTTCCAGCATCACACACAGATGCAACTTGCACGTGTGCTTCAAGTAATACACTGACCTATGGCCATGGTTCTGCAGACGGACTAGGTTATTGACACACTCAGGGGTTCAACCACCATCTTCAAGCATCAAACAGGTGTACCCATGTGTCCACACGTGTGCCAAGAGAACAAACCCCCTCAATCTGACCTTGCACGTGTTCACTTGCAGAACAGTGACCTTACCGACACCTGAGACCCCCACTCCGCCACCGGAATACTCACTACCCCCCTCTGACTCCTCCAACCCCCTGAGGTCCCACCAAATGAGCTAGCTCTCTCACTGCTATACTACTTCACCGATTATTAAAAATTCAGTATCGATAGTTGACAAGACAGATTCCAGGCATTCAATCATATAGTTAAATTGTTCAGATGACAGTGGTGGAGGACAGTAAATAACAAATACATAAATATGAGTATTAGAAGAAGAAAGAATTTTTACACAAACAATATCAGAGAGACAGTTAGGATGAAACATAATATCAACACGTTCTGATTTATATTCATTATTTACTGCACATAGCACACCGCCGCCTCCTATTTTTGTACTCCTGGATACGTCTCTGTCCATACGGTAAACATCATACGTATCTTTAAATAATTCTGCATTAAGTACACTGTCATTTAGCGATGATTCAGAAAGACATACTAAATCATATTCCGAATTAAAACAATTATTGTAGAAGTCATTAGTTTTGGTATTCAGCCCTCTAACACTTTGGTAGTAAATGTGCATAGTAAGTAACAATCAGTAAAGAAATAAATAATAAATGAATAAACAGTGGTAATTTTAAACAGTGTAAAAAGAAACCTTGAGAAATTTGTGAATCAAGTAAATACAGAATTTAGAGTTCAATGACTAGACTAACTAATAAACAATAAGTAACAACTCGATTAATAAATCGACAAAAAGAGATAGAAAACACAGCCGTAGAAAACTTAGTACATGTAAAAGATGAAAAAAAGTTAAGTAAAATGCAAAAAAAAATCAAGGAAAGAGTTTTAAATATATATTAATTATAAACGATAAAGGTCATTACTGACGCTCCGTTTTGTAAACACGAAAAAAAAAATTATTGATCTAATACAAATTCTAGGCGTGAAACTTTTTTAACTACGCCACTGATTTTAGAATAAATGTTACCATCAATTGTTCACACATTTTTAAAACCGTATTTGTTAACTGCATTGTTATATAGATCGAGTCTGGATTTCGTTAGATCTTCTTTAATAATGATTTTGGTGCCTTTTAAACTTTTGCGGTTTTTTATAACTGCACTACGCACTTTATAGTTTGTGAATTTAACGATGATCGGACGTGGACGTGGTTTAGTCTTATATATATATATATATATATATATATATATATATATATATATATTTAATAAAATAAATTGTATTTTGAAGGTTATCATTCCTATTTTCGAATAAGAAACGTCAAAAACAAAATGCTCCATAGCCGAGGGGATACGAGGGCTGATTCATAACATCAATAACCTACAAGACCTGGTTCGAGACCACCTCAGCCCTACTTTTTTTAAATTAAATTATGCTTAAAATATCTGTATTATATCAGACTATTTTAATAAAATAGCTTTATTCATATTTTTATAAATAAAAAAAATTCAAATATTTAATAGAATTATTATTTGCTGT
Source organism: Stenolophus ochropezus (assembly GCA_035578165.1). Lineage (NCBI taxonomy): Eukaryota > Metazoa > Arthropoda > Insecta > Coleoptera > Carabidae > Stenolophus > Stenolophus ochropezus. The sequence continues at coordinate 365,537 of JAQOWZ010000066.1, read as the reverse complement.
CTGTCAAACTTAACAATTAATTCGAATTTAGTTTTTGGTGTACAATTTTGTATTTCATGTTTCGAAACTTGATATTTTAAGTATAATGTAATTTAAAAAAAAATAGGGCCGAGGTGGTCTCGAACTAGGTCTTGTAGATTATTTATGTTATGAATAAGCCCTCGTATCCACTCGGCTATGGAGCATTTTGTATTTGACGTTTCTTATTCGAAAATATGAAGGATAACCTTCAAAATACAATTTATTTTATCAAATATTTCAGTTAGAAAAGGCCATATTACATAACATTTGGTTTTATTAGATGCAAAATTAAGTACTCTAACTAACGATACCATATACACCAGATTTTATTTAGCGGGACAGATGGAAACAGCAAAAAACTGTTTTCCCATGTTATTTCCCTATGTCAAGGTTTTCAATATTCACCCTGTATATATATATATATATATATATATATATATATATATATATATATATATATATATATAATATGCACAAGAAATAAATAGATTAACTGACTGTTGAGATGTTTTAGCTATTTTTGTTAACGTAGCCTTGATAAAACAATTTTTTGTAATAAATAAATAGTGTTGTCAAGCAGTTGAAAAATATAGAAAATATAGCATTTGAAGTGTAGTAATTTATATGAAATAAAACTCTCATATAAAGATTCTTCCATCTTCTTCTTCACATTTTGGTCCTTCGAGCCGGATAGAAAAGAGAAGCCAGAAAAAATCGAAATAGAAACCAGACACCTGTCAAAGAAAATCGAGATAGAAACCAGACACCTGTCAACATTTATATAGGATTGAACGATACAAGAACAAGTAGTACGTCGTTCTCATAGGGAAGTGATAATTTATTTGAATAATAGATATTATTTTCTGCTTATTAATTGCTGCTCTATTTATTGTAAAGTTAAAGCAATAAATATTTTGTAAAATGGGAGTAAAAAAGAACCAGTCCCGTTTAGCTGATTTACATGTTTGCCGAGAATCCATAAAATTCAAATTAGAAAGTTTTGAGAGGTATCTTACAGATATTGAAAAGCTTTTTAATTTGAACAAAAATTTAGATAAAACTATTTATGCTGAGTTAGAAATAAAGTACAATAAAATCAATAATTCATATGACAAATTTGACACAAATCAGGATGAAATTGAGAGTTCATCTGAAAATATTTCCGCTGAGTTTCAAATACGTGAAGATACTAAGACTTCATTTTCCAAAATTTTAGCCAGAGGAAAGGTTTTATTAAATAATTGCAAAAACTCTACAATCATTTCAAATAATTCCAATACCACGAATAATTCTTGCTCTAAAAATATAAGATTGCCAATGATAGAGTTACGTAAATTCAGCGGTAAATACAATGATTGGTTAGAATTTCGCGACACATTTATTTCTAAAATTCATAATAATAAATCAATTGATGAAATTCTTAAATTTCAATATTTAAAATAATCTTTGCAGGATGAAGCGGCAGAGTTAATTAATTATTTGGAAATATCAGTTAACAATTACGATTTAGCGAAAGATTTACTAAGAAACAGATTCGATAAGAAACGTCTTTTAGTTAATAATCATATAAAATCATTATTTAATTTGCCCAGACTGCACGAAGAATCGGAAAAGGGTCTTAGGAAATTAGTTAGTGAAACCTCCCAACACTTGCGTGCACTAGAACATCTTGAACAATCAGTAGATCATTGTAATTCCATAATAATATACCTCATAGTGAACAAATTAGATTCTGTAACATTGCGAGACTGGGAAACTAGTATTAAAGATAATGAATTACCAACAATTAAAGAACTGTTGACATTTATCACAAATAAAGCTAGTTCTTTAGAAAACTATGATTCAAATAGTAATATAATACGCAACAAAGTACGTACTACTGATAGTAAGATTGAATACCAAAGTAAAAAAATTAGTAATTCTTTCGTAGCAACCGGTGTGCAAAATTGTGTATTCTGTCAAGGTGCTCACACAATTCAATCATGTGATAAATTTATTAAATTACCGGTTAATAAGAGAAAAGAGATAGTTAAAGAGAAAAAACTTTGCATAAATTGTCTTAAACAGGGATACTACATTCGAGATTGCAAGTCTAGTTTTTGTAGAAAATGTAATTCTAAACATCATACGTTAATTCATTTTGAAAATGCACAAAGTATTAAGACAAGTCAAGAAAATAATTATAATTCATCAGCAAATTCTGGTATCACAGTAAGTCAGACTTGTGTAGTAACTGCAACTCAAACAATATTAGCAACCGCTATAGTGCAGGTGACAGATGTTAGCGGAAAAATACATAAATGTAGAGCTTTACTAGATTCCGGTTCGCAATCGAATTTAATAACTAGCGATATGTGTTCCAGATTGAACCTAAAAACAACACATATAAAAATAACTCTCTCAGGAATCGGTTCTGTGAATTCTCAAATAAGTCAGCAGAGTAATTTAACATTTAAATCACGACTCGGAAATTATACCAAGTCAATCTCTTGCCTAGTAATTCCAAGCATTTGTGATCAATTACCAAACAATCAATTTAATATTACTAATATACAGTTCCCAAAAGATTTGATATTAGCAGATCCAAATTTTAATATTCCTAATAAAAAGATCTTATTTTAGGTGCAGACATTTTTTGGGAATTACTTTGTGTTGAACAAATAAAACTAAAAAATACACATTTAGTATTGCAAAATATTGTTCTGGGATGGGTTATTACTGGACCAATTCCTCAGCAGGTAATCAACACCTATTGTAATTTTAGTAAAGTAAAAACTTTGGATATTCAAGAGCAATTAAGTAGGTTTTGGACTATAGAGAAATGTTCAGAAGAACCTGTCTTATCAACTGAAGAAATAGCATGTGAGAAACATTTTGTTGAAAACTACAAACGAAAAAATAATAGGTTTGTAGTAAGTATTCCGTTAAAGGACTCTGTTACAAAGTTAGGGGATTCAAAACATCGTGCGTTAGGTTCTTTTCTTTCTTTAGAACGTAGATTAGAAGCAAATCCTGAATTAAAAAATCTTTATCATGACTTTATAAAGGAATATATAGAGCTAGGGCACATGATAAAAAATGATGAAAACAAATGTAAAAAAGAAGTCTCATATTATATGCCGCATCACGGTGTTTTAAGGGCTGATAGTACTACAACAAAGTTAAGAGTTGTTTTTAATGCATGTGCTCCTACCGATAACGGAGTATCATTGAATAATTTACAAATGATTGGTCCAACAGTTGAAAGTAATTTATTTGATATTTTAATTAGATTTCGAGAATATGCTTATGCCGCATGTGCTGACATTGCTAAAATGTATCGGCAGGTAGAAGTATCAGAAGTGTATCATTCTCTTCAAAAAATATTATGGCGATTTAATATCCATGATCCTATACGTGAATATTCGTTAACTACTGTTACATATGGAACGGCATCAGCGCCATTTCTAGCCATTAGATGTTTAAACCAACCTGCATTTGACCACGAATCTTTATACCCAGTCGCGAATAAAATCATATTGCGAGATTTTTACGTAGATGACTTGTTAACAGGAGACGATGACATAGATCAATTATTAGCAAATTGCAAAACAGTAACAACCATTTTAAATTCGGGTTGTTTTCAGCTTAGAAAATGGAAAAGTAATCATCCTAAAATACTAGACAGTTTTAATGAGAAATCCGAAGTAACTGAATTAAATTTAGGAGAAAATGAAAACACAAAAACACTTAGGATTTTTTGGTCTTGTTCTAATGATAAATTAACATACAAAATTAGTATTGAATTTGAACAACACACTGTAACAAAACGTAGTATTTTGTCGAGCATTTCTCAAATTTTTGATCCTCTAGGTTTATTGTCAGTTACTACAATTGTAATTAAAATATTGCTTCAAAAACTATGGCTGGAAAAATTATCTCGGGATGATCCCGTTAGTGAAAATTTGAGAACTAAATGGATCAAATACAGAACTGATTTAGTTAAATTAAACAATTTGCAAATTCCTAGACTGTTTCATTAAAAAACGCAACCAGGATAGAAATTCATACTTTTTGTGATGCATCACAAGATGCTTATGGCGCTTGTGTATACGTAAGAACTAATAGCTCTCAAAATAATCAGATTTTATGTAGATTGTTTTGTGCAAAATCAAAAGTTGCACCATTGAAACCTTTGAGTATCCCAAGACTTGAATTGTGTGCAGCACTTCTTGCAGCTCGATTAACAAATAAAGTGTTAAAATGTACGAATTTTAAATTTAACGATTGCGTTTTATGGAGTGATTATACAATTACTCTAGCTTGGATAAAAACTTCACCAAATAAATTAAAAAGCTATGTTAGCAATAGAGTATCAGAGATCCAAACACTTACAAAAAACTTTAAATGGAAGCATGTTTCAAGTAAAGAAAATCCAGCCGATAATTTATCGCGTGGTTTAAATCCTAATGAAATAGAAAAATCTAATTGGTGGTGTGGTCCAAAATGGCTCGCATTAAACCATCGTGATTGGCCAAATGATACAAAACAAACTTTAAGAACTATACCTGAACTTAGAAAAGAAATACAAACGTGTAACAATATGTCTTACATTTCTGAAAATTTTATTAACAAATTTTCAAGTTTAAGCATGTTAAATCGCATTATTGCATGTTGCATTCGTTTTAAAACAAATTGTTTAAAGAAAATAAATTCATTGACACCCTTAAACGGTGCATTATCAACAAATGAATTGCAATCAGCTCTAATTTGCATTATAAGAATTGTACAACGAGAATAATTTCCTAACGAATATTTCAAATTATATGAGGCAAAACCCATTTCTCCCAAGAGTAAATTGTTAAAATTGATAAAGATGGCTTAATACGTGTCGGAGGAAGAATTCAGGAATCAAAATTTAACTATGAGAAACAACACCCAATCATTATTCCTTCTTACCATCATTTCACTAAATTACTATTTGAATCAGAGCATAAAAGATTACTCCACTCAGGTCCACAACAATTACTATATTCCATAAGAGAGAAATTATGGCCCCTTTCGGGTAGAAATGTTGCAAAGAAAACTGTTAGGGAATGCATAACTTGTTTTAAAGTCAAACCGCAATTTATTAACCCAATAATGGGTAATTTACCGGCTGAACGAATCACACCGTGTTTCCCTTTTTTATATTGTGGTGTCGATTATGGCGGGCCATTTTACATTAAAAATCACAAGGGTCGTGGATGCAAGGTCTCAAAAGCTTATATAGCTTTATTTATATGTTTTGTGACGAAAGCGATTCATATCGAATTAGTTTCAGATTTGTCAACAAATGCATTCATTGCTGCTTTAAGACGCTTTGTCGCTCGTCGTGGCAAATCTACCGAAATTAACTCAGATAATGGTACTAATTTTATTGGTGCAAATAACGAATTGCATGAATTGGGTAAATTTATCACTGGCAACCAAAAGCAATTTGTTAATCAATTAAGTAATGAAGGAATAAACTGGAATTTCATTCCTGCTTATTCATCACACATGGGCGGTTTGTGGGAAGCAGGCATTAAATCAGCTAAATTTCATTTAAAACGCGTAGCTAGCAATGCTTCGTTGACCTATGAAGAATTTAGTACTCTTCTAAATCAAATAGAAGCAGTAATTAATTCGCGCCCTTTGAGTCCCATGTCATCTACTCCAAATGATTTGTTGCCTTTAACACCATCACACTTCCTTGTGGGGCGACCACTAACTGAAGTGGCAAATCCTGATGTTAGACACATATCTGAAAGTAGACTGTCAATTTATCAAAAGATTCAACAGTTGCAACAACACTTTTGGTCACGATGGGCCAAGGAGTATATTTCAGAGCTTCAACAACGTCAACGTTGGAAGATCAACTCCAAGAATCTTCAAGTCGACACCATTGTAATTGTCAAGGATGACAATTTACCTCCAATGAATTGGATGCTTGGTAGAGTCCAGCAGCTTCATTTTGGAAAAGATGGCATTGCTCGCGTCGCGACCGTCAAGACATCAAAAGGGCTCATTCGCAGAGCCATATGCAACATCTGTCCGTTACCAGTAGATGGAATTTGTGAAAGTGCTAACCCAAAGAGTTAATGATCAGTTGTGTGGTTACAGTTATGTTAATACCACTGTTAGCAATAAAACTTTGTATTATATTTTGAAGACTGTCGTTTCAAGGCGGGCGGCATGTTGAGATGTTTTAGCTATTTTTGTTAGCCTAGCCTTGATAAAACAATTTTTTGTAATAAATAAATAGTGTTGTCAAGCAGTTGAAAAATATAGAAAATATAGCATTTGAAGTGTAGTAATTTATATGAAATAAAACTCTCATATGAAGATTCTTCCATCTTCTTCTTCACACTGACATAGAGAAAATTAACTATAAGGACAAGGATATAGAAGAAACATGGAATATTTTTAAAAAAATAATAACACAAGCAGCAAAGAATATATGTGGAAGTAGTAAAAAGAAAGCTAATAAAAGAATGACGTCCTGGTGGAATGAGGAAATAAAAGAGGAAGTAAAAAAGATAAAGAAAACATGGATAAAATATCTTAGTAATAGAACATGAAAACTATGATCAATACAAACAACAAAGACGGAAGGTTAAAGAAATAGTAGCACAAGCGAAAGAAAAAAGCTGGGAACAATTTGGAAAACAAATGGAAGACAACAGTAAAGAAAGTCAAAAATTATTTTATAAAACACTGAAATCATTAAGAAATGAGAAGAGGAAAGTAGCAAATACAGTCAAATCCAAAGAAGGTACAATATTAACAGAAGAACAAAATATCATGAACAGATGGAAGCAATATTTCCAAGAGCTATTATTCACAGATGAAGATAATCAGATAGAACCTGTTGAACAAATTCTAACAGACCAGGTAGAAAATGTGAATGAAGACGAAACGCAGGAAATACAAATAGAAGAAGTAAAAGAAGCACTATGAATACTTAAAAATGGTAAAGCAGCAGGGCATGACAAAATTACGCCAGAAATGTTAAAGTACATGGGGGAAAAGGGCATAGAAATATTGGTAACAATTTTCAACAAAATTTGGAATGGAGATAAAATACCAAACGATTGGGAATTAGCAATAATTGTGCCGATACACAAGAAAGGAGACACTAAAGAATGCAACATCTACAGAGGCATATCGTTATTGTGTACGACACTGAAAGTATTTAGGGAAGGACGCAGTAGCCAAGACAGTTAAGGACTTAATACATAAGACTAAGATCACTAACACAAAAACATACATGACATTAATAGATTTAGAAAAAGCGTTTGACAGAGTACAAAGAGAGATAATGTGGAAAATCCTAAAAAGAAAAGGTGTAAGCACCAATCTTCTAAATGGTGTAAAAGGACTGTATAACAAAAGCACGAACTACGTAATTAGCCAAAATAGGAAAAGCGAGCTCTTCGAATCAATGAACGGTTTGAGACAAGGAGGAGTAATGAGCCCAGTATTATTTACGATATTTATGGTTGAGATAATAAAGGACTGCGATCAAAAATTCAATAAGATACATGTAGGGTATAGAAATCTACTACCAGTAAAAATATCAATATGTGCTTACGCCGATGACGTAGTAATTATGGCAAACAGCGAGGAAAAAATGCAACAAAATGTTAACACCTGGAACGAAATTATAAAGAAATACAATATGAAAATAAATGCGACAAAAACTAAAATAATGGTTATCTCTAACGAACCAACAACTGCTAATATAACAGTAAATAGTGAAACAATAGAACAAGTTAATAAATTCCAATATTTAGGCATAACAATAGATAGTAACGACACAAGATGCTGACATAAACGAAAGAATAATTGAAACGACAAAAATATATCGCGCAATCAAAACACAATTTTATAGGAAAAAAAGAAATAAGCAATAAAACAAAAATTACGGTATTTAACACAATATATAGAGCAATATTGACGTACGGGTGTGAATCATGGATATTGTCAAATAGAACGAAAAGTAAAATACAGGCGATAGAGCTGAAATATCTAAGAAGAGTTAAAGGAGTAACAATGTTAGATAGAGTAAGGAATAAAGCCATCAGGGAAGAACTGCAATGCAAACCAATACTAGAATTCATAGAAACAAGACAACTAGCCTGGTGGGGACACATGATACGAATAAACGAAAGTAGACCGGTACGCCAAGTGTGGATGACCGACGTTACACCAAAAAGGGGAAGAGGAAGACAAAAGGACACATGGGATAACGTAATAAAGAAGATACTGACGAAAAGAAACATCCCTATGCAAGAAGCAAGAAGAATCGCAAAGGACAAGAAACAATGGGCAAAATTAGTGCACATGTGAAATTACTGGACATTAAATTATGTAAATTAAATGAAGATTAAGTGAAAATGTATACATCCTACACCTGAGGGTAGAAGGATGACTGACTATATGTATATATATATATATATATATATATATATATATATATATATATATATATATAATATGATTTTACCTACTCTTGATAAATACATTGTATATTGTAAGCTACATGGGCTGGATTCTAAAATACCTACCACACTTGAAATAGCAATTTTTTTGTTGCAATATTTTCTTTTAGCTAATATATGATGAAGAATTATAAAATTCGGACGCGGAAGCAAATATTTATATGATCTTTCACAAAAATATAGTCAGATTTTACCTATTCTGATGAATACGCTGTATATTGTAAGCTACATGGGCAGGATTTTTGAATACCTACAACACTTGAAATATCAATGTTCTTGTTGCAATGTTTTCTTTTAGCGAAAATATAAGGAAAAATTATAAAACTCGGGCGCGTTAGCAAATATTTATATGATTTTTTACAAAAATAAAGTCAGATTTTACCTGTTTTTAAAATGGATATTTTTGTTAAAACATTCATATTCATGCTTTAGGATTTATACTATGGATGGTTTTAAGCATTGGACATGCAAAAGTGACCAAAACGTGGTACCAATCAGATAATAAACATTCAAGTTTCAGGTTTCATTTTAATGAATGCGTTGTATATTGTAAACTACATGGGCTGGATTCTAAAATACCTACCACACTTGAAATAGCAATTTTCTTGTTGCAATGTTTTCTTTTAGCTAAAATTAGATGAAAATTTATAAAATTTGGGCGCGGAAGCAAATATTTATATGATTTTTTACTAAACTAAAGTCAGATTTTACCTATTCTGATGAATACGCTGTATATTGTAAGCTACATGGGCAGGATTTTTGAATACCTACAACACTTGAAATATCAATTTTATTGTTGCAATGTTTTCTTTTAGCGAAAATATAAGGAAAATTTATTAAATTCGGGCGCGTTAGCAAATATTTATATGATTTTTTAGAAAAATAAAGTCAGATTTTACCTGTTTTTAAAATGGATATTTTTGTTAAAACATTCATATTCATGCTTTAGGATTTATACTATGGATGGTTTTAAGCGATGGACATGCAAAAGTGACCAAAACGTGGTACCAATCAGATAATAAACATTCAATTTTCGGGTTTCATTTTAATGAATGCGTTGTATATTGTAAACTACATGGGCTGGATTCTAAAATACCTACCACACTTGAAATAGCAATTTTCTTGTTGCAATGTTTTCTTTTAGCTAAAATTAGATGAAGATTTATAAAATTCGGGCGCGGAAGCAAATATTTATATGATTTTTTACTAAACTAAAGTCAGATTTTACCTATTCTTGATGAATACGCTGTACATTGTAAGCTACATGGGCTGGATTCTAGAATACCTACCATACTGGAAATAGCAATTTTCTTGTTGCAATGTTTTCTTTTAGCTAAAATATGATAAAAACTTATTCAATTTGGGCGCGGAAGCAAATATTTATATGATTTTTTACTAAAATAAAGTCAGATTTTACCTATTCATGAAATCGATATTTTTGTTAAACATTCATATTCATGCTTTAGGATGTATACTATGGATGGTTTTAAGCATTGGACATGCAAAAGTGACCAAAATGTAGTACCCATCAGATAATAAACATTTATTTTCGGGTGTAATTTTAATGAATAAGTTGTATATTGTAAGCTACATGGGCAGGATTCTAGAATACCTACCACACTTGAAATAGCAATTTTCTTGTTGTAATCTTTTCTTTTAGGTAAAATATTATGAATAATTATAAAATTCAAGCGCGGAAGCAAATACTTATATGATTTTTTACAAAAATATAATCAGATTTAACCCATTCTTAAAATAGATATTTTTGTTAAAACATTCATATTCATGCTTTAGTATCTATACTATGGATAATTTTAGCATTGGACATGCAAAAGTGACCAAAACGTGGTACCAATCAGATATTAAGCATTCAATTTTCGGGTGTCATTTTAATGAATACGTTATATATTTTAAGCTACTTGGGCTGGATTCTAGAACACCTACCACACTTGAAATAGCAATTCTCTTGTTGCAATGTTTTCTTTTAGCTAAAATATAATGAAGAATTATAAAATTCGGGCGCGGAAGCAAATATTTATATGATTTTTTACAAAAATAATGTCAGATTTTACCTATTCTTGATGAATACGCTGTATATTGTAAGCTAAATGGGCAGGATTCTAGAATACCTACAACACTTGAAATAGCAATTTTCTTGTTGCAATGTTTTTTTTAGCTAAAATATGATGAAAAATTATAAAATTCGGGCGCGTTAGCAAATATTTATATAAGTTTTTACAAAAATAAAGTCAGATTTTACCTATTTTGAAATGGATATTTTTGTTAAAACATTCATATTCATGCTTTAGGATCTATACTATAGATGGTTTTAAGCATTGGACATGCAAAAGTGACCAAAACAAGGTACCAATCAGATAATAAACAATCAATTTTCGGGGGACATTTTAATGAATACGTTGTATATTGTAAGCTACATGGGCTGGATTCTAGAATACGTACCACACTTGAAATAGCAAATTTCTTGTTGCAATGTTTTCTTCTAGCTAAAATATTATAAATAATTATTAAATTCGGGCGCGGAAGCAAATATTTATATGATTTTTTAATAAAATAAAGTCAGATTTTACCTATTCTTGAAATGGATATTTTTGTTAAACATACATATTCATGCTTTAGGATCTATACTATGGATGGTTTTAAGCATTGGACATGCAAAAGTGACCAAAACAAGGTACCAATCAGATAATAAACAATCAATTTTCGGGTGACATTTTAATGAATACATTGTATATTGTAAGCTACATGGGCTGGATTCTAGAATACCTACCACACTTGAAATAGCAATTTTCTTGTTGCAATGTTTTCTTTTAGGTAAAATATTATGAATAATTATAAAATTCGGGCGCGGAAGCAAATATTTATATGATTTTTTACAAAAATAAAGTCAGATAATACCTATTCTTAAAATGAATATTTTTGTTAAAACATTCATATTCATGCTTTAGGATCTATACTATGGATAATTTTAGCATTAGACATGCAAAAGTTACCAAAACGTAGTACCAATCAGACAATAAGCATTCAATTTTCAGGTGTCATTTTAATGAATACCTTGTATATTGTAAGCTACATGGGCTGGATTCTAGAATACCTACCATACTTAAAATAGCAATTTTCTTGTTGCAATGTTTTCTTTTAGCTAAAATATGATAATGAATTATAAAATTCGGGCGCAGAAGAAAATATTTATATGATTTTTTACAAAAATAAAGATTTTAACTATTCTTGAAATGGATATTTTTGTTTAAACATTCATATTCATGCTTAAGGATTTATACTATGGAGGGTTTTAAGCAATGGACATGCAAAAGTGACCAAAACGTGGTACCAATCAGATAATAAACATTTAATTTTCGGGTGTCATTTTAATGAATACGTTGTATATTGAAAGCTACATGGGCTGGATTCTAGAATACCTACCACACTTGAAATAGCAATTTTTTTGTTGAAATTTTTTTTTTTAGCTAAATTATGATACAGAATTATAAAATTCGGGAGCGGAAGCAAATATTTATATGATTTTTTACAAAAATAAAGTCAAATTTTTCCTATTCTTGAAATAGATATTTTTGGTAAACATTCATATTAATGCTTTAGGATCTATACTATGGATAGTTTTAAGCATTGGACGTGCAAAAGTGACCAAAACGTGGTACCAATCAGATAATAAACACAGAGCTACAATGTTTTTCTTCAAATCTACATGCTATGGCTGTGAATACGCAATTTACCGGCGTACTGTACTTTTTACTAGTTTAAGTTATACATTGGTAAAGAGTCCTCATCATGCTTTAGGATTTATACCATTGATGGTTTTAGCATAGACCAATAAAGTATTATTGCCTCATACCTTCTCAGTGTACGGCGATTTTGACTGTTAACCAATGTCTCCCTCGGACGCGTTTTGTTAAATTTTATTATATCACTCAATTTTCGGGTTTTATTTTAAAGAACACGTTGTATATTGTAAGCTACATGGGCTGGATATTAGAATACATGCTACACTTGAAATTGCAATTTTTTGTTCTAATGTCTTCTTTTTGCTAAGATATGATGAAGAAACATAAAATTATGGCGCGGAAGCACATATTTATATGATTATTTACAAAAATAATGTCAGATTTATCCTATTATAAAAATTGATATTTTTGTTAAAACATGAATACAAACTAACTTGTTTTTTAAGTAACAATTGCAATTTCAAATGTGGTAGGTATTGTAGACTTTAGCCGTTATATGTACTGAGACATATGATTCGTACATTTTTATTTATTATTTAGCTAAAATTTTGAGGTCTGTCTCAGTACCGAAGGTAAATCGACGATGATGATTACCAATCAAGCATTATTTCCTTTTTCCTGTACAGTGTGCGGCGATTTAAACTGTAACCTACTGTCTGCCTCAAACGCGTAGGAAATACTGATGCGGTCTAGTATACGTTTGAAACCGATCGATGGGAGATTTTCCCATATACGGAGAAAGTATTGGAACAGTATATTAGTCTAGAGTGTTGGTAACCTCGGTACTCTCAATGCCCACCTTCAAATTGGCATGCTACGGATGTGAATACCCAATTTACCGGTGTACTATACTTTTACTCGTTTGAGTTATACAATGGTTAAGATTCATATTCATGCTTTAGGATCTTTACCATTAATGGTTTTAGCATTGGACTTGCAAAAGTGAACAAAACGTGGTACCAATCAGATAATAAACACAGAGCTACGTATTTTTAATGCGTAATTTTGTGGCTTAGGTGGTTGAGGAATTTTCAGATGTATTCGGCTGGCCCCGCTACGGAGAATTTCGCTGGATTCCCAAGAATAAAACTATTAGATTGGTGTTCATTAACTTCAGATAAATCATACATCTAATAAGTACATTTGCAGCAATTTAAAACCTCGTATTTCAATGACAGGAAAATTTTCATCCAATTATAATTTGCGGCTAAATGGTTCTCCTAAACCATAAAATTTATACTACAAAACATGTTTATAATGCAATTTTGTAAATAATATGTAAAATTGCATTATAAACAACTTTTGTAGTATAAATTTTATGGCTTAAAAGAACCATTTAGTTGCAAATTATAATTGTATGAAAAATTTCCTGTCATTGAAATACGAGGCTTTAAATTGCTACAAATGTACTTACTAGATGTATTTGAAGTTCATGAACACCAATCTGATAGTTTTATTCTTGAGAAGCTAGTGAAATTCCTCGTACCAAGGCAAGCTGAACACATCTGAAAATTCTTAAACCACCTAAGCAACAAAATTACGTAATTTAAAAATAAGTAATAGTAAGCTTTGGCCACTTTTGCATGTCCAATGCAAAACCATCAATGTTATAGATTCTAAAGCATGAATATGAATCTTAACCAATGTATAACTCAAACGAGTAAAAGTACAGTACGCCGGTAATTTGGGTATTCACATCCGTAGCATGCCGATTTGAGGGAAGGTATTGGGAATACCGAGGTTAACAGCACTCTCTACTGGTATACTGTTCCAATACTTTCTTCGTATTTTATTGGACATCATCATCGTCGTTTTACCTTCGGTACTGGGACCGACCTCAAAATAATAAATAATAATGTATGAATCATATGTCTGAGTACATGTAGCGGCTAAAGTCTAAAATACCTACCAACCTTAAAATAGCAATTGTGACTTAAAAAACAAGTAAGTTTGTATTCATGTTTTAACAAAAATATCAATTTTTAGAATAGGTAAAATCTGACTTTATTCTTGTAAAAATCATATAAATATTAGCTACTGAGCTCTAATTTTTGATTCTTTATCATATTTTAGCTTAAAGAAGACATTGCAACAAAAAAATTGCAATTTCAAGTGTGGTAGGTAGTCTAGAAACCAGCCCATGTAGCTTACAATATACAAGGTATTCTATAAAATGAAACCCGAAAATTGAATGATATGATTCCGAAAGTATACAAGACCGCATCTATATTTCCTACCAGTTTTAGGCAGACAGTAGGTAACTGTCCAAATCGCCGCGAACTGTACAGGTAAGAGGAATTAATGCTTTATTGGTAATAGTCATCGTCGATTCACCTTCGGTAGTTGGACCGACCTTAAAATAATAGCAAAATAATAAATACAAATGTATGAATCATATGTCTGAGTACATGTAGCCGCTAAAATCTTGAATACCTACTAACCTTGAAATTGCAATCGTAACTTTAAAATCAAGTAAGTTTGTATTTATGTTTTAACAAAAGTATCATTTTCTAGAATAAGTAAAACCTTTTTTTGTGTTTCCTAAGAATTTTACAATCTATCTAAATATAAGATAATAAGTAAAAATATAACAGCAAATGAATTACATGAGAAGCATTTGTCCACTAACAAAAACTCGAAATATTAACTATATAATGTTAGTTACATCTATCTACTAAATCTAATTGTTTAAAACGTTTTATTCGTCGTATGTCCTCACTGCTGTCTAATAATTTCACTGCACTTGTGTTTGGGTGGGCTTCAAGTCTTTTAAGATATTTGGTACTAAATTGTTCGATTGTTTCTTTCAGTGTACACATGTTGAGATCTCTGTGGATGTTTAAATTTGGCACATACCAAGGAGCATTTGTAATTGTTCGGTGGCACTAAGATTAAAAGCGTTGATGTATTTCAATATTGGAGTTGCTTGCTGTTCCCCAGAGTAGTATTCCATACGTCCAGACTGGTTTAAAGATGCTTTTATATATCAGTATTTTTTTTTTCCAGTGACAGTTTAGAGGATCTACCTTAAAGCTTATAGTGTTGCCTGAATATTAGTCCCAGTTGTTTTCTTTTTTTAAGATGTGTTTACGCCATGTTAGTTTTCTATCAAGATGTATTCCTAGATATCTTGTTTCTTCAGTTTGCGCGGTAGCGGTTGGTTGTTGAGAGTTACCGCAGGACACGTACTTTTATTCAAGGTAAAGGTTACATGGACTGATTTGGTTTCGTTGGCGTTTATTCTCCAGATTTTTAGCCACTTTTCGATTTTTTTAAGCTGTATTTGCTCTGCTATGTAAAATCTGACTTTATTTTTTGTAAAAAATCATATAAATATTTGCTTCCGCGCCCTAATTTTATTATTCTTCATCATATTTTAGCTAAAAGAAAACTTTGCAACAAAAAAATTGCTATTTCAAGTGTGGTAGGTATTCTAGAATCCAGCCCATATAACTTACAATATACAACGTATTCATTGAAATGAAACCGGAAAATTGAATAATATGATAAAATATAACAAAACTCGTCCGAGGCAGACATTGGTTAACAGTCCAAATCACCGTGCACTGTAAGGGTAAGAGGCAATAATACTTTATTGGTCATCATCATCGTCGATTTACCTTCGTTAATGAGACCGACATAAAAAAAATAGCAAAATTATAAATAAAAATGTATGAATCATATATAAAATTGAATTATAAACAACTTTTGTAGTATAAATTTTATGGTTTAAAAGCACCATTTACCCGCAAATTATAATTCGATGAAAATTTTCCTGTCATTGAAATACGAGGTTTTAAATTGCTACAAATGTACTTATTATATGTATTTGAAGTTCATAAAGACCAATCTCATAGTTTTATTCTTGGGAATCCAGCGAAATTCTCCGTAGCGAGGCGAGCCGAACATATCTGAAAATTCCTCAACCTCCTAAGCCACAAAATTACGCATTTAAAAATACGTAGCTTTTTTGTTTATTATCTGATTGGTACCACGTATTCATATTCTATATTTACTTTAGTTATTTTTAAAATTTAGATTAATTTAGTTTTTCATTTTACATATTTTTAAAATTTAGTTAAGTTCATTTTATTATTATTTGCACGAAATTCTGCTTCGGGCAAGCCAAATGGGTTGTGAGCGTCACACATTAATATTCTTGCAATTCTAGTTTCCTCCTGTACAGCATCAACAAAGTAAGCGAAGAAAAATTGTGCACCGCGAAATGCCATGTTTATAAACAAGAACCTAACCCTACTTCCAAGATAACGACTTGATATAAAATAGCGACTGTTCGTAGCCAGTTGCTATCCGGTCGCTTGATATAGCAACCATAATACGCCATCGTATACGTCATACCTGACGTCACGTGCAAGTGCTCAAAAAATCCATTAGATGGCGGTAGTGAAAAAATAGCGACTGGCTATTTAAGCGACTCGCTATTTGAATTAGAATAGCCCCCGAGGTAAGAGAAAATAATGCTTTATTGGTAATCATCATCGTCGATTTACCTTCGGTAGTTGGACCGACCTCAAAATAATAACAAAGTAATAAATAAAAATGTACGAATAATATGTAAAATTGAATTATAAACAACTTTTGTAGTATAAATTTTATGGTTTAAAAGCACCATTTAGCTGCAAATTATAATTGGATGAAAATTTTCCTGTCATTGAAATACGAGGTTTTAAATTGCTGCAAATGTACTAATTAGAAATATTTGAAGTTAATACAGCGAAATTCTCCGTAGCGAGGCGAGCCGAACACATCTGAAAATTCATCAATCACCATGCCACAAAATTACGCATTTAAAAATACTCTTAGCTCTTGTGTTTATTATCTGATTGGTACCACGTTTTGGTTACTTTTGCATGTCCAATGCTCAAACTATCCATGGTATAGATCCTAAAGCATGAAAATGAATCTTAACCATTGTATAACTCAAACGAGTAAAAGTACAATACGTCGGCAAATTGGGTATTCACATCCGTAGAATGCCGATTTAAAGGAAGGCATTGTGAATTACGAGATCATTTATAATGGTATACTGTTCCAATACTTTCTTCGTATATGTGAAAATCTTCCATCGATCGGTTCCGAAAATATAGATGACCGCATCAATATTTCCGTTTGGCGTTTGAGGCAGACAGTAGGTAACAGTCCAAATCGCCGCGAACTGTACAGGTAAGAGGAAATAAAGCTTTATTGATCATCATCATCGTCCATTTACTTTCGGTATTAAAACCGACCTCAAAATAATAGCAAAATAATAAATAAAAATGTACGAACCAGATGTCTGAGTCATATAGCGGCTAAAGTCTAGAATACCTACCAACCTTGAAATTAACTAACAACAATAAACGGAAGCTGGAATGATAGTGGGATGTTGTAATGTAACCCCTGTAGAAAGGCTAGTTCTCATATTGTAATCATGCTAGATAGTTGTATCTCAGAAATAAATACTTTTTAAAAACAATTTTTAAAAGTTGAATAACATAATTGGCGCAGTCGGTAGGATTAGCCAACAATCAGTTTGTAACAGATAAACAAATCAAAATTACT
Organism: Stenolophus ochropezus; assembly: GCA_035578165.1. NCBI lineage: Eukaryota > Metazoa > Arthropoda > Insecta > Coleoptera > Carabidae > Stenolophus > Stenolophus ochropezus. The sequence goes on along the minus strand of JAQOWZ010000066.1, from coordinate 347,689 downwards.
CATCTAATTGCCGTATTTCTATACGCAAATTGGCTAACCAACAACTCCACATCTGAGAAAAGATTACTATATCTCACGGCTAAACAGTGCCTATCAGAGGACTATTCATACGTCCCATCAGAGGACTAATCATACCTCCCGTCAGAGACCTTCTTTTGCTGTCCGATCGACGATCGAACACGAGAATCCAAACTACAAGCTTCAAGAACTTCACATCTCGTCTACCCCTGAGTCTACGAGAAGCAGTTCGAGTACCCCAATAAAGAACTTTTTGCAATGAAAACTATAGTCATAAGTTTACAATTGTAAGTAAAAAAATTTCTTATATAACTCACAGGGCATTCTTTTAACAATTGTTAGTAATAAAGAATATAAGTCCCAACACGAGACAATAATTCATGTCAGATTCTGATAACGAATAATTTGTAAATATTGTTTAAAATAGTATTAATAGAATTATACTAAGTCCAGTAAGACTTAATCTTACCGAAACAAATATGACTTCTTTACAAGATATTAAATGTTATGTCGAAATGATCCTAATATATGAAGGGGACATAACAACCCTTAATAATTTCATTCAAGCCGTGGATGAAACATATATCATCCTAAAAAAGTTACAAATAACAGCAGCAAAAAAAGATTTTGCTTTTAATTTAATAAAAAATAGATTAATAAACAATGCGAAAATGATTGTTTCACAAAATAAATTTACAAATTGGGAAGAATTAAAAATGTACTTGACTACTAATTTCTCAGACAGAACAACTGCCGAGACATTACTAGGAGAATTATTTGAAACTAAATACAAGCAAATACAGAAGTTACACTGAAAGCAATGTTAGACAAATTTAAAATATATAAATCAAAAATACTTGCAAAAGATTATAATTTAGAACAAAAGAACTCGATTGTTCAGGAAAACTAAAAAGCGATCGTAAACAAATTTATGTCATAATTACCGCCTATTATAAAAGGATATTTTATAGTGAAATAACCTACAACCTTAGAGCAATGCGATTTATTATTAAAAAATGAATTTAGCTACGCAAATTCTTTACAATGACAAGAAACGACAACAAACCAAATACAAGCACTTCAAAAAATTTAAATTTCACTTTCAATCCTCCACCCAGACAATTTCGTGGACAATAATTCCCTTCAAAACCAATAAATGTCTACAAACAACCAAGTCCAGCCCCTAATCGGTTCTCAAGACAAAATTTAGTAAATAGTAACGAAACACGTAAATTCTAACCTCAAACAATGTCATTACAAACACGGAGTACGCAGCCTATGACAACTTCAACAATTAAACAAAATTTTAATACTAAAATCGAAAACGAAAATGTCAACCCTGAATAAAAAAATTTTGAAGAATACGAAGAAGAAATTATCGATGAAGACTCTTTTTTAGAGGAAAGCCCAGAAACACTAGAACAAAATGTGTATTGACTTCTAAATTAAAATCTATTCCTTTAATAAGATTTAACGATTACCTTATATTAACTGATTCTGGTTCCGATATAAATTTAATTTCTCCAACTAATGTTAAACAAAGAAATTTAAAAATTATTCAGAAACAAATTACTTTCAAAACAGCCCAAAAAATGCAAAAATTGTGTTGAAATAGAAATTTAAGGGAAAATTTTTAATTCTTTATACATGAATTTCATAAAGAAAGTAATATGTTATTTGGCGTAAAAATATTAGAACATTGTAATGCTTTAATAGACTTTAAAAATAAAATTATAACACTCGAAAATAAGAAATTTAAATTATTATCTTCACAAACATTAAATAACTCTTTTATATAATTCATACACAAACATTTCACTTACGAACAAAAAGAAATAATTAAAACTTTATTAGAAAAATATTCAGATTTATTTCCAAACCCAGACGAAGAACTATGCGTCACAGACACTACTACGCATAAAATTCGAGCAACAGACGATTCACAGGTTTTTCAAAAAAATTATAGACTCCCACAAATATACGAAAAAGACATTAAAGAACATATTTAAAATTTATTAAAAGCTAAAGTAATTCAAAAATCAAAAAGCCCATATAATTCACCGATATGGATAGTGCTAAAAAAGAGTTATGCATCAGGCAAACGCAAAATAAGATTAGTAATAGACTTTCGCAAACTAAACCAAAAAACAATTGAAGACAAATTTCCTTTACCCAATATCGACTCATTATTAGATCACATTGGCAAACCAAATTTCTTTACCACGTTAGATTTGCCCTCGGGTTTTCACCAAATACCGTATGCCTTTCGGGTTAATCAACGCACCGGCAATATTTCAGAGGATGATGAACGAAATACTCGCAGAATATATTAACAAAATTTGCTTAGTCTACATGGACGACATAATCATATTTGGAAATACATTACAAGAACACTTAGAAAACATTGAAAAAATATTTAAAAAGTTACAAGATGCAAATTTAAAAATACAAATCGATAAATCCAAATTTTTGAAGACCGAAACCGAATATTTAAGATTTATAATATCTCAGGAAGGACTTCAACCAAATAAAAAGAAAATTGACGAAATTGGAAAAATAATGATCCCTAAAACAGTTAAAGAAATCAAATCTTTCCTCGGAAAACTTTCTTGGTATAGACGCTTTTTTCCAAATTTTGCAAAATTCACTAAATCTTTTACAGAATGCCTAAAAAAGAATAAACAAATAGATATTACAAATAAAGAGTATCAAGATTCATTTACAACTGCCAAAGAATTGATAAGTAACCCCCAAATATTAAAATTCCCGGATTTTCAAAAAAAAATTATGCTTATTACGGACGCTTCTGATTACGCAATGGGATTAGTAATTTCAGAAGTTATAAACGGACAAGAGAAACCTATCGCCTACGCATCAAAAACATTCAATTGAGCAAAACAAAATAATAGTACTGTCGAAAAAGAATTAAAATTAATTATGTGGTCCGTAAATAATTTTAAACTATATCTATTTGACAGAAAATTCACTATTCGCACGGATCACAAACCCCTTACTTGGTTGTTCTCAATGAAAAACGCAAATCAAAAACTTATGCGATGGAAAGTAGAATTAGATGAATACAATTTTGACATCGAGTGTTTACCAGGAAAAACAAACAAAATTGCAGATTTCTTATTAAGACAAAGAGAACCATTTAAAATCATAAAAAAATATGGAGACATAACTAACTCTGACATATTCGCACACTGCATATCAAAAGACTTCAAATTTTCTAAAGGTCTTGGCAGACAAATAAATTTAAAATATGACAGTAAAAATTATTGTGAAAGAAATTACAACAATAAAAATATTCAAAATATAGAAAATAAAATAATTTTACATTTAATTACAAAAGATATTTATTTAGAAAACGTAAACCGAAAATACTTTAAGAAAACACTAACTGAATTACGAGACTATTTAATAAAAAACGATAAATATGAAATTAATATTCCATATTTATCATGTGGACATGATAATTTGAAAAAACAGAATTAATAAAAATCTTAGAACAAATATTTAATAACACTGAAATACAAATAAATTTGTATGAACAATTACAAAATTATAGTTTGGAAACAGACGAATTAGATCAAATAATAAACAAATCAGTGGCCTAAATTTATAGTAACGTCAGAGATGAAAAACAAAGCATAGACGTGAATTAATCAGAATCCGGAAACACAATTCTTAGTTCGAATGAAAACCCAGTTAATGGAATAAAATTTGTAGACAATAGAATAAATATAGCAAAAAAAACAAATTATATTTCACTTTTCTAAAAAACCATTTGAAATAGAAATAAAAAAAATATTTAACCATCAAAAACAAGGATTTACAATAAATATTAACATAGATAAAATAGAAGAACAATTATCAGAAACATTAAAAAATTGCATAGTGTCAGAAATTAAATCCTTAATATTAATTCCCAAACAATACGAACAAACCCTAAATGAAATAATTCAAAACAAATTTGAATCAAATACGATAAATTTAATAAAATGCAATAAATTTGTGGAAGATGTTGAGAACGAGGAAAAACATACTCAAATAATTTTTGACAATCATAACGGATATTTAAATCATCGGGGAATAATGGCAACTTATAATGAACTCAAAGAAAAATATTTCTAGCCCAACATGCTTAAAGATATTACAGACATTATTAATCAATGCAGAATATGTAAAGAAAACAAATATGATCGACACTCTATACAACTAAATGACAATCTAACCCCTACACCAAAAACGCCTTTTGAAATTATAATTATAGAACTTCTCACATTAAATAAAGAATATTTCATTACTATAATTGACCAGTTTTCGAAATTTGGATTCATCCATCCTACCTTCAATAAAACTGGAAAAGAAACAATGTTAATAATCAAAGAATTTATAAAAACTTACAAAAAACCAAATATAATCATCGCAGATCATGGAATAGAATTTAACAATGCTTTAGTAAAAAATTATTGTAATAATCACGATATAAAATTACACTTAACCTGTATATCAAACTCAAAGTCAAATGTCGTAGAATGGTTTCACTCTGTATTAATAGAACATCTTCGGATATTAAACTAAACAAACAAAAATAAAGATTTACAAACAAACATAAATAAAGCAATAGTAGCATACAATAACACCAAACACTCAATAGAAAAATGACCCCTTGTGAAATAATTTTCGGACAGGATGAACAAAATAAATATTTTTAAAAACAAAAATCCGAAAAAAGAAGTATTAAACGATTACTTTATTAATAAATCAGAAACAAACAAAATAATAAATAAATTAATTAATAAAGATAAAGAAAAAGAACAAAAGAAAACGTACTACCATTAAATATTCCGGAGAAAGTCTATGTTAAACAAAATAGTAGATTAATGCACAAATATAAAAAACCCATATTCAAAAAAGTTACTGTAGAAAATTGTAACCCAATATTAGAAACAATAGAAATAAAAAATAAAAGGCATATTCGGAAATTCAAGTTAGATAAAATAAAATCCTGATTCCAGGACCTTTACCACTGGTCAACTAATAAACATCTCTAACAACAATAGAATCCTTTTATTTGGAATCGGTAATTGTAAAATAAAAGAAGAAGAAATCATACACTATTTTAATTATAATATCACTCCATTATATAAAGAATATTCAAAATTAAATAATATCACAATAAATGTCATAAAACAAATACAAAACAAACATCAGCTAGAAGAACAAAGTAAAGCTTTATCTTACTTTCTTAATGATCTAACACAAAAAATTCAAAAACTGTTTAATAAAAGAAATAAACGAGGTCTATTAAATGGGTTAGGGAAAATCATCAAGTCAATTACAGGTAACTTAGATCAAAGTGATGCAGAAAAATATGACACTCTAATAGAGCAATTATAAAATAATCAAAAGATTCTTCAAAATCGAAATGATCAAATAATGAAAAAAGCGAAAAACATCTAAGCGACAAATTTAATTCAAAATTAGAACAAATACGGGTGAACGAAAATAAGATATAAGAAAAGTTTAACGCCATAGCATTCACACTAAACAAAGAACAAAATTGGAAAAGTCTAATCGACAAGGAAATAAAAATCAATGAATTATTAATTATTATTCAAAATTTAATAGACATTTGTAAACATATAGAACTAATGTTAGTAATTTGTTCTTTAAATAAATTAGACACCACTATTATATACCACGATGACTTAATCCAAATTACAGGTAAAAAAGACATTTGGTCACAAGTAAATGAAATCGTTACATATTGTAGATATAAAGACGAAGAAATCCAGATATTATTAATAGAACCGGTACTTTTTCAGAATCTCTACCCTTTATATCGATTGTACCCAATTCCCTTTATCCACAACAAAAAATTATACGGATAACAGAACCACCTACTCATTACATTTATAAAAATATTAAAAACATATTAATAGAAAGATTCAGTAGACAATCTAATAACATAAAGTATTGTCAAACGAAAGGCATAGAAGTAAGTAATTGTATTAATAATATTGTAAAACACAAACAAGAATAATGATGACTGTGACATAAAGGAGAAATATAATAAAAATAATGTCATACAAATCTCAAATACCAATAATATAATAATTATTTCCCCAATTAACCAAAAATTAGTAAAAAATTGCAAACATAAAAATATAAAGAAAAATTTTCAAGGAATCTTCAGACTTGTTAATGACGGAAATTGTAAAATAATCCAATTGACATTCAATATAATATCAAAAGATTATAAAGAATTAGAATTAAGCAATGTCAAGCCTAAAAATTTGATACAAAAATAGATAGTCAATCTGAAACCAAGGATTAAATATTTCATTCCCTCAATTTCAGAAAATAAAAGATATAAATAACTACGAAAATCACAAGCATCATTATTATATAATTTATATCATACTTATTGTAATAATATTTGTATTAATTATAAGATTTGTAATTAAATATTATAAGAATTATAAAACTAAACAATTAAGAAATAATATAAAATTAAGTAATTTAGAAAAAATAACACAACATTTGTAAATCTTGCGTAAAGTTTAAACTTGCTGGGGAGGAATTATAAAACGTAACTATTACTCGAAGGTGACCTCTGATTGACAGTTGATAGTTTGAGTATCCGCAATATAAAAACAAATTTGTATTAAAATTTAAAACTGAAAAGAAGAATCTTCTAAGGAAATGGTAGTTAAAGGTCAGATAAAGAGCAGAAAGTGTTAGCCGTGCAGAAGAAGCCGTATCCTTTTTAAAAGTACTCTTTAAAAATTTTAAGCATAAAATAACCTAAAAATAATAACAAGCAAACCGTAACAAATTTTACATCGAGTAAAACTGCAACCACGAAAACACCTAAAGGACCGCAGAAGTTTCCAACTAGGCGTACAAAGATGGGAGATGACGAACGTAAATTCACTAGAAGTTCCAGTGTCAGCAACATAAGTGATAATATGGTCTTCAGTAAAAGTAGGAAGACATCGAGATCACCAGTTGCTAAACGAAAAGTCATAGACTCAGAAGAAAATGAAATAGTAAAGATGCTAATAACAATAAACGAGGAGATAAAATCGATGAAGAAGGAAAACAAACAACACAGAGAAGAAACTTAAGAATTACGGACAGAAATACGAGAAGAAATGCAGGAATTACATAAAGGTTTTCATGAAGTAATAAATTCATTAAAACAAAAAGTCAAAGATCTAAAAACAAAAGAAAAATTGATGACAGAGGAAATAAAGGTTTTAAAAGGGAAAATAATAACATTAGAAACAATGGAAGAGAAGAAAGAAAATATTGAAAAACGTAACAATATCGTAATTAAGGGAGAACAGAATATAAACAACAATCAGGATGTTGAAAAACTTATAGAAAACAAATTAGGAATAGATATCAGAGTTAAAGAAAACTATAAGAAAGAAAATAGGATAAAAATGTTACCATTGACATAATAGAGAATTGGGAAGATAAAATAAATATATTAAAAAATAAAAACAAACTTACAGGGACAAAAGTTTACATAGAAAGTGAAATGACTAATAAAGAGATGCAAATACAAAAAAAAATCTTAAAAATGGCGAAAGATGAGAAAAATAAAGGAAATAATATAAAAATAGTGTATAAAAAACTGAAAATAAATGACACTTGGTATATATGGGATGAAGAGAAGATGAATATAGAAAAACAGGAAGATAAAGCTCCAAAGAACTTAAACAACTAACAATGGAGAACGAGGATGGCAATATTGAATACGAAAAGCGAGGAAAAGGATATAAAGATAAGGGAAAGGCAATAAATACAATTAAAACAAAAAAAATAAATAGAAAAAAGAACAAAATGTTAAAATTTAGTACATGGAATATAAGAACGATGCTCCAGCTAGGAAAGATGGAAGAAGTAGCGCAAGAATTGAAAAGATATGATATTAATCTGGCAGCGATTCAGGAAACAAGATGGGGCGATGAAGGTATAATCAAGAAGAATTACTATACAACATTATATTCCGGAGATAAACAGGGGAAATATGGGGTAGCATTCATAGTTTTAAAAAAATTAAAAGAAAAAATAATAGAATTTAAAGCAATTAATGAAAGGTTGGCATACATTAGAATAGAAGGATCACCTGCCAACATATCGATATTAAATGTGTATGCACCTACGGAGAATGCAACAAATGAAAGGAAAGAAGATTTTTATGAGAATTTGGAAGAAGAAATTGAAAAAATACCGAAGGAAGACCTAAGCATTATAATGGGTGACTTTAATGGACAGATAGGAAGAGAGAACTACATATAACAAGTCGCAGGTACACACACAATATATGAAAGAACAAATGATAATGGGCAAAGGTTATGTGAATTAGCAATAAAGACTAACATGATAATAAGTAGCACGAAGTATAAACACCTCAAAAAACATAAAGTAACGTGGACAGCACCAGATAATAAGACTCAAACACAAATAGATCACGTACTAGTAACGAAAAGGAGGCAATCTACGATACTAAACGTAAGGACATACAGAGGAGCATGTGCCGACTCGGATCGCTACATGGTAACAACAAAGATACGAAACAAAGTTAAAACAGGTGATAGAAAAGAAATAACGAGAATTAAATGGAATATAGAAAATATAAACAATGAAAGCTCGAGAGAGAAATACGAAGAGGAGGTAGAAAAAAACATAAAAAAGGAAGAACGTAAAATAGAAGATATAGAAAAAAATGGTGCTGGATAAAAAGATGTATTAACGACGCTGCTCAAAAATGGATAGGACATGAAAATAAGAATGCAAAAAATAAAAAAAGCCTGGTTTATTGAAGAAATTAAAATAATGCTAGATGAAAAGAGAAACGCAAGATTAACATATTTAAGAACAAATAAAAAAGAGGACAAAGAGAAATATGAGAAAAAAAGAAAGGAATGTAATAAAATTATTAGGAAAAATAAAAGAATATCAATAGAAAATACAATAAAAAATATTGAGAATGAAAGAGCAAACAGAAACACAAAAAGATTTTATAAGGATATAAAAGAACAAACGAAATATAGAAGACCAAAACAAATGGGATAAAGGATAAAAATAGGCAACTAGCAGAATCTGAAGAACACTACAAAAAGATATGGATAGATTATTTTAAGAAACTACTCACAGAAGAGGAACAGGAAATAAAAAGTGAATTACCAGAAGAAAACGAAAAACACAGCAGAACCAACTCTAGAGGAAGTAAAAGATATTATACAACATAGTCGCAACGGTAAAACACCTGGAAGCGACAATATTAATATGAAATTATAAAGTACGGAGGCGAAGCAATACAGAAACACATTCATGAACTTATAGTAAAAATATGGAGGGAGGAAGAAATGCCGATAGAATGGGAAACAGGACAAGTTGTAACATTACATAAGAAAGGAAGCCAACAAATATGCGAAAACTACAGAGGAATCATGTTACTGAACACTACCTATAAAATAATGTCAACAATAATACAAAGAAGAATAACAAATGAATCAGAAAGAATTATAGGAAATTATCAATGTGGTTTTATGAAAAGAAAATCTACCACGGACGCAATACATATTATTAAACAGATAATGGAAAAAACACTTGAGTATAACATAAACACCGAGATTCTATTCATTGACTTTAGGCAAGCCTTTGACAGCAACTAATGAAAGCTTTAAAAGAGCTACAAATACCAATCAAATTAAGAAGATTTGATAGCAATGACTATGAAAGCATCAAAAATACGAATTAAAACACGAAAAGGAGAAACGGAAGATATATTAACAAATAAAGGTGTAAAACAAGGTGATGCCATATCTGCCACATTATTTAATTTAGCACTGGAATATATCATGAGAAAAGTAAAGAAAGCAACCCTCAGAACAGGGGGAAGTCAAATAATAGCATATGCAGACGACATAGTAATAATAACGAAAAACAGAAATGTAATGAGAAAAATGCTAGAGGAGATAGTAAAGGAAGGAAAGAAAATAGGACTACAAATCAACCAAAAAAAGACTAAAATAATGGTAATGGGAAAAGAAGTGCAAGACAAGACTATTAAAATAGGAAAATCAGAGTTTGAACAAGTAAACAAATTCAAATACTTAGGTGCAATGTTAACAAATAGAGGCGAAAGAGAAGAAGAAATAAAAGAAAAAATAGCTGCTACAAATAGGACTTTCCAAGCCAACAAAAAATTACTACGAAACAGAATTGTAAGCAAGACAACAGAAATGAGAGTATATAGAATAATAATAAGACCAATAGCATTATACGTAGCTGAAACAATGACATTTACGAAGAAGGGCAACGAAAAATTAAGAATAATAGAAAGGAAAATAATAAGAATGATACTGAGACCTAAGAAGATATCCGATAATTAATACAGAGTAAGAATGAACCATGAGATTGACAAAGAATTAAAAAAAGAAGATATAATAAAAATAATCAAGAAACAAAGAGTAAAATGGCTAGGACACGTAAGCAGAGCTGACGAAAAAGAACCAATAAAAGTAATCATGCAATGGAGCCCTGGAAGTAAGAAAAGAAGAGGAAGACCCAGATCAACATGGATAGCAAAAGTAGAAGAAGATTTAAGAAAAGCGGGAATTAACAACTAGGAAAATAAAACAAGAGATAGAAAGAAATGGAACACAATAGCGAAGAATATTTAATAAATAACTGATATGGTGTCCGATCCCCTCCAAAAAAGGATCTAGAAAGCTTAAGTAAAAGCGGTGCAACTCCACAACGGAGTGTTAAACCACTATATATAGTGAAACGATTTCATTCGTTTCGCGGTTTTTTATTTAAATGTTTCATATTTTAATTAAACATACGACATCTCTAGTGCTGCTGACTGCTTGAGAGGCGAGCGCGGTCGGTACAGGGAGTTGAGTTTCTGCAAGCTGAGACAACGGACGTATGTTGATAGCATTTTGTTTGTTCTAAAAAATTTTTATCTAAAGTTATCTTAAAAATCTTCAAGATTTTATATAAAATATTCTTACTCCGGATTTTTTATTTCACTGATTTTGGTGAGTAAAGTGATATTTTTTATTTTATTCGAATCTTTTGTTTTAAATAAATATTTAGATAACCACGTGTTGTCAAAGCTTGCGAGGAAACCTCCTCAACTTTTTTCTTTTTTTTGTTATTATTATTTTCCAAATTTCTTGTGTATCTTTCACAGGAAAGATTAATTTTTATTATAGTTTGCTTAATATTTTTTTTTTGAATACGATTTAGGTTATTTTTTATACTGTGGGATTTAGACAGAGCTCACGCTGATTTACTGTCGTAAGTAGAATTTGTATCGTTCCATTTTATTTTCTCTTTGTTTTGGATGCCATTAGTTACCTTTTTATCGTTAATTATTTTTTTGGCAACCAAAAAGTAAGTAATAATTTTACAAGTCCCGCAGTCAAAACGTTAGTTTTTGAAAACCTTCAAGTCTTATTATATTCTTTCTTTCTCTTATTTTCTGGTCTTTTACAGCCTGGCCAGCTGATAGTTTTTATAAAAGTATTTGTAGTATTTTTTTTTGTGCACAAATTTTTTGTAAATAATAATCTTTGCATTTATTTATTGTTAAATAAATTATTTGTTCATTTTTTATTATAAAGATTTTTTTGTATTTTTCCCACGGGAAGTTATTTTTGGGATCAATTATCTGCTAAAAATTTTTATGTTTTATATTCCCTCCTGGTCCTGGATGGTCGAGGTTTGTTGGTAGTGGAGTGTGGAGTTCCAATCCAAGCTGAATAGTACTGCGACACGTGTACACGCACATAGTACCAACTTACACACAGTACTCAGGCATCACGCACAAAAAACAGCAGTTTGCAAACACAAGAACAACTCACGCAACCGTCAGACACGCTTAGTCCGGTGACACCACGCATTATCCTGTATCCTGCTTTACGCTACTACACTGCTTGTGTCCGACATCCTGTGTCACCGCTTAATACTAACACGAACAGTACATATTCCGTCGACAAGCCGAACCCGGTACCAAGACGTCCAGGGACTCACTCCAACGACCTAGCCATTCCAGACCCATCGATATTTTGTTACCCCGCAAAAGGTATTTTCTTATTTTTTTGTAATAGGCAATAATTGTCCACGTTAACTTCGCTATTGTATTTTTACTAGCCGTAAATAAAATTAGTTTTATTTTCAATTTGTTATTTTCGGTGTTGTTGTGTCCACCATTTTTCCTTTCGGCACAACTGGCGCCCTTCCCTATTATTGTTATTACAAATATCTTAGTGACCCACGACCTAGCGATACCACGACCAATTCTGAGCTGCCGAGGTAAGTGTGTGACGCGTGATTTCTCGAAGAGAAATCACGGTAATTTTTTGAACATTATTTTTAAATTTCTGGCACACGTCACACAAATAATTTTGGCGCCCAACGTGGGGCCCATGGTTAATATTTTGTTGGTCATATTTTTAAATTTAAAGTTATTTTTCGTGGTGTTGCTTGGTCTTTTCAACATCTCTCTTTATTCTTTTATTTCTATCTTTCTCTTTGCTTTTCTCTTTACATTATTTTTACATTTCTTATTTGGCACTAATATTATTTTTTTCAAAAATGTCACTTACCGTGGAACACATCCAATATCTACGAGGAAAGGAAATCAGTTACGAGCTCAAAATTCGAAATTGTTTCTATCCCGGATCAAATGAGGAAAATTTAAACATATTATGTGGATTAATCGAGATGGAAAGTATTGGGCACACTACAGTTAATGCTGATTATTTTCCTGATCCCATCAATGACTCTCAGACATGTCTGGAAACACTTAAAGAGATGTCAGGTATGATTCAAAATTTTAATAGTATAAATCGTTCTCATATAGAGCAATTTCAAGTTGAAATAAATTCTCGTTTAGTTGCCTTGTATCTTCGTATTTCTCGTTTGCCTCAACATTTAAGTGGCGAGCTTTTGAGATTGCTCTCTATGATCAAATCTGCCCTTTCTTCCATGTCCCGTGTAGTTGATACTAACCAGGTAGTAAATTTAATTGATTTTGATGAAATAACTTCCACTAATTCTTTTCCAACTACTCTATCTATTCCTATTGCCATGCTAAGTTCGTTCAATGATAGTTGCCAGAGCTTTTTGTAAAAATTTAATGCTATTAGATTTAGTAACGTAAATATTACCCCTACGGTATCTAATGTACATTCTGAAATTCCACCGACACCGCTACCACCTCATCTACCAAGTAGTACTGTTCTACCTCGTTCCGCGGCTTGCGATCATAAAAATTTAGTTGCCAAATGGAATATTACATTTGATGGAAATACCGGCCTTAATAGTTTTCTCGAAAATATCTACAGCACGGCTTATTCTCGTGGCGTCTCTCACGAACAATTATTTCGCCAAGCTGGTGATCTCTTTACCGGCCATGCTCTCGTTTGGTATCGCATGATACGCAACTCTATATCTTCTTGGTCGGAACTTGTTTCTAAACTTCGTTCTACTTTTTTACCTGCTAATTATGACCTAGCTCTTATGGATGAGATTCGGAATCGAACTCAAGCTTCTTGTGAGAAGGTAGAGATTTTTATTGCCATCATGGAAAACTTATTCTGTCGTTTAACTAAAACTCCTGACGAACAAACCAGGGTTAGTTAAATTATTCGTAATTTACAACCGCATTTTCAGAGATTTTGTTCACTTCAAAATATTAACTCTCTCTCAGAATTGATTACTATTTGCAAGAGACCTGAAGACACTGAACTTAATGTCTCGCAGTTTAAAAATCCACCAACTCGTTCCTCACATACTTTAGAACCCGATCTTTCATTTCAAAGTAGTTCTAAATCATCCTGTAAACTGGATAGAAATTTTTCTCGTTCAGCCGTTGCAGCTGTAGGTCAAGGGCGTGTTCTTAGTTGCTGGAACTGTAATAGTACGGAACATCTTTATCCAAAATATCCAAAGCCTCGTAATCTTTTTTGCTTTTCTTGTGGTAAAAGAAACGTTACCAAACTTAAATGCCCTAACTGTTCAAAAAACGTGTGCAGCGCCTCGGTCTTGCCAGCTGTCGAGGAAAACGCCACTCCAACGCTGGTAAAGTCGTTAGAAAAACCGACAGTGACGAGTGGTCTCAATGGTTAAACCAAGTCTCTAACTTTTTCACGAATAATGTCATTTCACCTATTTTTAATAAATCAAGTGATGATAACCGACCTTTCGTTACTATCTTCATTCACGGAGTACCTATGTCAGCCTTAGTTGATTCGGGTGCTAATATTTCTATTGTAGGTGGTCGAGGCTATTTAATGCTAAAACATCTATTTTCTCTAAAACCTAGTGTTGTTCCTACCGTTTCAACTGCTGATTGTAAATCTCATCCAACCATAGGCAACGTTTTTGTACCTTTCTCGTTGGGTAAAACGAGTAGTCATTTTTCTTTTACTGTCGTTCCTTCTGTAAAATATCCTGTAATATTAGGTGTGGACTTTTGTCGTTGTTTTGGTCTTAAGTTAGACTTTTCTAAGAATTCGTGGCATGCCCAAAATGAAATTGCTTCTCTTAGTGGTGTTTCTAGCCGTGAAAACATATCTTCCCGTCCACAAGAAATTCTTAATTCCGTTGTTGCTGATTTTGAAAAGCTCGGATCCCTAGGATTCGGTTGTACCAATAAAATTCAACATGTTATTGATACTGGTGACGCGCTTCCCTTAAAACAGCGCCAATATCCTCTTTCTCCAGTTATGATGGAGTTCGTTAATAAAGAACTGGACAAAATGTTGGAATTGGGAGTGGTTCGTCCATCTGTGAGTCCGTGGTCTAGTCCAATATTACTTGTCAAAAAGAAATCGGGAGAATATCGGCTATGTTTTGATGGTCGGAAACTTAATTCGGTTACGCGTAAGGATAGCTATCCCTTGCCTCGCGTAGATTACATCTTAAGTAAGCTGGGTAATGCAAAGTTTCTGTCTTCTGTAGATCTAAAGAGTGCATTTTGGCAAATTCCTTTATCGGCTTCGTCTAAAGAAAAAACCGCTTTCTCTGTACCAGGTCGCGGTCTGTTTGAATTCGTTCGAATGCCATTCGGTCTTTGTAATGCCCCTCAAACTCTTCAAAGACTAATGGATGAAGTTTTCGGTCCAGAATTAGACCCAAACGTTTTTGTTTACCTGGACGATTTAATTATCGCTACTTTTTCTTTTGAAGAACATATCGTTATTCTCTATAAAGTTTTAGACCGCCTCCAAGCGGCCGGTTTCACTGTAAATGTCAAGAAATGCGAATTTTGTTTACCTTCTCTCAAATACCTTGGTTTTGTTGTCGATCAACACGGTCTCCGTACTGATCCCGATAAAGTATCTGCTATTGCAAATTTTCCTAGACCTAATACCGTAACCGAAGTGCGTAGGGCTTTAGGTTTATTCTCGTGGTACAGGAGATTTGTACCAAACTTTGCCTCTATGTCAGCTGTTATTTCGGACCTTACTAAAGGTAAAGGTAAAAAGTCGACCATTTCTTGGACGTCAGCTGCTGACGAAGCTTTTAATCAATTAAAAAATGCGCTAATATCTGCTCCAACTCTTGCTAGCCCTAATTATAGTAAACCTATTAAAACTTTTAAGATCTATGCTGACGCTTCCAATTATGGACTTGGAGCTGTGCTTACACAGATTGGCGAAGATAATGAGGAACATCCTATCTCATATGCAAGTCGTACTTTGAATAAAGCTGAGAAAAATTATTCAGTTACGGAAAAAGAATGCCTTGCCGTAATTTTCGGTATCATAAAATTTCGTTCTTTTATCGAAGGGCTTCATTTCGAAGTTATTACTGACCACTACTCTCTTTTGTGGCTGCTTCGCATGCAGGATCCGCATGGAAGATTAGCTCGCTGGTCGGTACAACTACAATAATTTGACTTTAGCATCACTCACCGCCCTGGTAAACTCCATGAATTACCTGATGCTCTATCTAGGTGTCCTCTTGAGGTTTGTGCCATCGACAATAAGACTTTTTTAAATACCTGGGACAACTGGTATAGTAGAATGTGTAAAAAGGTAGTTTTAAGTCCAAACGACTATCCGGACTGGCGCGTGGAAAATAATTTTTTGTACAAAAACATCTTATCTCCCTATTCCCTTCCTTCTAATTTGTCTACATGGAAATTAGTTGTACCCCGGGAGTTTCGTAAAGAAATTGTCTCACGATGTTACGATGATGCAACTGCCGCTCATTTTGGAATCTTTAAAACTTTTCACCGTGTTGCATCAGAATATTACTGGCCTAAGATGCATAATTTTATTGCCGGTTATGTAAAACGTTGCAAGACTTGTTTGTCTCAAAAAGTTCCTCAAGTCCCTCCATCTGGTTTAATGGGCAGGGAAAAGATTATAAAGTTTCCTTGGCAAGCTATCTCGGTTGATCTTATGGGACCATTACCTCCTTCCTCAGCTGGAAATCGCTATATTCTAGTAGTGACCGATTGGTTTTCCAAATTTGTCATTGTTCACCCTATGCGTGAAGCTAACGCTCCAAAAATTTGTAAAATTTTAGAGGAAAATGTTTTTCTTTTATTTGGTGTACCACAAATTGTCTTGTGCGATAATGGAACTCAGTTCGTCTCTAAATTATTTACAGATCTTATCGCTAAATATGAAATACCTAAATTATGGTATAACGCCAAGTTTCACCCCCAGGTGAATTTTGTTGAGCGTACCAATCGGGTAATTAAAACAGCTATTAGGTCTTATCTCGACAATAATCATCGTGCTTGGGATAAAAATCTTCAAGCCATCGCTCAGGCCATTCGTACGAGTGTGCACGAAGTTACTCGATCTACTCCAGCTTTCCTTACTTTTGGTAGGCATGTTCCAGTTCCATTTTACCGTTCTTTACCTGACAATATCTGTTCCGATTCCCCAGCTGATTATGGCAACTCATTATCAGAGATGTCTGAATTTTACTTAGTCGTTCAAGACCGTATTCATCAAGCTTATGAGCGAAACGCGAAATATTATAATAAACATCGTCGTCAGCTCGAATTTGATGAAGGTGATCTAGTTTATCGTAAAAATCGAGTTTTATCTGTTGGTTCTAGATGTTTCTCTTCGGCTCTAGCACCTCGTTATGTCGAAAGCAAGGTTTTTCGAAAACTATCTCCTCTCGCGTATCACCTTCACGATACCGACGGAACTGATGCTGGCATCTACCACATAAAGGACCTTAAACCTGCACCTACTGTCCCCGATGATCCTGACACAACTTTTGATGATTCCGTTACGTCATCATCCTTTTTGGAGGGGGGCAGTGAAACGTTTTCATTCGTTTCGCGGTTTTTTATTTAAATCTTTCATATTTTAATTAAACATACGACTTTTCTAGTGCTGCTGACTGCTTGAGAGGCGAGCGCGGTCGGTACAGGGAGTTGAGTTTCTGCAAGCTGAGACAACGGACGTATGTTGATAGCATTTTGTTTGTTCTAAAAAATTTTTATCTAAAGTTATCTTAAAAATCTTCAAGATTTTATATAAAATATTCTTACTCCGAATTTTTATTTAACTGATTTTGGTGAGTAAAGTGATATTTTTTATTTTATTCGAATCTTTTGTTTTAAATAAATATTTAGATAACCACGTGTTGTCAAAGCTTGCGAGGAAACCTCCTCAACTTTTTTCTTTTTTTTGTTATTATTATTTTCCAAATTTCTTGTGTATCTTTCACAGGAAAGATTCATTTTTATTATAGTTTGCTTAATATTTTTTTTTTTTAATACGATTTAGGTTATTTTTTATACTGTGGGATTTAGACAGAGCTCACGCTGATTTACTGTCGTAAGTAGAATTTGTATCGTTCCATTTTATTTTCTCTTTGTTTTGGATGCCATTAGTTACCTTTTTATCGTTAATTATTTTTTTGGCAACCAAAAAGTAAGTAATAATTTTACAAGTCCCGCAGTCAAAACGTTAGTTTTTGAAAACCTTCAAGTCTTATTATATTCTTTCTTTCTCTTATTTTCTGGTCTTTTACAGCCTGGCCAGCTGATAGTTTTTATAAAAGTATTTGTAGTATTTTTTTTGTGCACAAATTTTTTGTAAATAATAACCTTTGCATTTATTTATTGTTAAATAAATTATTTGTTCATTTTTTATTATAAAGATTTTTTTGTATTTTTCCCACGGCAAGTTATTTTTGGGATCAATTATCTGCTAAAAATTTTTATGTTTTATATTCCCTCCTGGTCCTGGATGGTCGAGGTTTGTTGGTAGTGGAGTGTGGAGTTCCAATCCAAGCTGAATAGTACTGCGACACGTGTACACGCACATAGTACCAACTTACACACAGTACTCAGGCATCACGCACAAAAAACAGCAGTTTGCAAACACAAGAACAACTCACGCAACCGCCAGACACGCTTAGTCCGGTGACACCACGCATTATCCTGTATCCTGCTTTACGCTACTACACTGCTTGTGTCCGACATCCTGTGTCGCCGCTTAATACTAACACGAACAGTACATATTCCGTCGACAAGCCGAACCCGGTACCAAGACGTCCAGGGACTCACTCCAACGACCTAGCCATTCCAGACCCATCGATATTTTGTTACCCCGCAAAAGGTATTTTCTTATTTTTTTGTAATAGGCAATAATTGTCCACGTTAACTTCGCTATTGTATTTTTACTAGCCGTAAATAAAATTAGTTTTATTTTCAATTTGTTATTTTCGGTGTTGTTGTGTCCACCATTTTTCCTTTCGGCACAACTGGCGCCCTTCCCTATTATTGTTATTACAAATATCTTAGTGACCCACGACCTAGCGATACCACGACCAATTCTGAGCTGCCGAGGTAAGTGTGTGACGCGTGATTTCTCGAAGAGAAATCACGGTAATTTTTTGAACATTATTTTTAAATTTCTGGCACACGTCACAATATATATATATACTACTATAAGAATGCTGACTTAGTGTTAAGTTATAAACATTCCAGAAGATGAGTATAAAATGTAATGTAACCCCTGTAGACAGGCTAGTTCTCATATTGTAATCATGCTAGATAGTTGTATCTCAGTAATAAATACTTTTAAAAACAATTTTTAAATGTTTAATAACATAATTTACATATGATATTGTAGGGCATTTAAGATGGAATTGAAGATATTATGTTAAATACATTTGTTTGAGTAGAATAACAAGCTTAACCATAAAACTCATATTTAAAATTATTGTCAACAATCTATAATTTTCATCATAAAGTATAAAGTTAGACTTAGACAGAAAAATGGTGATTAATTTAGATTGTTATTTTATATATATATATATATATATATATATATATATATATATATATATATAAATTATGTAGACGCCCATCCCTTATTGCATCATTTTATGTAAGTTTCCACTCTGTAACATTAAGCCCTACACAGCATAAACATCATACGACACAAAGGTAATAAATAGACCAACTCTACTAGAATCCGTTAGAATATGTAAGTCTGTAGAATAATTAACTTCGTATTATTCTAGTTGTATCTTGTATGTTAAATAAAAATATTTTAAAAACATTAAATCATATTTCATTGATTTAATTGGCGCAGTCGGTAGGATTGCTGAAAGAATTTTACTTCGAAGACCTAATAAATTAGTGTCCAATTCGTTTAAAAGTGAAGTCGTCACTTTTAAGTGTTTAATCGGCATCCGAATCATCGTTCTCCAGAGTGTTATAAAAATCTGAAGTAAGAACAGATTTTACAGTCAAAACACAATCGCAAGTGCAACAGACATCTACAAAAACTGCATAACCTCCGACGAAGAAAGGCTCAACATATTCTCATTAATTCCATGAGTTCCGAGAGGCCTGACCACCGAGAGTATATCGGCTGCAGACGGCACCTCCAGCTCCTTCACCCACTGAGCGAACATCAGTGTCAACCAAACTTTCGTCTCCTGGACACCTAGACCATGAAGTTGGCCTTCATCAACTCAATTCTAGTGTTACTGTGAGTTATTATTCAAAACTTTATTACTACTATTTTTGAATTGCTGTACGAATCACTGATTAACAAATTAACGTAGCATCAATTGTAATTTGCATAACCCAATTTTATTAAGAAATTACTGTTATAATTATTATAAAACAAAAAACACGTAACAATGCCCAACAACACAATTGTACAACCCGTTACACTTAATCCCTTACCCAAAATTCCTTCAGAAATAAAGGAATTAATAGAAATAATACCCGAGTACGATGGAAGTACGGGCACATTACCTCATTTTATAAATATGTGCGATGAAATTCTCGAAATAATCGACAAACAAAACTTATCAATAATTGTAAAACGAATTATCTTACACACTATTAGAAAGAAAATTATTAAAGACGCAAACATAAAACTAGCGATAAAAACATATCAAGATTAGAAATCCTTAAAAGACCTTTTAATTGAGGAGTACGGAGACAAGAGAAACGAAGTACACTTTCTCACCGAACTATCACACTTAGAACAGAAACACAATGAAGATATTTTCAGCTATTTTGATAAATATGAAGATATTTACAACAGACTTATCAGCTTATTAAAATTGAATTTTAGCAATAATTCAGAAAATATTATAATATTTATGTCTTCATATGCTTCACACAATTTCATAATAAACTGTAGAGAGCCATATAGAAGTCAGTTGGCTGCTCGAAATCCAAAATCTTTAATTGATATTCAGAATTTAATCAAAAATGACTTCCAGTACATTCACACAAACATACACAAGCAGAACACTATCAAACCGAAGATAAACGTTCCAACACCTGTTTACAAACCTACAACACAAAACCAAAAACCAAATTTAAATCCAAATCAATTCCAACATCGATCACCAATGTTCCGCTATCCTCAACAACAATGAAACTTCCCGAATCAATCAATACATCCAAAACCGAGAGTAAATAATTATCCTCAGCCTATGTCCTTCAGTACAAACACCTTTAGACCACAACAAAAAAGACAGAGACAGGACTTACAAATGCTAGACAGTAATGTCAAAGCCTTTGCTGAACCCAACAATGATAACGAATTATTTGAATATTATGACTATGACCAAACACACGATGAACAAAACATTGAAGTAAACAACGAACTAGAGTCACAAACTGAAAATTTTCCCATAGAACTTTTAAAATATTCGAAACCCTAGCAACCTACACTGGCTCCTCTGAAAATTTTATTAGTCAAAGTTTCGTTAACAAAAATAAAACAAATTTAAAATTTTTGATGAATATTTTGAGATACAAACCGCAAACGGTGTTTCAAACGGTACTCCATTTACATTTGTTGAACTAGTTAAGAAAAATTTAAATTTTTTTATTTTCGAATTTCATAAATTTCATTTTGATATTGTCATAGGAAATTCTAGCTTAAAATTATTAAATGCGAAAATTAATTATTCAGATGAATCTATTTTACTAGAAAAACATAAATTTAAATTTAGCTATTTTCACAAATACAAATTAGAAATAAATTGTCAGGAAATTTCAGAAAAATTAAAATTAAGAACTGATCATTTAAATGACATAGAAATCAAAGAGCTAAATAAAGTTATTAAAGAATTCGAAAACTTGATTATTGACGACGACAAAAACTTAACTTTTACTAATGTTATAAAACACAAAATCCAGTTTATCAAAGATCATACAAATATCCAATTATTTACAAGAAAGAAGTTGACAAACAAATTAATAAATTATTAGATCAAGAAATAATTTGACATTCATACTCTCCTTGGATTAGTCCAATATGGATTGTTCCGAAAAAACAGGATGCTTCGGGTGAAAACAAATTTCGTATGGTTATAGATTACCGTAAATTAAATTCTAAAACGATTGATGACAAATATCCGATTCCTGACATCGCGGATATTTTAGACCAACTTGGTAAATGTAACTATTTCACTACAATTGATTTAAAAAGCGGATTTCACTAAATTGAAATGGATTCTGACTCAATAGAAAAAATTGCCTTTTCAACTGATCAAGGACATTTTGAATTTCTTAGAATGCCTTTTGGTCTCAAAAACGCACCAAGTATATTTCAGAGACTAATGAATTTTGTTTTAAAAGACCTCATTAATAAAATATGTTTTGTTTATTTAGATGACATAATAATATTAGGCAAATCATTACAAGAACACATTCAAAATATCAAAATTGTTTTCCAAACACTAATGCCCGGTTTTATAAACAAAAATTTAATCTCGGATTTCAAATTTCGGGTTTATATATAACTTTGGATTAAATATAATCGCGTTTTATAAAGATATTAGAAGAGCGAATTACGAAACTCGGATTAAATAAAGAGCTAATTGTGAATTTACCAGAAATGTAAGTCAATTGTCAGCTTTCAGTAGAGCAACGATTACCAGATTGTGTAAGTCTTGTATTATAATCAATTTGCAATGGCGGGAAAACGGGAGAATTGTAGAAATTACACTGAAGAAGAAAAAATAGAATTATTAAAAATAATTGAGAAGTAAGTAATTATTTTACTTCATTGAAATATGTTGTTTCTATCACGCTCTTATAGAAAGAAAATAATAGTTGGGTTATGTTTTAGATATTCGAATATTATCGAAAATAAATCCACTGATGGTAGAAATATTCAACAAAAAAATGATGCTTGGGCAAAAATAGCGGAAGAATTTTCGGCGACTATTAAAACTGGAAAAAGAGATGTCCAGCAAATAAAAAATTTCTACAAAAACATGAATCAGAAAGTGAGAAAGGGCGTAGCTACAAATAATGTAAGTAAAACAAGTTTTAATAAATACTTTTATACTTAACGAAAAGGGCATTAATGTGTATATTTCTTTTAAATTTTTAGAAAAGAAAATATGAAGACAATCTGGACAAAGAATTGGAGACAATAAAAAAAATTAAAGTTACTGATAAGGTAAAATCAAAAATATTTGCAGAGGGTTTATTATAATGTTACAATTTAAAATTTATAGAAAGAAATGAACAAAACAGGAGGTGGCAGTTACCATCCACTGCTTACTGAAGCCGATGCCATGGTATTGGCTATAGCTGGGGATCAAATGGAGCCGATTCCATTCGCTTTGGACAGTGCGGGATCATTCTTTGGTAAAGTATTTATATTTTATTTTTAATATTTTAATTTAATTAATTTTATTCAGTACGTATGAAGTATAGATTTACTTTTAATTAAGTATCTTTAATATTTTAGTATATCCTGGTCTAATTTTGTATTATTTAGATTAATCAGAATTAACTTTCTTTAATAGATAATGCAGAGATTGAAATTATTGATCCCGACAACTTCCTCCAAACAAATTCAATGCAAGAAATCCCATTGCAACCAGATCCTGTTCCAGCATCCCCAAAAGCTCCTCCCACCGTCCCCAGATCAGTACTAAAGAAGAAGAAAACTATACGTACAGCAGAAAATTTAAAAAAGACGTATTTTTAAAAAAAAATTGAGTTAGTACAAACTCAGATAAATCTTGCAAAAAGACAAGATGTTTTAGATAGAAAAATAAAAATCCTTAAAATAAAATTATTAAAGAAACGACTGGCAGAATAAATTGTTTAAAGAATTGTATATTTGTTTTATTCAATTTACGTATTAGTTTTATGTATTAATACAATTATTGTATTCACAAACAAATTACTTTTATCGTATTTTAAAAGAAATTATAAACTGGTATTTTTAACAACAGTTGGCAACTCTTCTAACCATTGAACTATTCTTATACTGGAACGCGTTCTGCTTAACTCAGCTTGTCTTTGTTATACTGCTTTGCACATGCGCGAAGAGAGAACAGTCACCAACACGGAACCATGAACGAATGACAGAGCATCAAAACTCTTGAAAGAAGGACAGAGTTACCCCTTACGGACCTCTCTCTCGGATTGGGCTTGCAGTCCGAAAGCGCCTTCCAGTATAGTTATAGTTCAATGCTTACAACTTTCACGTAGGGATATTTTACTGGGTTTTCAGGGTAAAATCGTTCATTTTATTCTGCAAACGTTGTTCGCAACAGAGCTGCTCGAACCGAAGTATTGTCGTTGTTATTGTCATTTAAAATAACTTCCGGCTGTTCTGCATTATCTACTTCTTCCAAGTTATCAACGGCATCTCTTAAATTGATGCATGTATTGTGAAGAACGCTTGTGGCAACAATAACAGGAAGTAAATTACATAAATTTAATTCTAAACGTCTTGATAAACATGGGATTCGTCTTTTTAGAACACCGAAACATCTTTCTATGGTATTTCTTGTAGCAGAGTGCGCTTTATTGTATCTTATTTCTGCTGGTGTAATAGGATTTAATAGTAGTGTTAATAAATATGATCAACATGGGTAACCACTATCACCTAATAAATAGTCGTTTCCATATCTACCAGATTCGAAATCAACTGGCAACGGTGAATTATTAAAGATGGTACTATCATGAACAGAGCCAGGCCATCTTGAAATAATATGTCTAATTCGCAGATTGGAATCACAAATCATTTGCACGTTTATGGAAAAGTAGCCTTTTCGATTTCGAAATAATTCCGCATTAGCACCACCAGGAGATTTTATTGGAATATGGGTGCAATCTACTGCACCGATGATACCAGGAAAACGTCTAATATTAAAAAAACCTTTCTTCACATCAGCGCATTGTTTTCTGGTGGGCATTTGTATGTATTGAGCGCTTTTTTCAGCTATAGCATGAGTCACCTTCTTAATAATACGACATACTGTTGCTTTATTGGCGCCAATTTCATCGCCTAGAAGTTGCTGAAATGCCCCCGTAACATAAAAACGCAATGTAATAAGCAATTGCTGTTTAGCCCTAAAAGATTGGTTCCTTTTAGTTATGGGTTCTAAATTAGGATTTAGAACTTGTAGCAATTCCGTTACAGATTCTTTCGAAAGCCGTTGTTTGAACTCGACATCATCAAGTTCTGTAAAAGGATTTTTACGGGAACAAAATTTTCGTGGTCGTCGCCTGAATTGAACTTCTACTTGTTCTTCAAAATCTGATAAAGAATTTAAGCTACTCAAGCTAGTTGAAGACATTTTCTAAATGTAAAAATTAATGTAAAAGTAGTGCTTCTTTAGTATGTATTTTAATAGTATACCTAGGTTATGTTATTTAAAATAAACACTAAAAATTTGAACTTCTCTTTTCTTTATGGTAATCTGTCAATTTAATTCGCCGACAACGCCGAATTACGAAAACCCGAATTATATTGCGATATAATCCGGTGTTTTGTTTTATAAAACGAAAAAATCATATAATCTTAGATTAAATGACAAATTATCCGAGATTATGAAATCCGAGATTATATACTAGATATTCGTTTTTATGCAACGCGATTTTATATAAAATCTTGGATTATAATTATAATCCTGAATAAAATATTTAATCCGCTTTTATAAAACCGGGCATAAGAGAGGCAAATCTTAAATTACAACTCGATAAGAGCGAATTTCTTAGAAAAGAAGTCGCGTATCTCGGACACATGATTACCACCGAAGGCATTAAACCGAATCCAGATAAAATTGAAACTATTAAAAAATTTACTCTTCCAAAGACTCAAAAACAAATCAAATCATTTTTAGGCTTTCTTGGTTATTACCGCAGATTTATAAAACATTTTTCCAAATTAACTAAACCGTTTACCAAATGTTTAAAGAAAAATGCCAAAATTAATATTGAAGACAAAGAATTTCAAGCTTTGAAAAATGTAAATTATTACTTTCGAACGCACCAATATTACAGTATCCTGACTTTTCAAAACAATTCCGTCTAACGACCGGCGCCTAAAATTATGCTTTGGGTGCAGTCCTATCCCAAAATATAGATAGAAAAGATCTACCTATAGCTTACGCAAGCCGGACACTCAACGATCATGAAGTAAATTATTCAACAACCGAAAAAGAGTTACTTGCTATTATCTGGGCTACGAAACATTTTCATCCCTACTTATATGGTCACAAATTTTAATTAATTACAGATCACAAACCCCTTATTTGGCTAAACAGTTTAAAAGAACCAAATTTAAAACTTGTACGTTGGAAATTAAAATTATCACAATATAATTATGACATAGAGTATCAAAAAGGCAAACAAAATTACGTAGCAGACTATCTGTCCAGAATTTCGAAACCTTTCGAGATAAATTATAAAACTTCAAATATTTTCGACCACAAAGAACCTATAATACATTGCATTTCCAAAGATTTTGAAATGGGTCATGGCTTCGCAAAACAGATTAAAGAAAAATATCATACTAAGAACGATTTAGATAAAATAAAAATAGTAAATAATATTGCCATACAAACATCCCCTAGATTAATCATACATTTAATTACAAAAGAAAATTATTTTAATAAACCAACTTTAAAAAGCATCGAAAATAGTTTAAAACAATTAAGACATTACCTAATCGAAAATAATATTAATTCAATTAACATGCCAAAAATTGCATGTGGTTTAGATAAGTAAAATTGGTTGGATATAGAAAATTTACTAAGACAAATTTTTGAAAATACAAACATTCAAATTAATGTTTTTGCTTCAAACAAAATCGAGAACTACGCAAACTCCGTTTTCTCCGCATTCTGATGACGAATCTCCTATCAACGGCCTTCATTACAAAGACACTTCAATAAATTTCGGTAAAAATCAAATTATTACAAGACATAGAATCATCAGACGAACAAATTGATTTAGTAAAAAATTATCATTTAGGCAAAACGAACCATCGTGGCATAATTGAAACCTATCAGAAAATAAAACAACAGTATTATTGGCCAAACATGCAGCAAACTGTTTCTAGATTCATAAGTAATTGTGATGTATGTCAGGAAAACAAATATGAAAGAAATCCCATGAAACTACAAATTATAAAAACACAAACAGCGAACAAGCCCCTCGAAATTATTCATATTGATATTTTTATCAATAAAGAAAGAAAAATTCTTAACAATAATCGACAGTTTCTCCAAACATGCACAAATTTATTATTTGTCAGAAACCAACACCGTAACTATTATACAAAAATTAATAAAATATTTCTCCATTTTCGGCACTCCTAAATTAATAATATCAGATAATGGTTTACAATTTAATAACCAATTGATATATAACTTTTTATCAACTAAAAATATTCGTATTCATCTTATTAGTGTCAGTAATCCAAAAAGTAATAGAAATATTGAAAGGTTCCATTCAACAATAATAGAACATGTTGGAATATTAGAACAAAATAAAGATTTTAACGATTTAACAATTAGTAATAAAGCCCGTTATGCTCTTCAAGCGTATAACCAGACTATTCACTCAGTCACAAAACGTACACCGAATGAAATACTTTTCAGCAATTATAATGAATTAAAAGAAGAAATTTCTCCTGAAATTGTTACTGACAACTATGTTCAGACCCACAAAGAAATTATGAAGAAAATTTACGATGAAACTAAATTGTTATTAGATAGCAGTAAAAAGAAGTACGCTACGTCACAAGTAGATAGTGTTTAGAATGTTATTTACATGTAACTTATAATTTGTATCTAGTATTCATTGTTAATAAAAAGCAATATATGTAACCTTGTAAAAAACAGTAAAAAAAAAAATATATGTGTTCATGATTGATTTATGTCAATGTTGTATGTTATTTTAGTTTAAAAGGATAATTGGATACTAAACAGTCCCGCACCAAAAGATAAGATCTAGTACATTCGGTACATAAATTTGGTCCTTCGAGCCGGATAGTGCTACGCAGGAGTAATCATAAGTATCCTTATTTTCATTCTAAAGTAACGTATTCAAAACTGCTTTCCAACTACGCGTGTGGAACCAAATAATTTCTTTTGTGGGTTACTATATCAAAAAATTAAAAACTTTGCGTGTTTTAATTTAGTGACAACTACTATATTTTATTATCATCATGCCCAATATAACTACTAAAGACAAGCAGTTAATCGAGATTCTGCAAAACAATCTGTTGAAAGAATACATGAATTTGCAAAACAGATTAAAGACTCTGAATCTACGGAACAAATTCACATAAGAAAATTCAAATTAGATGAATTTTGGCAAAAATATGAAAAAGCTCAAAGTGAATTAGAAATTATTGACTATGAAACAAACAAGAAAGACAGAGCAGAATTTAAAACAATTTATTATAACACAATGACAGGATTAGACAGAAACATTAAATTACGTGCAACTATTGAATTTGTAACATTAATAAATCAATCAGCAAAGTCAAATAATAATATAATTGAAAGCAAAGTAAATCTTTCTCAAATTAATATTCCAAAGTTTGGTGGCAATATACAACGTATTCATTTAAATGACCCCCGAAAATTGAATGTTTATTATCTCATTGGTACCACGTTATGATCACTTTTGCATGTCCAATGCTAAAATTATCCATAATATAGATCCTAAAGCATGAATATGAATGTTTTAACAAAAATATCCACTTCAAGAATAGGTAAGATCTGATTTTATTTTTGTAAAAAATCATTTAAATATTTGCTTCCGCGCCCGAATTCTATCATTCTTTATCATATTTTAGCTAAAAGAAAACATTGCAGCAAGAAAATTGTTATTTCAAGTGTGATAGGTATTCTAGAATCCAGCCCATGTATCTTAAAATATACAACGTATTCATTAAAATGACACCCGAAAACTGAATGTTTATTATCCGATTGGTACCACGTTATGGTCACTTTTGCATGTCCAATGCTAAAATTTTCCATAGTATAGATCCTAAAGCATGAATATGAATGTTTTAACAAAAATATCCATTTCAAGAATAGGTAAGATCTGATTTTATTTTTGTAAAAAATCATTTAAATATTTGCTTCCGCGCCAGAGTTTTATAATTTTTCATAATATTTTAACTAAAAGAAAACATTGCAACAAGAATATTGCTATTTCAAGTGTAGTAGGTATTCTAGAATCCAGCCCATGTAGCTTACAATATACAACGTGTTCATCAAGAATAGATAATATCTGACTTTATTTTTGTAAAAACTCATATAAACATTTGCTTTCGCGCCCGAATTTTATAATTTCTTATCATGTTTTAGCTAAAAGAAAACATTGCAACAAGAAAATTTATATTTCAAGTGTGGTAGGTATTCTAGAATCCAGCCTATGTAGCTTACAAAATACAACGTATTCATCAAGAATAGGTAAAATCTGACTTTATTTTTGTTAAAAATCATATAAATATTTGCTTCCGCGGTCGAAATTTTTAATTCTTCATCATATTTAAGCTAAAAGAAAACATTGCAACCAGAAAATTGCTATTTCAAGTGTGGTAGGTATTCTAGAATCCAGCTCATGTAGCTTACAATATACAACGTATTCATTAATATGACACCCGAACATTGACTGTTTATTATCTAATTGGTACCACGTTATGGTCACTTTCGCATGTCCAATGCTAAAATTATCCATAGTATAGATTCTGAAGCATGAATATCAATGTTTTAACAAAAATATCCATTTCAAGAATAGGTAAAGTCTGACTTTATTTTTGTAAATAATCATATAAATATTTGCATACGCGCTTGAATTTTAAAATTCTTCATAATATTTTAGATAAAAGATAACATTGCAGCAAGAAAATTACTATTTTAAGTATGGTAGGTATTCTAGAATCCAGCCCATGTAGCTTACAATATACAACGTATTCATCAAGAAAAGGTAAAATCTTACTTTATTTTTGTAAAAAATCATATAAATACTTACTTCCGCGCCCGAATTTTATAATTCTTTATCATATTTTAGCTAATAGAAAACATTGCAATAAGAAAATTGCTATTTTAAGTGTGGTAGGTATTCTAGAATCCAGCCCATGTAGCTTACAATATGCAACGTATTCATCAAGAATAGGTAATATCTGACTTTATTTTTGTAAAAAATCATATTAATATTTGCTTCCGCGCCCGAATTTTATAATTCTTCATCATATTTTAGCTAAAAGAATACATTGCAACAAGAAAATTGCTATTTTAAGTGTGGTAGGTATTCTAGAATCTAGCGTATGTAGCTCACAATATACAACGTATTCGTTGAAATGACATCCGAAAATTGCATGTTTATTATATGATTGGTACCACGTTATGGTCACATTTACATGTCTAATGCTAAAATTATCCATAGTATAGATCCTAAAGCATGAATATGAATGTTTTAACAAAAGTATCCATTTTAAGAATAGGTAAAATCTGACTTTATTTTTGTAAAAAATCATATAAATATTTGCTTACGCGTCCGAATTTTATAATTCTTCATCATATTTTAGCTAAAAGAAAACATTGCAACAAGAAACTTGCTATTTCAAGTGTGATAGGTATTCTAGAATCCAGCGCATGTAGCTTACAATATACAACGTACTCATCAAGCAAAGGTAAAATCTGACTTTATTTTTGTAAAAAATCACATAAATATTTACTTCCGCGCCCCAATTTTATAATTTTTCATCATATTTTAGCTAAATGAAAACATTGTAAGAAGAAAATTGCTATTTCAATTGTCGTAGGTATTCTAGAATCTAGCCCATGTAGCTTACAATATACAACGTATTCATCAAGAATAGGTAAGATCTGATTTTATTTTTGTAAAAAATCATTTAAATATTTGCTATCGCGCTCGAATTTTATAATTCTTTATCATATTTTAGCTAAAAGAAAACATTACAACAAGAAAATTGCTATTTCAAGTGTGGTAGGTATTCTAGAATTCGGCCCATGTAGCTTACAATATACAACGTATTTATCAAGAATAGGTAAAATCTGACATTATTTTTGTAAAAAATCATATAAATATTTGCTTCCGCGCCCGAATTTTGTAATTCTTCATCATATTTTAGCTAAAAGAAAACATTGCAACAAGAAAATTGCTATTTCAAGTGTGGGAGGTATTCTAGAATCCAGCCCATGTAGCTTACAATATACAACGTATTCATCAAGAATAGGTAAAAATCTGACTTTATTTTTGTAAAAAATCATATAAATATTTGCTTCAGCGCCGGAATTTTATAATTTTTTATCATATTTTAGCTAAAAGAAAACATTGCAAAAAGAAAATTACTATTTCAAATGTACTAGGTATCTAGAATCCAGCCCATTTAGTTTACAATATACATCGTATTCATCAAGAATAGATAAAATCTGTCTTTATTTTTGTAAAAAATCATATAAATATTTGCTTCCGCGCCCGAATTTTATAATTCTTTATCATATTTTAGCTAAAAGAAAACATTGCAACTAGAAAATTGCTATTTCAAGTGTGATAGGTATTCTAGAATCCAGCCCATGTAGCCTACAATATACAACGTATTCATCAAGAAAAGGTAAAATCTGACTTTATTTTTGTAATAAATCATATAAATATTTGCTTCCGCGCCCTAATTTTATAATTTTTCATCATATTTTAGCTAAAAGGAAACATTGTAACAAGAAAATTGCTATTTCAAGTGTGGTAGGTATTCTAGAATCCAGCCCATGTAGCTTACAATATACAACGTATTCATCAAGAATAGATAAAATCTGACTTTATTTTTGTAAAAAATCATATAAATATTTGCTTCCGCGCCGGAATTTTATAATTTTTTATCATATTTAAGTTTTTGGGAAATTAATGGGCTTGATAGTTCCTTATTGGTAAAACTCTTTATTTGGACGTTTCGGGTTGGTAAATCAACCCATCATCAGCTACATAATTGTTAAAAAAAATAATATAATGTTGGTTTGAACATAAAGAGGTTACAACTCACCAAAGTTAATTTTGCGACATATGAATTTATTGCAATACCGGATTGCAACATCAACTGGATAAGCATTTGAATTTTATTTTTTAAAACATAAGTATTTGTAGATAGTTTTGGAAGTTTTATTATCTGAACTGTAAAAACGGAAAAAGAATTTTTTAAGTTAGTTATGTTTATGAGTAAGAACATTTATTTTTTTTGTTATTGGAAGGAAACTTACCAAAAGTATATACGTAACATTTAAAATTAAATGTATTAGCAGAAATCAGATTTGCAATACAATAGTGTTTAAATGAATAAGATAAAGAACTTTTATTGTTTGACATAACGATCTGAACGCCATGATGTATGGCGTGAAACTAAGGTTATAAGTTAATAGCACAAGAGAAAATTATTAAAAAATGGAAGAATAAGAATAAGAATGATTATGTTTTTGCCAGATATCACAAAATTCAGCGGGAAAAAAATGGAGTGAAAAGAACTGAGGCTGTTATGGTTTTTTAAATAATTGATTTAGATGTTCGACATTATTATTGAAATCTGTTTGATGGTTTACAGTTATATTTTTGTTCATGTTAATATGGCATGCTTTATATAGGAGTCTGGTATATTTTGGGGCTATTTTATCTAGTATTTTAGCATCTTTAAAGTTAAATTTATGACCGGTTTCACAGTAATGCTTACAAAAGGCACTATGGTGCTCATTGAGTCTTTGGCAATGGAAATTGTGCTGGTAAAGTCTTTTTCGTAAAGGTTGGGTAGTTTCATCAATGTATATTATTGCAAAAACCGCAATTAATCTGGTAAATGACATTTTTTTGCCTCTCTAGGTCTATTTTGTCTTTTAGTTTCGTATGCAGGGAGTCTGTGGTATTATTATTACAGTTTGCAATTTTAATGTTTGATTCTTTAATTACGTTGTTAATTCTATGATTTATATTTATGTTGAAAGGAGTTTTGGCATAGACAGGGAAAGGGGGGGGGGGGTTCTACATTGTCCACAACAACCTGTTGGGTGTGGCGGCTAGAAATGCATTGGATACGTTTTTCTATATTATTGTCTATGAACTTTGGAGGGTAACCATTTGTTTTGAGAGTATTTCTAATATAGTTTAAGTTAGCGGCATGAAATTGTGGACTTGACAATTTAATAGCTCTGTCAGTTAATGCATTTATAACACTAATTTTGTATTTAATATTGGTGTAAGAGAAAAAATTTAAATATCTACCCGAAGCTGTTGGTTTCTAGTACCAATTAGTTATGATATTGTTGTTAGTTCTTGTTAAAGTAACATCTAAAAAGTTAATACAGTTGTTATTTTCTAGTTCTATAGTAAATTGCAAATTTGGGTGGAAGTTATTGAATTTTGTAAATATATTTTGAATTTGGTTTAACGGGGCAATGAGTAAACAATCGTCAACGTAACGTTTATAATATATTATTTGTAGTTGCTCATCATGGATGATACTATTTTCTAAATTTTGAAGGACTATTTCTGAAATTGAAGCACTGAGAGATGATCCCATAGGGGAACCATCTAATTGTTTGTAAATTTTACTGTCAAAACTAAATATTGATCTTTCAAAACAAAGGTTAATACCTTCAATGAATTCATCTTTTGTTAGGTCTGTATATTCTGTAATTTGTAGCCATTGTTGGTCGATATAATGTGTGACAAGTTGTTGTGGGATGGAAGGGTAAAGGGCGGTAATATCTAAAGAGAATATGCGAAAATTTTCGGGGATGTTAAGGTTTTTAATGTCATTAACCAGGTTAAAAGAATTTTTAATAATAGTTTCTGATTTTGAAGATAGTTTTGAAATTATTTGATTTAGATATTTAGCCAGATTGTACGTTGGGGTGTCTATAGTAGACGTTATTTGTCTCAAGGGGATGTCTGGTTTGTGTATCTTGGGTTGCATGTACATTCTGCCATTTGAAGGATGTTGTATAATTAATTCCGGTTTGTTTATTTTCTTTAAATATTTTTTGCATTTATTGTCTAATGTTTTCAGTGGATCTTTAGTTAGTTGTTTATATGTTTTGGTGTCGTTCAGAATGGCTCCAGCTTTTTGTTTATAGTCTATGGAATTGAGGATAACAGTTTTTGATCCTTTATCGGCTTTAGTAATTATAATTTTATCTTTATTATCTGTGACAAATTTCTTAGTGATTTTAATCCATTTTAGCAATTCTATCTCTGGGTAAGTTAATTTAGTGTTGGTTAATCTGTTGTATTGTTGATTGAATATTGTTGTGATTTTTTTTTCATTTCATATTTATTTGCAATATTGCTTTTATCTATGGCAAGTGAGAGGCTAACGAAACAGTCAAGGATAATTTTTTTATTAGTTTTTTCTTATGAATTTTTGAAACTGAATTTAGGTGCCAGAGATAGAATTGCTAAAACTTTTTTATCAATCTCTAAATCTGTAAGGTTAGTGATCCAGTTAGTGTAATTGTTTATTAAAAAATTGCAGGTACTGTTATAATCATGTTGTTTATAAAGGTTATTAAGTTTTTTTTCAATTTTGGTGTTGTTTTTATGTTTTTCTCTAATATAAGCTGAGTTGGCTTTGTTTATAACAAAAAAGTAAATGTCTAAAGGTAGAATGTTCATGCAAACCAAAATACAATAAGATAGTTCGTTTTTTAAAATTTGTAGGGAACGGTGGGCATCATCTATTTCTAAATTGAGCATAGTATTGTGATATCTGGCATTAACAACATTTTTGTAAAAAATTATATAAATATTTGCTTCCGCGCCCGAGTTTTATAATTCTTCATCATATTTTAGCTAAAAGAAAACATTGCAACAAGAAAATTGCTATTTCAAGTGTAATAGGTATTCTTGATTTCAGCCCATGTTGCTTACAATATACAACGTATTCATCAAGAAAAGATAAAATCTAACTTTATTTCTGTAAAAAATCATATAAAAAATTGCTTCCGCGCACAAATTTTATAATTTTTAATCATATTTTAGCTAAAAGAAAATATTAAATCCATAATATATATATCCTAAATTATAATTCTTCATCATATTTTAGCTAAAAGAAAACATTGTACCAAGAAATTTGCTTTTTCAAGTGTGGCAGGTATTGCAGAATCCAACCCATGTAGCTTACAATATACAACGTTTTCATCAAGAAAAGGTAAAATCTGACTTTATTTTTGTAAAAATCATATAAATATTTGCTTCCGCGCCCGAATTTTATAATTCTTCATCATATATTAGCTAAAAGAAAACATTGCAACAAGAAAATTGCTATTTCAAGTGTGGTAGGTGTTCTAGAATCCAGCCCATGTAGCTTACAATATACAATGTATTCATCAAGAATAGGTAAAATCTGACTTTATTCTTGTAAAAAATCATATAAATATTTGCTTCCGCGCCCGAATTTTATAATTCTTCATCATATAATAGATAAAACTAAACATTACAACAAGAAAATTGCTATTTCAAGTGCGGTAGGTATTCTATTACCCAGCCCATGTAGCTTAAAATATACAACGTATTCATCAAGAATAGGTAAAATCTGACTTTATTTTTGTAAAAAATCATATAAATATTTGCTTCCGCTAAGGAATTTTATAATTCTTCATCATATTTTAGCTAAGCGAAAACATTGCAACAAGAAAATTGCTATTACAAGTGTGGTAGGTATGCTAGAATCCAGGCCATGTATCTTACAATATACAACGTATTTATCAAGAATAGGTAATATTTGACTTTATTTTTTTTTTAAATCATGTAAATATTTGCTTTCGCGCCCGAATTTTATAATTCTTCTTCATATCTTAGTTAAGAGGAAACATTGCAACAAGAATATTGCTATTTTAAGTGTGATACATATTCTACAATCCAGCCTATGTAGCTTACAATATACAACGTATTCATCAAGAATAGGTAAAATCTGAATTTATTTGTGTAAAAAATCATATAAATATTTGCTTCCTTGAATGAATTTTATAATTCTTCATCATATTTTAGCTAAAAGAAAACATAGCAACAAGAAAATTGCTATTTCTAGTGTGGTAGGTATTCTAGTATCCAGCCCATGTAGCTTAAATATAAAACGTATTCATCAAGAATAGGTAAAATCTGACTTTATTTTTGTAAAAAATCATATAAATATTTGCTTCCGCTAAAGAATTTTATAATTCTTCATCATATTTTAGCTAAAAGAAAACATTGCAACAAGAAAGTTGCTATTTCAAGTGTGGTAGGTATTCTAGAATCCAGCCCATGTAGCTTACAATATACAACGTATTCATCAAGAATAGGTAAAATCTGACACTATTTTTGTAAAAAATCATATAAATATTTGCCTTTGCGCCCGAATGTTATAATTCTTCTCCATATTTGAGCTAAAAGAAAACATTACAACAAGAAAATTGCTATATCAAGTGTGGTAGGTATTCTAGAATACAGCCCATGTAGCTTACAATATACAACGTATTCATCAAGAATAGGTAAAATAGATCCTAAAGCATGAATATGAATGTTTTATCAAAAATATCCATTTCAAGAATAGGTAAAATCTGACTTTATTTTAGTAAAAAAATCATATTATTATTAGCTTGCACGCCCGAATTTTATAATTCATCTTATTTTAGCTAAAAGAAAACATTGCAACAAGAAATTTGATATTTCAAGTGTGGTAGGTATTTTAGAATCCAGCCCTTGTAGCTTACAATATACAACGTATTCATGAAGAATAGGTAAATTATGACTTTATTTTTGTAAAAAATCATATAAATATTTGCGACCGCGCCCGAATTTTATAATTCTTCATCATATTTTAGCTAAAAGAAAACATTACAACAAGAAAATTGCTATTTCAAGTGTGGTAGGTATTCTAGAATCCAGTCCATGTAGCTTACAATATACAACGTATTCATCAAGAATAGGTAAAAATCTGACTTTATTTTTGTAAAAAATCATATAAATATTTGCTTCAGCGCCCGAATTTTATAATTCTTCATCATATTTTAGCTAAAAGAAAACATTGCAACAACAAAATTGATATTTTAAGTGTGGTAGGTATTCTAGAATCCAGCCCATGTAGCTTACAATATATAACGTATTCATTAAGAATAGGTAAAATCTGACTTTATTTTTGAAAAAAAATCATATAAATATTAGCTTTCGCGCCCGAATTTTATAATTCTTCATCATATTTTAGATAAAAGAAAACATTGCAACAAGAAAATTGATATTTCAAGTGTGGTAGGTATTCTAGAATCCAGCACATGTAGCTTTCAATATACAACGTATTCATTAACATGACAACCGAAAATTGAATGTTTATTATCTGATTGGTACCACGTTTTGGTAACTTTTGCACGTCCATTGCTTAAAACCATCCATTGTATAGATCCGAAAGCATGAATAAGAATGTTTTAACAAAAATAGCCATTTTAAGAATAGGTAAAGTCTGACTTTATTTTAGTAAAAAATCATATAAATATTTGCTTTCGCGCCCGAATTTTATAATTCTCCATCTTATTTTAGCTAAAAGAAAACATAGAAACAAGAAAATTGCTATTTCAAGTGTGGTAGGTATTTTAGAATCCAGCCCTTGTAGCTTACAATATACAACGTATTCATCAAGAATAGGTAAATAATGACTTTATTTTTGTAAAAAATCATATAAATATTTGCTACCCGCGCCCGAATTTTATAATTCTTTATCATATTATAGCTAAAAGAAAACATTGCAACAAGAAAATTGATATTTCAAGTGTGATAGGTATGATAGAATCCAGCTCATGTAGCTTACAATATACAACGTATTCATTAAAATTACACCCGAAAATTGAATGTTAATTATCTGATTGGTACTACGTTTTTGGTCACTTTTGCATGTCCAATGCTAAAATTATACATAGTATAGATCCTGAAGCATGAATATGAATGTTTTAACAAAAATATCCATTTCAAGAATAGGTAAAATCTGACTTTATTTTAGTTCAAAAATCATATTAATATTTGCTTCCGTGCCCGAATTTTATAATTATTGATGAGGATTGTAATATTCGGGTATTCAGTCAAAAAATATTTATTTTCTATAAAGCCAACGTTTCGACACCACTTGTGTCTTCTTCAGGGCTCTACACACATTTACAATAAGATGTTACAATTTTATTGTGTGTTGTAATAATGTGTACTTACAATAGATGTTGTTTTAATTGTTAATATAAAATGTATATGAAAGCAAAATAAAATCTGTTATTACAGAAAAGTCGTCAAAATTATATTTAAAATTTCGAAACACGCCAAAAAATTCGCACATGTTACTTGGGCAAGCCGAAAAACAGATATAACTAGTAGGACCTAAACCTTCGTCAAGGATAACGTGTATATACACGAAAATCCTGATTTCTTTGAATTATGTATGATTTAAAATATAATGTAACTAAAAAATATTTAGCGGAGTCTAGATATGTAAAATGTAAATAAATAAAAATAATTCAGGTTTTATATAATTTTAAAATGTTATGGTATACATTATTTAAATCCTGTATGTCGCTACGGGAATTAACACAGTTTTCTTCTTTTTGAATGTGTAGCATTTCTAAAAACAGTCTCTTATGTAAATTATTTTCCCTGTCAATTATTCTTGTGTTTTCAAAGTCAAAAGTATGTTTTTGGTCTCTACAATATTGTGTTAACGCACAGGTGTTCGTGGGTTTTGTAGTCAGTTTAGTCGAGTTTCTTTCGTGTTTTTTTGTTCTGGTTTTAAGGTAGCGTTTCGTTTGTCCAATGTAACATTTGTTGCAGTCTTTGCATGGAATTTTGTATACTACTCCTGATTGTAATCCAGTATTTATTGGATCTTTTATCTTGCTGTAAAGGATATTTATTGTTTTAACTGATTTCAGAGCTACATTAACATTTAATTTTGATTCCAATACCCGTTTTAAGTTATTTGAAACTCCCTCTACATAGGGAACTGAAATGTGCGTTTTATTTTGTACAGGCGCGTCGTCAAGGTTGTTGTTGTCATTGCGGTTTGATGAAGTTAGGTTATAATTTATAATTTTATTTATTGTTTTTTGGGGGTAGTTGTTGGATTTTGATAATTCTTTTACTGTGTGTAAAGCTTCGTTT
Organism: Stenolophus ochropezus; assembly: GCA_035578165.1. NCBI lineage: Eukaryota > Metazoa > Arthropoda > Insecta > Coleoptera > Carabidae > Stenolophus > Stenolophus ochropezus. The sequence goes on along the minus strand of JAQOWZ010000066.1, from coordinate 308,721 downwards.
TGGTATTCAGGTGATGTTAGAGAGAGGGCACGGTGTTTTAAATTTTTTGCAACATTTATAAGCTGGTTTCTAGGATGCCTCGAAAGATAGCTGATGTATCTCGTGAAGGACGTTGGTTTCCTATACCATTTATAGGCGATAGTGTTGTCTTCCTTATGGATTAATTGGACATCTAGAAAAGCAATGGTCTTATTTTGTTCTGCCTCTAACGTAAACTGAAGATTTTTGTTGTAGCTGTTAAACTTCACGAGAGTCGTTGGAATATGTTGTACTGGGACGGCTGTGATTATATCGTCGACATATTTTTTGATGAAAGGAATATCGAATGGTAATGTAAGAAAGATTGTTTCTAACAGTTGATCCATGACAAGATTAGCTATGGTTGGGCTCAGGGGGCTACCCATACTGAAACCAGTTTTTTGCCGGAAAATTTTTGAATCGAAAGAGAAATATCCTTGTGTGCAGCAGAATTCTACTACAGATTTAAAATCTTGTTTTGGTATGTTGGTTCTGTTAGTAATGTGATTCCAATTTTTGTCTATTGTTTGTAGTGTTAAATCCAGAGGGATGTTTGTGAATATTGATACAACGTCAAGGGATACTAAGACGTAGTCAGGGTCTAAGGTGACATTTTGAATGAAAGTTATAAATTCAAATGAGTTTTTAACATGAATTTCTTCGTTTTCTAGGTAGCTCAGTTTGATAAAAAGGTATTTGGCTAGTTTAGCTGTGAGAGCGTTGACTGCACTAACAATTGGTCGCGTGGGGTGACCTTCTTTATGTAATTTTATTAGTCCGTATAGTTGGGGAGTGGTTGCGTTATCTCATGTTAGTTGTTGTTTTGTTTTTTGATCAATGTATTTGTTATTATACAAATTTTTAATTAAATTGTTATTTTTATTTTGTATTTTTGTTGTGAGATCATTTTTTTACCTGCTCATACGTATTTTGGTCATTAATTTTAATGTAATTATAATTATTCATCATATTTTAGCTAAAAGAAAACATTGCAACAAGAATATTGCTATTTCAAGTGTGGTAGGAATTCTAGAATCCAGCTCATGTAACTTACAATATACAACTTAATCATCTAGAAAAGGAAAAATCTGACTTTATTTTTGTAAAAAATCATATAAATATTTGCTTCCGGGCCCGAATTATATAATTCTTCATCATATTTTAGCTAAAGGAAAACATTGCAACAAGAAAATTGCTATTTCAAGTGTGGTAGGTATTCTAGAATCCAGCCCATGTAGCTTACAATATAAAACGTATTCATCAAGAATAGGTAAAATCTGACTTTATTTTTGTAAATAATCATATAAATATTGGCTTCCGTGCCTGAATTTTATAATTCTTCATCATATTTTAGCTAAAAACAAACATTGCAAAAAGAAAATTGCTATTTCAGGTGTGGTAAGTATTCTAGAATACATCCCATGTAGCTTACAATATACAACGTATTCATCAAGAATAGGTAAAATCTGACATTATTTTTGTGAAAAATAATATAAACATTTGCTTCCGCGCCTAAATTTTATAATTCTTTATCATATTTTAGCTAAAAGAAAATATTGCAACAAGAAAATTGTTATTTCAAGTGTGTTAGGTATACTAGAATCTAGCCAATGTAGCTTACAATATACAAAGTATTCATTAAAATGACACCCGAAAATTAAATGTTTATTATCTGATTGGTACCTCGTTTTGGTCACTTTTGCATGTTCAATGCTTAAAACTATCCATAGTATAGACCCTAAAGCATGAATATGAATGATTTAACAAAAATATCCATTTCAAGAATAGGTAAAATTTGACTTTACTTTTGTAGAAAATCATATAAATATTTGCTTCCGCGCCCGAATTTTATAATTTTTCATCATATTTTAGCTAAAAGAAAACATTGCAACAAGAAAATTGCTATATCAAGTGTGGTGGTATTCTAGAATCCAGCCCATGTAGATTACAATCTACAACGTATTCATCAAAAAAAGGTAGAATCTGACTTAATTTTTGTAAAAAATCATATAAATATTTGCTTGCGCGCCCGACTTTTATAATTCTTAATCATATTTTAGCTAAAAGAAAACATTGCAACAAGAAATTTGCTACTTCAAGTATGGTAGGTATTATAGAATCCAACCCATGTAGCTTACAATATACAACGTACTCATTAAAATGACACCCGAAAATTGAATGTTTATTATCTGATTGGTACCACGTTTTGGTCACTTTTGCATGTCTAATGCTTAAAACCATCCATAGTATAGATCGTTAAGCATGAATATGAGTGTTTTAACAAAAATATCCATTTTAAGAATAGATAAAATCTGACTTAATTTTTGTAAAAAATCATATACATATTTGCTTCCGCGTCCGAATTTTATAATTTTTCATCACCAATTTAGCTAAAAGAAAACATAGCAACAAGAAAATTGCTGTTTCAAGTGTAGTAGTTATTCTAGAATCCAGCCCCTGTAGCTTACAAAGTACACCGTATTCATCAAGAATAGATAAAATCTGTGTTTCTTTTTGTAAAAAATCTTATAAATATTTGCTTCCGCGCCCGAATTTTATAATTCTTTATCATATTTTAGCTAAAAGAAAATATTGCAACAAGAAAATTGCTATTTCAAATGTGGTAGGTATTCTAGAATCCAGCCTATGTAGTTTACAATATAGAACGTATTCATTAAAATGGCACCCGAAAATTGAATGTTTATTATCTGGTTGGTACCACGTTTTGTTCACTTTTGCATGTATATTGCTAAAATTATCCATAGTATAGATCCTAAAGCATGAATATGAATGTTTTAACAAAAATATCCATTTCAAGAATAAGTAAAATCTGATATTATTTTTGTTAAAAATCATATAATTATTTGATTCCGGGCCCGAATTTTATAATTCTTTATCATATTTTAGCAAAAGAAAACATTGCAACAAGAATATTGCTATTTCAAGTGTGGTAGGTATTCTAGAATCCAGCCCATGTAGCTTACAATATACAACGTATTCATCAAGAATAGGTAAAATCTGTTCTTTTTTTTGGTAAAAAATCATATAATTATTTGCTTCTGCGCCCGATTTTCGTAATTTTTCTCCATATTTTAGCTAAAAAAAAACATTGCAACAAGAAAATTGATATTTCAAGTGTGGTAGGCATTCTAGAATCCAGCCCATGTAGTTTAAAATATACAACGTATTCATCAAGAATAGGTAAAATCTGACTTTATTTTTGGAAAAAATCATATAAATATTTGCTTCCGCGCTCGAATTTTATAATTCTTTATCATATTTTAGCTAAAAGGAAGCATTGCAACAAGAAAATTGCTATTTCAAGTGTGGTAGGTATTCTAGGATCCAGTTCATGTAGTTTACAATATACAACGTATTAATCAAGAATAGGTAAAATCTGACTTTTTTTTTGTAAAAAATCATATAAATATTTTCTTCCGCACCCGAATTTTATAATTCTTCATCATATTTTAGCTAAAAGAAAACATTGCAACAAGAAAATTGCTATTTCAAGTGTAGTAGGTATTCTAGAATCCAGCCCATGTAGCTTACAATACACAACGTATACATCAAGAATAGGTAAAATCTGACTTTTGTTTTGGTAAAAAATCATATAAATATTTGCTTCTGCGCCCGATTTTCGTAATTTTTCTCCATATTTTAGCTAAAAGAATACATTGCAACAAGAAAATTGCTATTTCAAGTGTGGTAGGTATTCTAGAATCCAGCCCATGTAGCTTACAATATACAACGTATTCATTAAATGACATTCGAAAATTGAATGTTTATTATCTGATTTGTACCACGTTTCGGTCACTTTTACATGTCCAATGCTTGAAACCATCCATAGTATAGCTCCTAAAGCATGAATTTGAATGTTTTAACAAAAATATCTATTTCAAGAATAGGTAAAATCTGATTTTATTTTTGTAAAAATTCTTATAAATATTTGTATCCGCGCCCAAATTTTATAATTTGTTATCATATTTTAGCTAAAAGAAAACATTGCAACAACAAAGTTGCTATTTCAAGTGTGGTAGGTATTCCAGAATCCAGCCCATGTAGCTTACAATATACAACGTATTCATCAAGAATAGGTAAAATCTGACTTTTGTTTTGGTAAAAAATCATATAAATATTTGCTTCTGCGCCCGAATTTCATAATTTTTTATCATATTTTAGCTAAAAAAAATTTGCAACAAGATAATTGCTATTTCAAGTGTTTTAGGTATTCTAGAATCCAGCCCATGTAGCTTATATTATACAACGTATTCATTAAAATGACACCTAAAATTGAATGTTTATTATCTTGTTGGTACCACGTTTTGTTTACTTTTGCATGTCTAATGCTAAAATTATCCGTAGTATAGATCCTAAAACATGAATATGAATGTTTTAACAAAAATATCCATTTCAAGAATAAGTAAAATCTGACATTATTTTTGTTAAAAATCATATAAATATTTGCTTCCGCGCCAGAATTTTATAATTCTTCATCATATTTTAGCTAAAAGAAAGCATTGCAACAAGAAAATTGTTATTTCAAGTGTGGTACGTATTCTAGAATCCAGCCCATGTAGTTTACAATACACAACGTATTCATCAAGAATAGGTGAAATCTGACTTTTGTTTTGGTAAAAAATCATATAAATATTTGCTTCTGCGCCCGATTTTCGTAATTTTTAACTATATTTTAGCTAAAAGAAAACATTGCAACAAGAAAATAGCTATTTTAAGTGTGGTAGGTATTCTAGAATCCAGCCCATGTAACATGTAGCTTACAATATACAACGTATTCATTAAATGACATTCGAAAATTGAATGTTTATTATCGGATTTGTACCACGTTTTGGTCACTTTTACATGTCCAATGCTAAAATTATCTATAGTATAGATCCTAAAGCATGAATATGAATGTTTTAACAAAAATATCCATTTTAAGAATAGTTAAAATATGACTATATTTTTGTAAAAAATCATATAAATATTTACTTCCGCGCCCGAATTTTATAATTCTTTATCATCTTTTAGCTAAAAGAAAACATTGCAACAAGAAAATTGCTATTTCAAGTGTGGTAGGTATTTTAGAATCAACCCATGTAGCATACAATATACAACGTATTCATCAAGAATAGGTAAAATCTGACTTTATTTTTGTAAAAAATCATATAAATTTTTGCTTCCGCGCCCGAATTTCATAAATTTATATCATATTTTAGATAAACGAAAATATTGCAACAAGAAAATTGCTATTTCAGGTGTTATAGGTATTCTAGAATCCAGCCCATGTAGCTTACATTATACAGCGTATTCATTAAAACGACACCTGAAAATTAAATGTTTATTATCTGGTTGGTACCACGCTTTGTTCACTTTTGCATGTCCAATGCTAAAATTATCCATAGGATAGATCCTAAAGCATGAATATGAATGTTTTAACAAAAATATCCATTTCAACAATAAGTAAAATCTGACATTATTTTTGTTAAAAATCATATAAATATTTGATTCCGCGCCCGAATTTTAAAATTCTTCATCATATTTTAGCTAAAAGAAAACATTGCAACAAGAAAATTGCTATTTCAAGTGTGGTAGGTATTCTAGATTCCAGCTCATGTAGCTTACAATATACTACGTATTCATCAAGAATAGGAAAATCTGACTTTTGTTTTGGTAAAAAATCATATAAATATTTGCTTCTGCGTCCGATTTTCGTAATTTTTCCCCATTTTTTAGCTAAAAAAAAACATTGCAACAAGAAAATTGATATTTCAAGTGTTGTAGGTATTCTAGAATCCAGCCCATGTAGTTTAAAATATACAACGTATTCATCAAGAATAGGTAAAATTTGACTTAATTTTTGTAAAAAATCATACAAATTTTTGCTTCCGCGCCTGAATTTTATAATTTTTCATCAAAATTTAGCTAAAGGAAAGCATTGCAACAAGAAAATTGTTATTTCAAGTGTGGTAGGTATTCTAGAATCCAGCCCATGTAGTTTACAATACACAACGTATTCATCAAGAATAGGTGAAATCTGACTTTTGTTTTGGTAAAAAATCATATAAATATTTGCTTCTGCGCCCGATTTTCGTAATTTTTAACTATATTTTAGCTAAAAGAAAACATTGCAACAAGAAAATAGCTATTTTAAGTGTGGTAGGTGTTCTAGAATCCAGCCCATGTAACATGTAGCTTACAATATACAACGTATTCATTAAATGACATTCGAAAATTGAATGTTTATTATCGGATTTGTACCACGTTTTGGTCACTTTTACATGTCCAATTCTAAAATTATCTATAGTATAGATCCTAAAGCATGAATATGAATGTTTTAACAAAAATATCCATTTTAAGAACAGGTAAAATATAACTACATTTTTGTAAAAAATCATATAAATATTTACTTCCGCGCGCGAATTTTATAATTCTTTATCATATTTTAGCTAAAAAAACATTGCAACAAGAAAATTGCTATTTCAAGTGTGGTAGGTATTCTAGAATCCAGCCCATGTAGTTTAAAATATACAACGTATTCATCAAGAATAGGTAAAATTTGACTTTATTTTTGTAAAAAATTATACAAATTTTTGCTTCCGCACCCGAATTTTATAATTTTTCATCAAAATTTAGCTAAAAGAAAACATTGCAACAACAAAGTTGCTATTTCAAGTGTGGTAGGTATTCTAGAATTCAGCCCATGTAGCTTACAATATACAACGTATTCATCAAGAATAGGTAAAATCTGACTTTTGTTTTGGTTAAAAATCATATAACTATTTGCCTTTGCGCCCGAATTTCATAATTTTTTATCATATTTTAGCTAAAAAAAATTTGCAACAAGATAATTGCTATTTCAAGTGTTTTAGGTATTCTAGAATCCAGCCCATGTATCTTACATTATACAACGTATTCATTAAAATGACACCTAAAATTGAATGTTTATTATCTTGTTGGTACCACGTTTTGTTCACTTTTGCATGTCTAATGCTAAAATTATCCGTAGTATAGATCCTAAAACATGAATATGAATGTTTTAACAAAAATATCCATTTCAAGAATAAGTAAAATCTGACATTATTTTTGTTAAAAATCATATAAATATTTGCTTCCGCGCCAGAATTTTATAATTCTTCATCATATTTTAGCTAAAAGAAAGCATTGCAACAAGAAAATTGTTATTTCAAGTGTGGTACGTATTCTAGAATCCAGCCCATGTAGTTTACAATACACAACGTATTCATCAAGAATAGGTGAAATCTGACTTTTGTTTTGGTAAAAAATCATATAAATATTTGCTTCTGCGCCCGATTTTTGTAATTTTTAACTATATTTTAGCTAAAAGAAAACATTGCAACAAGAAAATAGCTATTTTAAGTGTGGTAGGTATTCTAGAATCCAGCCCAGGTTAAATGTAGCTTACAATATACAACGTATTCATTAAATGACATTCGAAAATTGAATGTTTATTATCGGATTTGTACCACGTTTTGGTCACTTTTACATGTCCAATGCTAAAATTATCTATAGTATAGATCCTAAAGCATGAATATGAATGTTTTAACAAAAATATCCATTTTAAGAATAGTTAAAATATGACTATGTTTTTGTAAAAAATCATATAAATATTTACTTCCGCGCCCGAATTTTATAATTCTTTATCATATTTTAGCTGAAAGAAAACATTGCAACAAGAAAATTGCTATTTCAAGTGTGGTAGGTATTTTAGAATCAACCCATGTAGCATACAATATACAACGTATTCATCAAGAATAGGTAAAATCTGACTTTAGTTTTGTAAAAAATCATATAAATTTTTGCTTCCGCGCCTGAATTATATAATTCTTCATTATAATTTAGCTAAAAGAAAACATTGCAATAAGAAAATTGCTATTTCCAGTGTAGTAAGTATTCTAGAATCAAGTCCATGTAGCTTACATTATACAATGTATTCATTAAGAATAGGTAAAATCTGACTTTTGTTTTGATAAAAAATCATATAAATATTCGCTTCTGCGCCCGAATTTCATAAATTTATATCATATTTTAGCTAAACGAAAATATTGCAACAAGAAAATTGCTATTTCAGGTGATTTAGGTATTCTAGAATCCAGCCCATGTAGCTTACATTATACAGCGTATTCATTAAAACGACACCTGAAAATTAAATGTTTATTATCTGGTTGGTACCACGCTTTGTTCACTTTTGCATGTCCAATGCTAAAATTATCCATAGGATAGATCCTAAAGCATGAATATGAATGTTTTAACAAAAATATCCATTTCAACAATAAGTAAAATCTGACATTATTTTTGTTAAAAATCATATAAATATTTGATTCCGCGCCCGAATTTTAAAATTCTTCATCATATTTTAGCTAAAAGAAAACATTGCAACAAGAAAATTGCTATTTCAAGTGTGGTAGGTATTCTAGAATCCAGCTCATGTAGCTTACAATATACTACGTATTCATCAAGAATAGGTAAAATCTGACTTTTGTTTTGGTAAAAAATCATATAAATATTTGCTTCTGCGTCCGATTTTCGTAATTTTTCCCCATTTTTTAGCTAAAAAAAAACATTGCAACAGGAAAATTGATATTTCAAGTGTTGTAGGTATTCTAGAATCCAGCCCATGTAGTTTAAAATATACAACGTATTCATCAAGAATAGGTAAAATTTGACTTTATTTTTGTAAAAAATCATACAAATTTTTGCTTCCGCGCCCGAATTTTATAATTTTTTATCAAAATTTAGCTAAAAGAAAGCATTGCAACAAGAAAATTGTTATTTCAAGTGTGGTAGGTATTCTAGAATCCAGCCCATGTAGTTTACAATACACAACGTATTCGTCAAGAATAGGTATAATCTGACTTTTGTTTTGGTAAAAAATCATATAAATATTTGCTTCTGCGCCCGATTTTCGTAATTTTTAATTATATTTTAACTAAAAGAAAACATTGCAACAAGAAAATAGCTAATTTAAGTGTGGTAGGTATTCTAGAATCCAGCCCATGTAACATGTAGCTTACAATATACAACGTATTCATTAAATGACATTCGAAAATTGAATGTTTATTATCGGATTTGTACCACGTTTTGGTCACTCTTACATGTCCAATGCTAAAATTATCTATAGTATAGATCCTAAAGCATGAATATGAATGTTTTAACAAAAATATCCATTTTAAGAATAGTTAAAATATGACTATATTTTTGTAAAAAATCATATAAATATTTACTTCCGCGCCCGAATTTTATAATTCTGTATCATTTTTTAGCTAAAAGAAAACATTGCAACAAGAAAATTGCTATTTCAAGTGTGGTAGGTATTCTAGAATCCAGCCCATGTAGTTTAAAATATACAACGTATTCATCAAGAATAGGTAAAATTTGACTTTATTTTTGTAAAAAATCATATAAATATTTGTTTCCGCGCCTGAATTTTATAATTCTTCATCATAATTTAGCTAAAAGAAAACATTGCAACAAGAAAATTGCTATTTCAAGTGTGGTAAGTATTCTAGAATCCAGCCCATGTAGCTTACATTATACAATGTATTCGTTAAGAATAGGTAAAATCTGACTTTTGTTTTGATAAAAAATCATATAAATATTCGCTTCTGCGCCCGAATTTCATAATTTTATATCATATTTTAGCTAAACGAAAATATTGCAACAAGAAAATTGCTATTTCAGGTGTTTTAGGTATTCTAGAATCCAGCCCATGTAGATTACATTATACAGCGTATTCATTAAAACGACCCCTGAAAATAAAATGTTTATTATCTGGTTGGTACCACGTTTTGTTCACTTTTGCATGTCCAATGCTAAAATTATCCATAGTATAGATCCTAAAGCATGAATATGAATGTTTTAACAAAAATATCCATTTCAACAATAAGTAAAATCTGACATTAGTTTTGTTAAAAATCATATAAATATTTGATTCCGCGCCCGAATTTTATAATTTTTTATCATATTTTAGCTAAAAGAAAACATTGCAACAAGAAAATTGATATTTCAAGTGTGGTAGGTACTCTAGAATCCAGCCCATGTAGTTTAAAATATACAACGTTTTCATCAAGAATAGGTAAAATCTGACTTTATTTTTCTAAAAAATCATATAAATATTTGCTTCCACGCCCGAATTTTATAATTCTTTATACATATTTTAGCTAAAAGAAAACATTGCAACAAGAAAATTACTATTTCAAGTGTGGTAGTTATTCTAGAATCCAGCCCATGTAGCTTACAATATACAACGTAAAAATTAAATGTTTATTATCTGGTTGGTACCACGTTTTGGTCACTTTTGCATGTCCAATGCTAAAATTATCCATAGTATAGTTCCTAAAGCATGAATATGAATGTTTTAACAAAAATATTCATTTCAAGAATAAGTAAAATCTGACTTTTGTTTTGGTAAAAAATCATATAAATATTTGCTTCTGCACCCGAGTTTCGTAATTTTTCTCCATATTTTAGCTAAAACAAAACATTGCAATAAGAAAATTGCTATTTCAGGTGTTTTAGATATTCTAGAATCCAGCCCATGTAGCTTACAATATACAACGTATTCATTAAAATGACACCCGAAAATTGCATGTTTATTATCTGATTGGTACCACGTTTTGGTCACTTTTGCATGTCTAATGCTAAAATTATCCATAGTATAGATCCTAAAGCATGAATATGAATGTATAACAAAAATATCCATTTCAAGAAAAGTTAAAATCTGACTTTGTTTTTGTAAAAAATCATTATAAATATTGTATTGTACCTGTTCAACTTACAAAAAAACAATATAATAGAAAAATACATTTATTAAAGTTTTCTAATTGTACTGAAAAAAATAATAATAGTAGCAATTTAGATAATGATAATGATGATGATTACACTGATGATAATAATGACGTTATTGATGTAGATGAACTTAGATCACCTGAAAATTATCATTATATGTGGATAAAAAATTTATCAAGATTATTAAGTAGTCAATTATCTAAAAAACAGCATAAATCATATATTTGTGATACATGTTTAAATTACTTTTATGTACAAAATACTTATTTAAAACACACGAAATATTGTCAAGTTGTAAGTAAGTGTAGGATGGAATTACCTATAGAAAACAAAAATAATATTTTGAAATTTATAAATTGTCTTTACAAAGAAAATGTGCCGTTTGTTATATATGCAGACATTGAATCGATTTTGGAAAAAATTAACCAAAATCATGGGGAAAATACCACGTTTACCCAAAAACATATACCTTTTAGCATAGGTTATTATATGAAATATAGCAACAATAATAATTTATCAGAATTTAATTTGTATAATGGAACTAATTGTTTGGAATTATTCTGTGAAAAATTACAACATATTGCTAAAAATGTTGATTACATTATGAATAATATTGTACCAATGAATTTAACTTTATCTGAAGAACAAGATTTTTTGAGTGCTACAATATGTCATATATGTAAAAATAATTTCGAGGCAGGTGATATTAAAGTACGAGATCATTGTCACCTTACAGGAAAATATTGTGGAGCTGCACGCCAAGTATGTAATTTGAAATACAGAAGATCACGTGTTATTCCAGTAGTATTTCACAATTTAAGTTCGTATGACGCTCATTTTGTAATAAATACAATAACTACACAAATACCTGGAAGAACGCAAATTCTTCCAATAAATAAAGAAAAATAAATATCTTTCACTAAATATGTTGACAATACAAAAATACAATTACGATTTATTGACTTATTTCGTTTTATGAGTAGCAGTTTAGACAAATTGTCTTCATATTTGTCAAACGAAGAAAATAATATCACAGGAAGTTTTTATACTGCACACGAAGAGTTTGAATTGTTGAGCCGAAAAGGAATTTTTCCTTACGAGTACATTGATTCTTGGGCTAAATTGGAGGAAACAAAATTACCTAATATAGAAAATTTTTACAGTTCAATCAAAGGTGAAAGTGTATCAGAAGAAGAGTACCAGTTTGCAAAAAAGTTTGGTCTGTGTTTAAAATAAGAACAATAGGTGAATATGCTAATTTATATTTAAAGACTGATGTATTACTATTAAGCGACGTTTTTGAAAACTTTCGTAATAGTTGTATGAAAACTTATGGTTTAGATGCGTTGCACTATTACACAGCTCCAGGGTTAGTATTTGATGCTATGCTTAAATGTACAAATGTGGAATTAGAGTTGCTAACAGATGTAGATAAAATTCATTTTATTGAGAAAGGTATTCGCGGTGGACTATCCCAATGCTCTAATAGATATGGAAAAGCTAATAATAAATATATGGGAAATATGTACAATGCGAGTGAAAAAGATTCTTATTTAATGTATTATGATATCAATAATTTGTATGGAGCAGCGATGAGAATGTATTTACCTCAAAAAAATTTTGAATGGGTTGAAGAAAAATATAAATGTATTAAATATAAACGGTGAAAGCAATACAGGATTTATTTTTGAGGTAGATTTGGAATATCCAATAAATTTGCATAATAAACATAAAGATTTACCTCTTGCAGTGGGACATTTTACTCCTCCAGTTTCAAAAAACTTAAAATTAATAGCAAATTTGCATCATAAAAAAAATTATGTAATACATTATATAAATTTAAAACAGTATATAAATTTAGGTATGAAAATTACGCATATACATAAAATATTTAAATTTCAACAAAATCCTTGGCTACGAAAATACATTGATTTAAATACAGAATTACGAAAAAAATCGAAAAACGAGTTTGAGAATATTTTTTTCAAATTATTATATAACGCTGTTTTTGAAAAAACTATGGAAAACGTTCGGAAATATAAAATTGTAAACTTAGTTACAAAATATGAGGGGCGATATGGTGCAAAGTATTATATATCACACCCAAATTTTCACAGTTATATTATTTTAAGTGATAATTCTATACTTATTGAAATAAAAAAACAACATGTTTATTTTAATAAACCAATTTATGTAGGATTTTCTATACTAGATTTAGCTAAAACATACATGTATGATTTTCATTTTAATTATATAAAAGCAAATTTTGGTGAAAATGCAAAATTGTTATATACAGATACTGATAGCTTGATTTATAATTTTTTTAATTTTGATATTTATGTAATAATGAAACGTGATATTTATAAATTCGGCACCTCTGATTATAGTGAAAATAATATTTATAATATACCTCAAGTAAACAAAAAAATTATCGGTCTTATGAAAGATGAAAATAATGGTAAAATAATGACAGAATTTATAGGATTACGTTCAAAAATGTATTGTTACAAAACTTTAAATAATGTTGAAGAAAAAGTAAGTAAAAAAGCTAAAGGTCTTACAGGTGCAACGGTAAAAAAATAACATTTAGCAACTATTACGATTGTTTATTAAAAAATATTACTTTAAGTAAAATTCAATTTTCAATATTATCAAAAAAACATAATGTATATACAGCAAAGCAGAAAAAAATTGTGTTAAGCCCATATGATGATAAACGTATTGTAAACCCTTCATGTACAGATACATTTCCTTGGGGATATTTATTGTAAATAAACATTGTAATGAATATATGTATATATTTTTATTGTAAATACATAATTATTTTTATAATAAATTTTATAAAAAATCACTTAATTCTAAATATTTCATAATATTATCCTCTTCGTCGCTTATTTCTATTATACTGTTATCTTCTTCTTCGTTACTAATTTCTGTAATATCATCTTCGTCGCTAATTTCTATAATATCTTTTTCATCGCTAATTTCTATAATATCTTCTTCGTCGCTAATTTCTATAATATCTTCGGGGTTTGCAGTTACCCGTGTAGTTATTGGAAGTAGAATATCTTCAATTTCTGTTGCTATCTTTAGTGGGTCATCCTCATCCCAATTGTTGAGTAATTGGTATACATTGCAAATATTGCTTGACAATAGAACATTTTCTAATGGAGGCATATTTCAATACTAGAATTATATGTTTTACAAACGTTCTTATATAGTAAAACATTATATGATAATAAGATTATCATAAGATTATAAAGTTCAAATATATTCGACTTTATTTAATAAAAATATATCTGAAGTTCAACAGCAGCAAATTTTAAGATTATTTTGCACACCTGTAATTAACACCTAGTTAACAGTCGTCTCCCATACCAAAGGAGTTCCTAGGGCTGACAATATTCTCCACGCCAAAATGCCTCATATATTTTAAACATCGGCATTTATTTTTTTATTTATTTTTTGCTGTGTTTAAAGGTATAAAAGAAATTTATTTTATAAACTGTATTTATTGTTAACTGATTATTTGTAAAATGAAGTTATTAAATATATTTATTATACAAATACAAGTGTATTTATTATGTTATTGTGAAGAAAATAGTATGAGTTTAAATTATGACTTTATAGAATCTGTAGAATTATTAGAAAATTATGGGTACTTAAAAACAAATACAAATGAACTATCAACTATTTCCGAAACTGATAATAGGTATGTTGATGCAATAAAAAATTATCAAACATATTATAATTTAAAGGTAACAGGAACATTAAATAATGAATTGCTAAATTCATCAAAATCTAAACGATGTGGAGTACCTGATAATAACAGCAAATATGAAAAATATATTTGGAAAAACAATGTTATAACATGGACTTTTGTTTACGGTCAAAATTATCAAATTAAAGTGGCAGATAAAGCTTTTAAAATATGGGAAAAATATATTAATGTTGCGTTTGAATATATTCCATATTTGCATAATAATACAATATATCCAAATATTATAATTTCAAAGAGTAGAATACTACATTATTCATATTTTAAAAATAATTACTGCTCATATAATTTTGATGGCCCAGGACAAGTTTTAGCTCATGCATTTTCGCTTGAACAATACCAAAGTTCTGTTGATATTCATATGGATACTGTAGAAAAATGAAGTTATAAATTATCACATACCAAAGAAGATAAAGAATATATAAATTTTTTTGAAGTTTTAGTTTATGAAATAGGCCATGCATTGGACTTAGAACATGTACAAAACAAAAATTCTGTTATGTATAGCCTACACAGAAATGTATTATATCAAAATATTTCTGATTTTAAATTGAACTTAATCGATATTCAGAAAATACAAAGCATATATGGAAAAAGGTATATAATTCCTTCTCCAACCCCGTTTACAACATTATCACCCCCCACAAATAACAACAACAAAACAAATACAGAAATAGATAAAAAAACAAACAGAATCAGAGCCAGAATTATGTAATTTAAATAATATGACAAATTTTTTAATTGTTAATAATAACCTATAAATATTTTATAATAATTGGGTATGGATTAAAAATATTTTAGAGGATGGTTATACAAAACCTTATTATTTACAAGATTGGGAACCATCATTAAATAATAATTTTAAAAATTTAGAATTACTAAAGGAAGTTCAGTTTCAAAAGAAATTAAAGACATTATTGCTGCTGTACATACTAATATGGGGCGAACTTATATATTTTTTAATAATATTCATGTAGTACAGCTTGACGAATGTAGTAATTCTGTTATAAATCGTGAAACAATAAATTCATTGTTTCCCGGTATACCTTCTGATATAGACGGAGTTTTTCAGTATATAAATGGATATATATATATATATATATATATATATATATATATATATATATATATTTGAAAAATAGTAATATATATGAATATAGTGAATATTTAAAAACTGTTACGAAAGCAAGATATTCAAAATTACATTAATAAATGCAATGTTTGCTTAACCATATGAAAGAAACATCAAGTATGTTAAGTCCAGTATTAGTGTCATCTTGTATGATTTGGGACATTCCGAAAGGAATTAGTCTGTAACAAGTCGAGGAGTTTTAAGATTTGATATTTTATGTTTTTTATCGTTTTCGTCTACAATTTGTCCTCTTGCCGGACGTATTGTCTTTACACCTAGAATTTTAAATTTTGGTTTTTCTATTTTGCCGGAATTTCTTTTATTCATTTTTACATAAGCTTGGTTTGGTATTTCGTATTGTTTTTCGGTTTTTCCTGAATATTTTGCTTTATATTTTTCTATGTTAGATTTTACATGTTCGTTTATTTGTTTGAGAATTTCGGAGTGTTTTTGTAAATATTCGTCGACTTGTAATTCTTCTGGTTTCAAATTTGGCTCAGAGATGAGTCCGAAAATAATTTCTAAGGGAGTTCTTTTCGTAATTGAGTGAATGCTATTGTTGTAAGCTATTAGTGCATAGTTCAATCTTTCTTTGAGTTGTAAAGTTTTTATTATCGAATTTTGGTTAATAATTTTCATATGTTCTATGAGGGAAGAGTGTAATCTTTCTACTAAGCCATTACTCTTGTGATTATCAATAGAAATATAATGGATATTTATTTGTCTGCGAGCCAGATAATTTTGAATTGTTTTGTTATTGAATTCTAGGCCGTTATCAGATACTATTTCTTCTGGTATTGGGAAATGTGTAAAATATTTAATTAATTTATTTAAAATTGTTATGGCATTTTTATCTTTAATTACATATGCTACAGCGAATTTTGAAAAAGAGTCTACTATGGTAAATATTTTAATTTGTTCTAACGATAAGAGATCAATATGAATTTTTTCGAAAGATTTGTCGGCTGTGGGTGTTTTGATGTTATATATATATATATATATATATATATATATATATATATATATATATATTTGAAAAATAGTATTATATATGAATATAGTGAATATTTAAAAACTGTTACGAAAGCAATTCCATTTAGTTTATCTTTTTTTAATATACAATGTCCTAATGAGTCTATATTAAAGCAGCTAAAAAATCTTTTATCTAAATTAATAAAATCAAATATTAAAATAAATTAAAAAATTAGTTTATCAACAATAACCTATAACTTTGAGTGCACAAGTATAAATATGTTATTAAAATAATTGTAAATCAGTCTGTTATTGTGAACCTATAACCTTTGTGCACGTGTTGTTTACTAGTTACAAAATATTAAAATATTCTACAATTATAAACATATTTATTAAAATAACTGTAAATCAGTCTGTTATTGTGCACCTATAACCTTTGTGCAGGTATTGTTTACTAGTTACAAAATATTAAAATATTCCACAATTATAAATATGTTATCAAAACTATAAGCAAGATAAGACAATATATAAATAATAAATTTGGAACTCAAATTAAAGTTTTTAAAAAAAATTATTTTAAAACACAATGAAATCTTACATTAGCAGTAGCTAAACAAGGAATGTCTTATCTTACTAAGTACATCTTATATATACAAGGATCGTCTTCTTTTAAGAGATCTCAAGTTAAAAGTGCTGAATTTATGAGAAAGAGAATGATGCAATTTATAGTTGCATTACGCAAATAAGGGTGGTGTCTCTATATAATTCCTCCCTCCTCAAGAGTGGAAGTTACAATTTTGGAACTTTTACTGGTTTCTTTTAATTTTAATTGGTTTGAATTTTTAAATTTGTTTCGAAGACAATCTTTGTACTTACAAATTAATATTATAATAATAATTAACGTAATTAAACTATATATCAAAATATAATGATAATTATTAATGCTTACATCATATGGATAATCTAGCCGAATACTACTTTCTATATCGTGTTTAATTAGTGATATATTTTTTATTTCGTCTTTTAATTTTTTGATATAAGTATTAGTAGAATTTATTTCGATATCTACTAATTCTCCGAAGTTATCTTTTATCTTAATTTGATCGTTAAATTTGCAGTTATTTGTATAATATATGCCTTTTAAATCTTTAATATGCAACGTGTTGTTACAATAAAATTTTACTTGTTTTTTATACAGAAAATACAGATATTTTAAATTAGAATTTTTTATTTCAATGATTGAGTTGATTAATGATTTTATGATAAGTACAATATTGGAAATCTTTATAGCATATAACGTTCTCTAAACATTTTTCATATTCGTTGTGTTGAGATAGACAGTAGTATTCTTTGTTACTTATTCTAATACATTTATTTACGAGTTTTATTTTACAATTATTTTTCGTGTATTGGCCATTTAGTACATTTACAGTTTTGTATGTTTCGTGTTGGTATGTTGGAATTGAAGTGACTTGTAAGAGTTCTTCTTTAAGGATATTTGATGGGATTTCTATCAGGATTATAAGGTTCTCGTCTTTTATAGAACAATACGTTTTTAAAAGATTGTTATTATGAATATTGTTAATTAAAATTGTTTTCAATCTTATTGATTTCGTTTATTCGTTCGTTGTAATTTATTATTCCGAAATATAAAGTATTTAACTGGCAGAAAGTTATAGTTTCTTCTAATGGTATTAGAGAGAAATAAAGTTCTTGTCCTATTTGTATTAATTCGTTTAGAATGTTTTGAGTTCTTACAATGTCTATTTCGTCGATAATTTTTCCTAATACTTTTTCTAAAGTGTCTAGTTTTTTATTAAAAATGTTGTTATTTTCATTAATTATTTCAATTTTATCGTTAAATTTGGCAGTGATATTGTTGTTGATTTTTACCATTGTATTGATTTTATCTGTTAATTTATTTTCATTGAATTTTATATTTTCTATTATTTGATCGCATCTTTCTTTATCTGTATCATCCAGGTTACCTGTTATACTTTTGATTATTGAGCCTAGCCTGTTAATTAAACCGCGTTTATTTCTTTAAGTATTTAAGAGTTGTACTTTATCTCTTAAATGTAATATGATATTATTTAATATATTTTTGTTGTTTGTGATACTATCTTGAAATTTATATTTTTGTAATTTTTGATATAGGGTGTTAGTGTTGGATTCTAAGATATGGTATTGTTGGAGGATATTAGATATGGGAACTTGGAATGATATTATTTGGGTGTTTACCTGTATGTAGGCTGTCCCTGAGTCAAGTATGTTAAGTCCAGTATTAGTGTCATCTTGTATGATTTGGGACATTCCGAAAGGAATTAGTCTGTAACAAGTCGAGGAGTTTTAAGATTTGATATTTTATGTTTTTTATCGTTTTCGTCTACAATTTGTCCTCTTGCCGGACGTATTGTCTTTACACCTAGAATTTTAAATTTTGGTTTTTCTATTTTGCCGGAATTTCTTTTATTCATTTTTACATAAGCTTGGTTTGGTATTTCGTATTGTTTTTCGGTTTTTCCTGAATATTTTGCTTTATATTTTTCTATGTTAGATTTTACATGTTCGTTTATTTGTTTGAGAATTTCGGAGTGTTTTTGTAAATATTCGTCGACTTGTAATTCTTCTGGTTTCAAATTTGGCTCAGAGATGAGTCCGAAAATAATTTCTAAGGGAGTTCTTTTCGTAATTGAGTGAATGCTATTGTTGTAAGCTATTAGTGCATAGTTCAATCTTTCTTTGAGTTGTAAAGTTTTTATTATCGAATTTTGGTTAATAATTTTCATGTTCTATGAGGGAAGAGTGTAATCTTTCTACTAAGCCATTACTCTTGTGATTATCAATAGAAATATAATGGATATTTATTTGTCTGAGAGCCAGATAATTTTGAATTGTTTTGTTATTGAATTCTAGGCCGTTATCAGATACTATTTCTTTTGGTATTGGGAAATGTGTAAAATATTTAATTAATTTATTTAAAATTGTTATGGCATTTTTATCTTTAATTACATATGCTACAGCGAATTTTGAAAAAGAGTCTACTATGGTAAATATTTTAATTTGTTCTAACGATAAGAGATCAATATGAATTTTTTCGAAAGATTTGTCGGCTGTGGGTGTTTTGTTGTTAGGTATTTGAATAGGGTTTCTTTCATATGGTTAAGCAAACATTGCATTTATTAATGTAATTTTGAATATCTTTCAGCATATTGGGCTAGTAATATGATTGTTTTAGTTTGTTGTAAGTTTCCGTTATACCTCTGTGGTTAGTCTTTCCCTCGTGATAGTTTCTTATTGTGAGTTGCTGGTCTTCTTTATTTTCAATATCATTACTTATCGAGTTGCATACTACTTATTTATAGCTATTCGCGTCGAAGTAGGTTTGCAGTACGGCGTTGAAGTTAGTTTTGAATTTGTCAGGGATCAAGCAATAGTACGTTTTTCCAGGTTGTAGGAAAAAACTGCTCCGATCGCGTAATTGCTCGCGTCGGTTGTTAGGATAAATGTTTTTGAGAAATTTGGATATTGTAAAATGGGGCTGTTAGAGAGAAGTGTTTTGCATTTTTCGAAACATTTGATGTATTCCGGATCTTTTATGTCAATTTTTTTACCCTTTTTTAGACAGTTGGTTAAGGGTTTAGTGATTTTTGAAAAGCTGCCGATAAATCTTCTATAATAGCCCAGGAGTCCGAGAAATGATTTTATTTCTTTACTTGTTTTAGGAATAGGGAAATTCCTTTCGTAGTAATAACGTGCCCGAGATAAGCGACTTCTTTGCGTAGAAATTCGCATTTATCTAGCTGGATTTTTAAGTTGGCTTCCTCTAATTTTTGGAATACTTTTTCGATATTGTTTAAATGATCTTCGAGGGATGTGCCTAGTATAATTATGTCGTCGAGATAGACAAAGCATGTTTTATTAATCAGATCTGTGAGAACGAAGTTCATAAGTCTTTGAAATGTCGACGGTGCAATTTTTAAGCCGAAAGGCATTCTTTTAAACTCGTAATGTCCGAAATTTGTTGAAAATGCAGTTTTTGGGATGTCGTCTGGGTCAACTTCTATTTGGTGAAAACCCGATATCAAGTCGATGGTTGTGAAATAGTTTGACTTGCCTAACTTGTCTAAGATGTCAGTGATGTCTGGTATAGGGAATTTGTCAGTGATTGTCTTGTCGTTTAATTTTCTGTAGTCAATTACGACGCGAAATTTTTGTTTACCGGAAGCGTCCATTTTCTTTGGGACGACCCAAATATTGGCGGAGAAGGGGAGTAAGAGTGTTGTATAATGTCGTCGTGTAACATTTTGTCAATCTGTGTTTGTACTTCTTGTTTGTACGTCTCTGGATATTTGTATTGTTTGGTATGGATAGGAACACTGTCAGTAGTTTTAATTTGATGTTTGATTTTGTTAGTGAAAGTGAGTTTTTCATTTTATTGTAATATTAAAGATTTGTATTTGTTTATTACTTTGTTTAAGCCTTTTTTTCTTCGGGATTTAAGTGTTCGTCTCGAATAGTTTGTTTTTTTATTTCTATGTTGAAATTTTCGTTTTTATTTGAGTTAAAATATTGTAATTTATATTTAAATTTATTTAAAAATGTTATTTCTTCTTTTATAAAATCAAATTTTGTTTTAAGTAATTTTATTCCTGGTAGGCCTAATAAAATGTCAAAATCTTCATAAAAATTAAAAATATAACTTTTTATATTATTATTTTTGAATTTGAAAAATGTGAATTCTTTCCCTGAAGATTTGCCGTTGCAAGTATGTACTGTGAATAATTCGGGAAATTTTGTGAAATTTGGTTTAATTAAATTTGGATTGATATAATTTTGGGTAGAGCCAGTATCTAATAAAATTTGTAAATTTGACACTTCGATGAATGGTAGTTTACTGAAATTGTTAGTTAAGGATTCGATTCTTGTTGGTATTGGTCTATGTCTAAAAAAGTATTTTCCTCGTTAATTTCATTTTCTTGCTCAGTTTCCAAAGATTCTGGGTATTCTACTGGTGTATTATCTGCACTTTCGATATCTTGAGTAAATAATTGTTCTGATCGTGGTTGGAGAATTGAGAGGTTTGGATGCTCATGGGTGTGGTAACTCTTTGTTGTAAATTACGAATATTTGCACTAGGGGCAAAGGATTTAGATGGTTGTTGTTGTGGTTGTTGAGGATAATTATGCATTGGAGATTGGTATTTTGGTGGGTTGAATTGTAATTGATTCTTTGGTGGAGGTGCTTTTTGTGTTTGTGTGTGTTGGTTGTGTATGTATTGGAGGTCGTTAGTGATAAGATTTAATATTTCACTTAAATTTTGCGGGTTTCTGGCAGAGAGTTGGGAGCTAAATGGATCTCTGCAATTGTTTATAAAGCATTGTGTAAAGTATTTTATGGAGTATTCTAATATTATTTTGCTGATTGCACTATTGTATTTGCATTCTACTTTACTCTTACATATTAGATAAATGTCATTAAATTTATTGAAGAATTCAATTATATTATCCTTTGTTTGCTTGTAAGTTGTAATTTCGTACATTAAAGTGTGCTCTGATCTAGTATCGGAATAATTTTGTAATAAATGCTCTTTTAAATCCTTCCAGGAGTTTATAGTTGTGATGCTGAGGCATTGCGCAGCACTTCCTTTAATTTTGTTTTTTAAAGTAAGGATAACTATTTTTTTTTTGTAATCTCTGATGGGTTTGATTGATTGACTAAACTTATTATGTCGTCTACGGTGTTTATGAAATTTGGTAGAGTTTTTACATCTCCATCAAAGCATGGTATTAGGTCTAATAATTTTATAATTTCATTGTTTAGGTTATCGAGTACATTGGTTGGTACAGGGGGAGTCATATTGATACTTAGGTTATTAAGTGTGTTTAATAGTTCGTCCAGTTTGTATGAGAACATAAAGTTTACTTACAGTAAAATTATAATTTCTTTAAGCATGGGGGTTGGGGGTCGATGTCGGCTCAATGGAGGGTGACGGTGGATGATGGCACGGTCAGCTGTCGATCGATGTCCGCTCGATGTGGAATGGGAATGGGTAGTGACTGGTTGGCTCTCGATCGATGTTCGTTCGATGCGTAGAATCCGAGTCCGTGTGGTTTCCTTCTCGGGTCCTTTGGATCAGGAACTGCCGTAGAAGGATTCCTCGTCACGTAAGATAAGATGAGTTCCGTATTTTTTCACTTGAGTATCGCTGATGATTGCAGGATTGACTCGTTAATTCGTGATTGGCAGAATTTAACGATAAAAATCGACGAATTTGTGAATTTGAACGAATTGAACACTTGGTTTTCGATTCACAAATACTTGTTTGCCAATCCTACCGACTGCGCCCATAATAAATTTGGAACTCAAATTTAAGTTTTTAAAAAAATTTAATTTAAAACACAATGAAATCTTACATTAGCAGTAGTTAAATAAGGAATGTCTTATCTTACTAAGTACATCTTATATATACAAGGATCGTCTTCTTTTAAGAGATCTCAAGTTAAAAGTGCTGAATTTATGAGAAAGAGAATGTTGCAATTTATAGTTGCATTACGCAAATAAGGGTGGTGTCTCTATATAATTTATATAAATCCAATAGCAGAAACTAAATATATGTGTAACAACAGTATACACATTAACAAGTAGTTACAAGACTAGAATTAACTAATGTTTACTACCAATAATTCAACAATGGCTTCTTCTTCTTCGTCATCATCATCAGCATATTCTTCGATGACAAGTTTATCGAAAAAACCAGAAGTTAGGGGTATTAATACCTTAATAGGCAAGCCTTATAAAATCAAATTGTTAAAACGTACTACTACAAAATTTGGTGATTGTATTATGGTGTATTTAGAAGATTTTCGAATTTATTTGGGGCAACGATTTAACGCAATTAGTGATGAACATCTTGAACAAATGAACCAGGATGCTGCGAGTGACACTGAAGAAAATGTATACCTAATTCACCGAGGACTATTCAATAATACAGCAAATTTAGAATTTGTAAAAAAATTACAATAAAAATTATATGTAAATTTTGTTTTTATATTGTAATTGTATGTATGTTATAAAAAAAATAAACATTTTTAAAATGTATATATTTATTTTATTTCTTAATCGTATTACATAATATATTTTGTTATTTTACCATTCTGTAGGATATTAGTTCCAGTTGCTTTCTATAAAGCGAAATCGTTTTCATATTCCATTATTTGATGCAGTCGTTAAACCAAATTCACGACAATGAAATATCATCATCTATTGTTATATCCACTTTTATTTAATTTAATTCCCTTATTAATTTAGGAATGTATTTACCATTTTTTATCTATTGTCTTACGTAAATGGTTACGGTACACAATTACTTCAACTCCTTAAGTTAATTTTAAATAGTTCCATTTTGATATTCTAGTAGTAAACAACGTGAAGTGATTTCTTTGTGAATTCTTATTAAGAGAGAGTGTTGTGACAACAGGTGAGAGGGTTTTTATCTTATACTTAACGCGTAGTGTGAGCGGTTTTATTTTATGTTTAAAGCGTATTGTGAGATATTTTATTTAATGGTTAATGCGTAGTATGGAATAGTTTATTTGATAGTTAACGTATAAAGGGAGATAGTATATTTGTGGGTTAACGCTTGGTTTGATATGCATTATTCGACGGTCAATTCGTAGAGCGATATAGTGTCTGATACGTTTGGCGCGGATGGAGCCTCTTGAGTGTGTCTCGGGGTTGCCTGATATACGGAGCCTCTTGAGTGTGTCTCGGGGTTACCGGTGCGTTTGAATCCATCGCGGATGGAGCCTCTTGAGTATGTCTCGGGGTTGCCTGATATACGGAGTCTCTTGAGTGTGTCTCGGGGTTACCGGTGCGTTTGAATCCATCGCGGATGGAGCCTCTTGAGTGTGTCTCAGGGTTGCCTGAACATGGAGCCTCTTGAGTGTGTCTCGGGGTTACCGATCCGTAGAACTCGTCGTAAGTGTGTCTCCGGGTTGTAGGACCGCGGATGGAGCCTCTTAAGTGTGTCTCGGGGTTGCCTGATATACAGAGCCTCTTGAGTGTGTCTCGGGGTTACCGGTGCGTTTTAATCCGTCGCGGATGGAGCCTCTTGAGTGTGTCTCGGGGTTGCCTGATATATGGAGCCTCTTGAGTGTGTCTCGGGGTTACCGGTGCGTTCGCATCCGTCGCGGATGGAGCCTCTTGTGTGTGTCTCGGGGTTGCCTGATATATGGAGCCTCTTGAGTGTGTCTCGGGGTTCCCGATACGTATTAACTCGTTGTGAGTGTATCTTCGAGTCGTTAGCAGTTGAATCTTCCTGAGTATGTTTCGGGGTTATCGATGGAAATTATTTATCTATCATGCTTATTTAAACCCATAACGGATGCGAAATAAATATTGTGTAATAATGTTTTATTTTCAGATAAACCACTCACTGAGTTTATTTACTCATAGATTCTTTCTTTTCAGGAGCTTGATTTTTAAACCTATCCCAGGTGTTATCTGCCCTGCTGACAGTCCCTGCCACATTGATTATATATATATATATATATATATATATATATATATATATATATATGTATTCTGTATTTCGGGTTTATAATAAATTTTTGCAGAACAGGATCAACTTTTATTTTCATCTCTAACACTATTTTATTTTATTTTAATTTATACTGTCCAACAGACCGAAGTCTAAATACAGCGGTATTTATTTTTGGTTAGAAGTTTGTCGTCACTGGGATTTGAACCCCAGATCTCACATTCCGCTCAGTGAGTCAAAGCGCGCTACAAGTATGTCTTCGTCTACACGTTCATCAGACTCATCTTGGACTATTTGGAAATATTATTGCACTTCCTGCAATAATCGTTGGGAGATTTTGAGAGATAATCCACCAGCATCAACCAGAAACATGGAGTGTCCTGTATGTCACAACGGTAGGCTACACATTACCGTCGTTTAATATGGGGAAAATGGGAGAAAAATACTAAAACATGGTGTACTCGTTCGTCCATTGTAAATATATAAAGTGTTGTGCTATAAAAATGATGAAAGGTCAAATGTTATTAGATTATAAGTAATAAATATGAATAAACATTTTGAAATTAATTAGCTTAAAATTATTTTCCACAGTATTCACATGCATATTTGTTAATTGTGCTGTTTTATAATAACGGTAATATAAAATCATTTTATAAGTTTATATGGATTAAAAAAAAATTTTTTTAGACGTCTAAAAATAAAACAGCTACTCCTGCAATAAATAAGTTGCTACAATCATTATCCAAAGAAGAGAAAGATTATTGTTGTGCATTAAAATGCTTTGTTTTACCAACCGTATAAGTGGATGGTATGGCATGCAGAATTTGTGAAAATTTTTCTTACTGTATTTGGAATGCAAAACAAGAAATGTTGTTGAGTATAAATAAATTGTGTTGTAATATTTTAGATAAAGAATTAATATTTGTTTAAGGTTAAAAGGTTATAATTAATAGGAATTCATAAGATAATAATATAAATATGTAAAATATATTTTATATAAATTAGTTTAAAAGTTATCTTGGTTGTATGTGTACATGCTTACTAAACCTGCTACTTTTTGTTAATTGTTAAAATTTTATATTATTAAAAGAAAAAAAAATGAGGGTAATAAAATATATAGATATTTATATAAAATTTTAATATAATAAAAAAATTTTAGACACCTAAAAGTTCTACAATGTCTGCACATCGTTCAAAAACTACAATACCTCGAAAACGACTTACAAAAAATTTGCTTAATTATGATATATGTGAATCTTCTACTAAACATAAAGAAGTTACAGAAGAAAAAAATAATGAAATTATTAATGATAATGACAATAACAAACAAGAAAATATGCAAAACCAAACTTATAAAAAGTTACTTGTGGAACATCGATATTTTCTAGACAATAATATATTTATATATGTAGGTATAAATCCTATACAAAATTTTGAAATAAATATAAATTTATGTAATGAAAAGTTAGGAAAAAAAATAAGTTTGAATACAAAAGAATGGAATGAGTTCCTTTCATGTTATAATTTAATTGTATCACATTTAAATAATACTTCAAATATAGAGTTATATAACTTTAGTGAACACAAGTTATTTTTGATAGTATTGAAAACAATAAAATTATTATTATTGAATTTAAAAATAATGATATTTATTTAGGTTATAATTGTATCAATAACTTATTTCAATTATCATACATTATAAATAAAGTAATAAATTATTTAAATTCACTAAATTTGCATAATTATTATAATAATATAATAAAAGAAGCATTGCAAATGGAAGATACTGACATATATAAATATATATATATATATATATATATATATATATATATATATAATATAATTGATAATTGTAGTGATAATGTATGTAATATAGCTATTAGGGAAATTTTATTATATTATTCAAATATTGTTACAAATACTTTATCAATTATTAGTTCACAATTATTAATGGAAGTGGAATAAGAAATGGTGGGGGTATATGTATAATAAATGTAATGAATAAATTTGTAACATATTAAAGTATTTAATTTTCAAACATGCATACGTTTATCTGTAGTGTTACTAATAAAAATGATTTAAAAAAATAATTTTTGATAATATTTGGGGTATATATTTTAATAATAATAATGGAGTGTTTGTAACAAGAAATAAAACAGTTGTTCTACCTTTAAAATATAAAACTCCATTATTAAATGGAATGTTTGATTTGATTATTGAAGATGAAGACGGAATATGTATTTTTTTAAAATATTGTATTGAATTATATTGTGGACAAGTGTATTCATTTAAATTAGAATTTATAAGATCAACTGATTATTATAATTATAAAATATTACATGATACCAACAATGAAAGTTAATATAAATACATAAATAATATTTTTAAAATTTTACCGTCTAATGAGGAGGAAAAACAAAGAACATTATACGAAAAGTGGATTTTAAATTCATTTCGAAATGTTAACTACGAGGAAGAGTTAGATGGAGGGTCATGAGATGTTATTAACCAATGCATAATATTATGTCGTTTAACAGGTCACAATACGAGTAATTGTATAAATTGTGAACATGTTAGAAAATGGAGTCCGGATGAAGAATATAAAAAGATTCAAATACCAGCAACGCTATCAACTGATGATGAAGACGACAATACTGAAAAAGAAGAAGAAGAAGAAGGAAAAGAAGAAATCGAAATAAATTAATAAATGTATAAATTTGACTTTGTATATATAAATAAAAATAAATTAAATATTGAAAGAAGCTTTCAGAACTCATTATTAATAAATAGACAATAAAAATAAAATAAATTAGTTTATGTTAAATAATATTTATTTGTGTTATTATTTTAAAATTACATTGTTCGTACAGTATTTGTTAAAGGAGTATATTTAACAATTGTATCATATAATATGAAACAATAAGCAGTGGTGTCGTCAGGAATAGTTTTATTTGTTTCAAAATTTATTTTCAAATCGATCACACCAGATTTTATTGATTCATTTTGATGTTGCGTATTTATTACAACAATAGGACATTTTGTTATAAATTCTTCTGTTGCAAAAATGGGTATGTTATCATCTTTCTGATAATAAGCAGATTGAAATTGTGCAAACACGTTATATAAAATAGACCATTGATGATTTTTAAAATTTAGATTTAAATTATCATATGGAAAAATTTGAGAATTCAATACAACTTTTAAATTAGTTAAATCACAGTAGTCAAATTCACTCATATTTTTATTTATAATATTTTTACGATTCGTATGAAATCCAAAAATAATAAATCTTGGTTTTTCCAATTGAGTAGCTGTTTTTACAACCCATGTGTTGCGATTAGTTTTTGGTAATGATGGATACTCATGTAATTCCCAACTTCTAAATGGAATTTGATCTTTAATGTTACTATCCACATATTTAATTAATTTTAATTTTTCTTGATCTCCAACAGTTACATGGGGTACGTGCCATTGTACTTTTGTAAGATTTATTTTTAATTGTTCTTTATCATTATATATATATATATATATATATATATATATATATATATATATAGCATTTTTATCTGTACTACTACGTAGAAGAACTAAATCCAGACGCATATTTAAAATTATTTTTTTATAATCTTCAGCAAATCCTAATATCATGCGAAGTGGTATGCAAAAATTAAAAGTTCCTTTTGTTTTATCACTCAAAGTAATAATAGAATCCTTTGGTGACCAGCAAGCATTTTGTAAAGAAATACAATCATTTTTAGAATATGAACCTTTCAATGTTGTTGTAATTCCAGGATTTCGAATACGTTCTATTACAATTCCACCAATTTCATAACGAATTTCGTCGAAAAGATGCATTATTCCATTATTAATAATTTTTCCAGTTTGCGTGGCTGTATTTTCATTAGTTAATAATGCTTCTTTAATATAAATAAAACTAGTTGATGGCAATGTAAATAAATCTTGCCTTTGTATTGATATTCTTATTTCATCATTGTTGTTTAATAAAGTTGAAGCATACGGTTGATAAGTATGCGTTTCTAGACTTTGTATGTTTTCATCAAAATAAACACGTTCCTTTATATTTCAAATATTTTAAGTCATTTTTTTTTCTTTTTTATACAATATATATAATTAGAACACTTGCAGAATGATGTACGAAGTTTTAAATGAATATAAATTATGAAACTAATTATTTTATTTGTGTTTTTTGGTTTACTTCTTTTAGTATTAATTTTTAAAAAATTTTATGAGTTTTATTTTTGATTATTATAACACTTTAAATCCCAAAGATTTTAAGTAGTTCTTATTTTCACTTGTTAATTGCTTCAGTGTTTGATTAACACTAACTTCTTTAATAATATATTTTTTTCTTATATATGATTTAGCATGCCTATTATATATTATTCCCATTTTGTTTTAAAATTTTTTTAAATATAGTCTTACTGTGATAAGTTCTTCTCTGAAATTTACTAACTCACCGTTCTGATCAACTAATTTAAGTGTTATAGTATCTATTATATTTGTATTTATAGGTAAATATATAACATTCAATGGATTTTCAATTATTTTAAATCCTGATGGAACGTTCGGAAAAAATTCGTGAATTCTATGAACTTGTTTTGAATTATCATAAGAACATGTTACTATGCTACATTCTACACAAATAGTATTAACTCTAATTATATTGACAGGTTTTTCAGATATGTGAAATTTATTTTCAATACACTTTTTTTCTTCAAATCCCAATAGTTCTCTTATTGTATTTTGCTGTGTAAAATCCACTTCATAATCACATATCATTTCACATTTTAAAGTATTATTGTTTGCTTCGATTGTAATGGGGCTATATTTATTTTTATTTTTCTTATCAATTCTTTTCATCTTTTTTCTTAAATATGTATTTATATCTTTAAGCTCATACGATCCATCAGGAATTTCGATTTTTTGAATTTCTTTTCGGTTTTCCACTTCTTCATAATAATAAAAACAATTATTTCTACTATCAATATTTGGTATTGAATTAAAAGATTCAAAATTTATTAACTCTATTATATATTCATGTTTAGGGTCTAGTTGAATTGGCGTATATATTGTTGTTGTTAATTCAGAGCTGTTTCCAGAAAACGTAAATGTGTACGACATTGCTGTTTGTTTAACACTAAATTATTTATAAACAATTTGCACATTTTACTTATGTTTATTACATTTTGTATGCAATAAAATATTTAAGTTTGTAAGAATTTTTATTTGCTTAACGTAAATAGTTTCTTTTCGTATTAAATTTTCTTTACAAAATAACTGAACATTTTCAAGTTTAGCAATTTTACTTAATTCATCATTCATTCTGCAATATGATAAAGATATGTGAGTACCAAATATTTTACGATGAATAATTATTTTTGGTACAGATTGTGTTTTATTATTAACAATGAAACTTTCAATTTTTGGAATTTTAAAACAATATTAAAAGAAATGTTGACTTTTGACAAAACAAAAGGTAAATGAGTATATTTGGTTAAACAGTAGATAATTTATTTATAAATTAATAATAGTACATAAAAATTTTATTATAAATTATTAATATTACATAAAAATTTTAAACAAAGATGTCCACAATTAATAGTATTAAATAATTGATATTGATTATAATTATATTTAATATTACAGCTACCAAAATAATTAATTACTTCTTTTGGAGGTTTTAAATTTCCAAAACTATCGAAATATATCACATTTTTACTAAATTTTTTATAAGCAACCCAATGTGTACCTTCATTATTATAATTGGCCAAGTTAATTATTCAGCATTCAGAATAATTAATATATTTAGGTAAATTGTTTCTCATAAAAACTCCTCTAAAATTTGGAATTTTTAAAATTTTTACATATTTTAACAACTCATTATTAGAAAGAGCATGTTTTGGTAGCTTTTTTAAAAGTTTTTTTGTATTGTTTTTTTTTGAAGAAGAAGAATGCGGCAATTTTCATAGATATAAACCTAATCCTTTTTTATACGGTTGTAAATATAAACCTTTTGCTAAAGCGATTGCTTCCATTTTTTTATTATGACGTAGGTTTTCAGTTAGTTGTTTATTTGCAAATTTAGCATCATTTATGGCTTTGGCAACACCGGCAGCACCCCCAGCTAATGTTACTTATGCACTTAACCCTGCAAATATTGGTATAAGTGGTAACACACCACCTTTATTCGGCACTGATATTATTCTTGGTTTACGTGATATATTTTTATTTTTTTTTAAATTCTTTCAAAGCAATTTTAATATTTTTATTGTTAGACTCATTGTTGTTTAATGTAGATTGAATACGTTTTATTTCATTTTTGAAACTTAGCTGCTTTTTTTCATGTTTTTTACCACGCTGATGTTTTTTTATATTTTTAGTACCAGCACCTAATTTAACTTTTGCTTTCATTGCAGCTGACACACCTAAAGCCGCCAATTTTTCCTTTATAGAAGCGTCTTTCGAATGAAACCTTTGAGATGCTTTATTTGATCGTATTATATCCGCTTTATGACGATCTTCCAAATTATTGCTTTTAGAATATGTAATATCATGAACTTTACAAGCCTCGTCTAATAAATTAACACCTTGATCCCCACGTGATAGTCGTTTTTGTAGTTTTGTACCGGGGCCACAATAATTATAGCCAGGTATATGAAGTTCAACAGGAAGTTTATTAATAACTGTATTTAATATACCACCACCAATTTTTTTTCTTAAATGATTTTGTCGTTGTCGATATCGATGTTGAATCATCTGTGTTTTACATTTAACTAAATAGTATTTTGTATAAAATTGTAATATATAGTATTACATTTTAGTTACAATGAAAATTTTAAAGCAAAAAGATACACTTAGTGTAAAAAATTACTATTTTAAAGAAACAAAAGAAAACCCACGCCATAGTGTTTTACTTCCTTCAACAATTCGTTGTCTTATAAGTGGTCCTTCTGGTTGTGGTAAAACAAATGTTATAATCGCTCTTTTAGAACATCCTAAAGGGTTACATTTTGAAAATATTTATAAATATTCAAATTCTCTTTTTCAACCAAAATATTCGTATTTAGAAAAATTATTAAAACCTATTCGAGCTATTGGATATTATGCTTGTAATAATAGAGAGAATATAATTAAACCAAAAAGCAAAATATAATTCTATTTTTATATTCGATGATATTGCCTGCGAAAAACAAGATATAATTAGAGATTATTTTTCTATGGGACGTCATAAATATGTAGACTATTTTTATTTATGTCAAACATATGCACGTATGCCAAAACATTTAATTCGTGATAATGCTAATTTGTGATGGCTTTAAGCATTGGACATGCAAAAGTGACCAAAACGTGGTACCAATCAGATAATAAACATTCAATTTTCGGGTGTTATTTTAATGAATACATTGTATAATGTAAGCTACATGGCTGTATTCTAGAATACCTACTACACTTGAAATAGCAATTTTCTTGTTGCAATGTTTTCTCTTAGCTAAAATATGATGAAGAATTATAAAATTCGGGCACGGAAGCAAATATTTATATGATTTTTTGCTAAAATAAAGTCAGATTTCACCTATTCTTGATGAATACGTTGTATATTGTAAGCTACATTGGCTGGATTCTAGTATACTTACCACACTTGAAATAGCAATTTTCTTGTTGCAATGTTTTCTTTTAGCTAAAATATGATGAAGAATTATAAAATTCGGGCGCGGAAGCATATTTTTATATGATTTTTTTACAAAAATAAAGTCTGATTTTACCTATTCTTGAAATGGATATTTTTGTTAAAACATTCATATTCATCTTTAGGATCTATATACTATGGATGGTTTTAAGCATTCGACATGCAAAAGTGACAAAAACGTGGTACCAATCAGATAATAAACATTCAATTTTCAAGTGTCATTTTAATGAATACGTTGTCTATTGTAAGCTACATGGGCTGGAATCTAGAAAACCTACCACACTTGAAATAGCAATTTTCTTGTTGCAATGTTTTCTTTTAGCTAAAATATGATAAAGAATTATAAAATTTAGGCGCGGAAGCAAATTTTTATATTACATTTTTACAAAAATAATGTCAGATTTTACCTATTCTTGATGAATACGTTGTATATTGTAAGCTACATGGGCTGGATTCTAGAAATCCTACCACACTTGAAATAGCAATTTTTTGTTGCAATGTTTTCTTTTGGCTAAAGAATGATGAAAAATTATAAAATTCAGGCGCGGAAGCAAATATTTATATGATTTTTTACAAAAATAAAGTCAGATTTTACCTATTCTTGATGAATACGTTGTATATTGTAAGCTACATGGGCTTGATTCTAGAATACCTGACACACTTGAAATAGCAATTTTCTTGTTGCAATGTTTTCTTTTGGTTAAAATATAATAAAGAATTATAAAATTCGGGCGCGAAAGCAAATATTTATATGAATATTACAAAAATAAAGTCAGATTTTACCTATACTTGAAATGGATATTTTTGTTAAACATTCATATTCATGCTTTAGGATCTATACTATGGATAGTTTTAAGCAATGGACATGCAAAAGTGACCAAAACGTGGTACCAATCAGATAATAAACATTCAATTTTCGGGTCTCATTTTAATGAATAAGTTGTATATTGTAAGCTACATAGGCTGGATTCTAGAGTACCTACCACACTTGAAATAGCAATTTTCTTGTTGCAATGTTTTCTTTTAGCTAAAACATGATGAAGAATTATAAAATCCGGGCGCGAAAGCAAATAGTTATACGATTTTTTACAATAAAAAAGTCAGATTTTACCTATTCTTGATGAATACGTTGTATATTGTAAGCTACATGGGCTGGATTGTAGAATACCTACCACACTTGAAATAGCAATTTTCTTGTTGCAATGTTTTCTTTTAGCTAACATATGATAAAGAACTATAAAATTCGGGCGCGGAAGCAAATATTTATATAATTTTTTACAAAAATAAAGTCAGATTTTAACTATTCTTGAAATGGATGTTTTTGTTAAAACATTCATATTCATGCTTTAGGATTTATACTATGGATGGTTTTAAGCATTGAACATGCAAAAGTGACCATAACGTGGTTCCAATCAGATAATAAGCAATCAATTTTCGGGTGTCTTTTTAATTAATACGTTGTATATTGTAAGCTACATGGGCTGGATTCTAGAATACCTACCACACTTGAAATAACAATTTTCTTGTTGCAATGTTTTCTTTTAGCTAAAATATGATAAAGAATTATAAAATTCGGGCGCGGAAGCAAATATTTATATGATTTTTTACAAAAATATAGTTAGATTTTACTTATTCTTGAAGTGGATATTTTTGTTGAAACATTCATATTCATGCTTTAGGATTTTTTACTATGGATGGTTTTAAGCATTAGACATGCAAAAGTGACCAAAACGTGGTTCCAATCACATAATAAGCATTCAATTTTCGGGGGTCATTTTAATTAATCCGTTGTATATTGTAAGCTACATGGGCTGGATTCTAGAATACCTACCACACTTGAAATAGCAATTATTTTTTTGCAATGTTTACTTTTACCTAAAATATGGTGAAGAATTATAAAATTCGGGCGCGGAAGCTTATATTTATATGATTTTTTACAAAAATAAAGTCAGATTTTACCTAGTCTTGATGAATACGTCGAATATTGTAAGCTACATGGGCTGGATTCTAGAATACCTACTACACTAAAAATAGCAATTTTCTTGTTGCAATGTTTTCTTTTAGCTAAAATATGATAAAGAATTATAAAATTCAGGCGCGGAAGGAAATATTTATATGATTTGTTACAAAAATAAAGTCAGATTTTACGTATATTTGATGAATACGTTGTATATATTAAGCTACATGGGATGGATTCTAGAATACCTACCACACTTAAAATAGCAATTTTCTTGTTGCTATGTTTTCTTTTAGCTAAAATGTGATAAAAAATTCTAAAATTCGGGCGCGGAAGCAAATATTTATGTGATTTTTACAAAAATAAAGTCAGATTTATCCTTTTCTTGATCAATACGTTGTATATTGTAAGCTACATGGGCTGGGTTCTAGAATACCTACCACACTTGAAATAGCAATTTTCTTGTTGCAATGTTTTCTATTAGCTAAAATATGATAAAGAATTATAAAATTTGGACGCGGAAGCAAATATTTATATGATTTTTTACAAAATTAAAGTCAGATTCTACTTATTCTTGAAATGGATGTTTTTGTTATAACATTCATATTTATGCTTTAGGATCTATACTATGGATGGTTTTAAGCATTGGACATGCAAAAGTGACCAAAACGTGGTACCAATCAGATAATAAATATTAAATTTTCGGGTATCATTTTAATGAATACGTTTTATATTGTAAGCTACATGGGCTGGATTCTAGAATACCTACCAAACTTGAAATAGCAATTTTCTTGTTGCAATGTTTTCTTTTAACTAAAATATGATGAAGAATTATAAAATTCGGGCGCGGAACCAAATATTTATATTATTTTTTACAGAAATAAAGTCAGATTTTACTTATTCTTGAAATGGATATTTTTGTTAAAACATTCGTATTCATGCTTGAGGATCTATACTATGGATGGTTTTAAGCATTGGACAAGCAGAAGTGACCAAAACGTGGTATTAATCAATCATAAACATGCAATTTTCGGGTGTCATTTTAATTAATACGTTGTATATTGTAAGCTACATGGGCTGGATTCTAGAATACCTACCACACTTAAAATTGCAATTTTCTTGTTGCAATGTTTTCTTTTAGCTAAAATATGATAAAGAATTATAAAATTTAAACGCAGAAACAAATATTTATATGATTTTTTACAAAAATAAAGTCTGGTTTTACCTATTCTTGATGAATACGTTGTATATTGTAAGCTACATGGGCTGGATTCTAGAATAACTACCACACTTGAAATAGCATTTTTCCTGTTGCATTGTTGTCTTTTAGCTAAAATATGATAAAGAATTATAAAA
The DNA here is from genome assembly GCA_035578165.1 of Stenolophus ochropezus. NCBI lineage: Eukaryota > Metazoa > Arthropoda > Insecta > Coleoptera > Carabidae > Stenolophus > Stenolophus ochropezus. The sequence goes on along the minus strand of JAQOWZ010000066.1, from coordinate 272,446 downwards.
TTCGGGCACGGAAGCAAATATTTATATGATTTTTTGCAAAATTAAAGTCAGATTTTACTTATTCTTGAAATGGATATCTTTGTTAAAACATTCATATTCATACTTTAGGATCTATATTATGGATGGTTTTAAGCATTAGACATGCAAAAGTGATCAAAACGTGGTACCATTCAGATAATAAACATTTAAGTCTCTCATGTCATTTTATTGAATATGTTGTATATTGTAAGCTACATGGGCTGGATTCTAGAATACCTACCACACTTGAAATAGCAATTTTCTTGTTGCATTTTTTTTTTTAGCTAAAATATGATGAAGAATTTTAAAATTCGGGCGCGGAAGCAAATATTTATATGATTTTTTACAAAAATAAAGTCAAATTTTACCTATTCTTGATGAATACGTTGTATAGTTTAAGCTACATGGGCTGAATTCTAGAATATCTACCACACTTGATATAGCAATTTTCTTGTTGCAATGTTTTCTTTTAGTTAATATATGATAAAGAATTTTAAAATTCGGGTGCGGAAGCAAATATTTATATGATATATTTATATACAGATCATAAACATTCAGATATCGGGTGTCATTTTAATTAATACGTTGTATATTGTAAGCTACATGGGCTGGATTCTATAATACCTACCACACTTGAAATTGCAATTTTCTTGTTGCAATGTTTTCTTCTAGCTAAAATATAATGAAGAATTATAAAATTCGGGCGCGGAAGCAAGTATATATATATGATTTTTTACAAAATTAAAGTCAGATTTAACCTATTCTTGAAATGGATATTTTTGTTAAAACATTTATATTCATTCTTTAGGATCTGTAGTATGGATAATTTTAGCATTGGACATACAAAAGTGACCAAAACTTGGTACCAATCAGATAATAAACATTCAATTTTCGAGTGTCATTTTAATGAATATGTTGTATATTGTAAGCTACATGGGCTGGATTCTAGAATACCTACCACACTTGAAATAGCAATTTTCTTGTTGTAACGTTTTCTTTTAGCTAAAATATTATAAAGAATTATAAAACTCGGGCGCGGAAGCAAATATTTATATGTTTTTCTACAAAAACAAAGCCTGATTTTACTTATTCTTGATGAATACGTTGTATATTGTATGCTACATGGGCTGGATTCTAGAATACCTACCACACTTGATATAGCAATTTTCTTTTTGCAATGATTTCTTTTAGCTAAAATATGACGAAGATTTATAAAATTCGGGCGCGGAAGCAAATATTCATATGATTTTTTACAAAAATAAAGTCAGATTTTACCAATTCTTGTAATGGATATTTTTTTTAAAACATTCATGTTCATGCTTAAGGATCTATACTATGGATGGTTTTAAGCATTTTACATGCAAAAGTGACCAAAACGTGGTACCAATCAGATAATAAACATTCAATTTTCGGGTCCCATTATAATGAATACTTTGTATATTGTAAGCTACATGGGCTGGATTCTGGAATACCTACCAAACTTGAAATAGCAATTTTCTTGTTGCAATGTTTTTTTTAGCCAAATTATGTTGAAGAATTATAAAATTCGGGCGCGGAAGTAAATATTTATATGATTTTTTTCAAAAATAAAATCAGATTTTACCTATTCTTGATGAATACGTTGTATATTGTAAGCTACATTGGCTGGATTCTAAAACACCTACCACACTTGAAATAGCAATTTTCTTGTTGCAATATTTTCTTTTAGCTAAAATATGGTGAAGAATTAAAAAATTCGGACGCGCAAGCAAATATTTATATGATTTTTTACAAAAATAAAGCCTGGTTTTACCTATTCTTGATGAATACGTTGTATATTGTAAGCTACATGGGCTGGATTCTAGAATAACTACCACACTTGAAATAGCATTTTTCCTGTTGCATTGTTGTCTTTTAGCTAAAATATGATAAAGAATTATAAAATTCGGGCACGGAAGCAAATATTTATATGATTTTTTGCAAAATTAAAGTCAGATTTTACTTATTCTTGAAATGGATATCTTTGTTAAAACATTCATATTCATACTTTAGGATCTATATTATGGATGGTTTTAAGCATTAGACATGCAAAAGTGATCAAAACGTGGTACCATTCAGATAATAAACATTTAAGTCTCTCATGTCATTTTATTGAATATGTTGTATATTGTAAGCTACATGGGCTGGATTCTAGAATACCTACCACACTTGAAATAGCAATTTTCTTGTTGCATTTTTTTTTTTAGCTAAAATATGATGAAGAATTTTAAAATTCGGGCGCGGAAGCAAATATTTATATGATTTTTTACAAAAATAAAGTCAAATTTTACCTATTCTTGATGAATACGTTGTATAGTTTAAGCTACATGGGCTGAATTCTAGAATATCTACCACACTTGATATAGCAATTTTCTTGTTGCAATGTTTTCTTTTAGTTAATATATGATAAAGAATTTTAAAATTCGGGTGCGGAAGCAAATATTTATATGATATATTTATATACAGATCATAAACATTCAGATATTGGGTGTCATTTTAATTAATACGTTGTATATTGTAAGCTACATGGGCTGGATTCTATAATACCTACCACACTTGAAATTGCAATTTTCTTGTTGCAATGTTTTCTTCTAGCTAAAATATAATGAAGAATTATAAAATTCGGGCGCGGAAGCAAGTATATATATATGATTTTTTACAAAATTAAAGTCAGATTTAACCTATTCTTGAAATGGATAATTTTGTTAAAACATTTATATTCATTCTTTAGGATCTGTAGTATGGATAATTTTAGCATTGGACATACAAAAGTGACCAAAACTTGGTACCAATCAGATAATAAACATTCAATTTTCGAGTGTCATTTTAATGAATATGTTGTATATTGTAAGCTACATGGGCTGGATTCTAGAATACCTACCACACTTGAAATAGCAATTTTCTTGTTGTAACGTTTTCTTTTAACTAAAATATTATAAAGAATTATAAAACTCGGGCGCGGAAGCAAATATTTATATGTTTTTCTACAAAAACAAAGCCTGATTTTACTTATTCTTGATGAATACGTTGTATATTGTATGCTACATGGGCTGGATTCTAGAATACCTACCACACTTGATATAGCAATTTTCTTTTTGCAATGATTTCTTTTAGCTAAAATATGACGAAGATTTATAAAATTCGGGCGCGGAAGCAAATATTCATATGATTTTTTACAAAAATAAAGTCAGATTTTACCAATTCTTGTAATGGATATTTTTTTTAAAACATTCATGTTCATGCTTAAGGATCTATACTATGGATGGTTTTAAGCATTTTACATGCAAAAGTGACCAAAACGTGGTACCAATCAGATAATAAACATTCAATTTTCGGGTCCCATTATAATGAATACTTTGTATATTGTAAGCTACATGGGCTGGATTCTGGAATACCTACCAAACTTGAAATAGCAATTTTCTTGTTGCAATGTTTTTTTTTAGCCAAATTATGTTGAAGAATTATAAAATTCGGGCGCGGAAGTAAATATTTATATGATTTTTTTCAAAAATAAAATCAGATTTTACCTATTCTTGATGAATACGTTGTATATTGTAAGCTACATTGGCTGGATTCTAAAACACCTACCACACTTGAAATAGCAATTTTCTTGTTGCAATATTTTCTTTTAGCTAAAATATGGTGAAGAATTAAAAAATTCGGACGCGCAAGCAAATGTTTATATGATTTTTTACAAAAATAAAGCCTGATTTTCTTATTCTTGATGAATACTTTGTATATTGTAAGCTACATGTGCTGGATTCTAGAATACCTACCACACTTTTAGCTAAAATATGACGAAGATTTATAAAATTCGGGCGCGGAAGCAAATATTTATATGATTTTTTACAAAAATATAGTCAGATTTTACCTATTCTTGTAATAGATATTGTTCTTAAAACATTCATGTTTATGCTTAAGGATCTATACTATGGATGGTTTTAAGCATTTTACATGCAAAAGTGACCAAAACGTGGTACCAATCAGATAATAAACATTCAATTTTCGGGTCCCATTATAATGAATACTTTGTATATTGTAAGCTACATGGGCTGGATTCTGAAATACCTACCAAACATGAAATAGCAATTTTCTTGTTGCAATGTTTTTTTTTTTAGCTAAATTATGTTGAAGAATTATAAAATTCGGGCGCGGAAGTAAATATTTATATGATTTTTTTTAAAAATAAAATCAGATTTTACCTATTCTTGATGAATACGTTGTATATTGTAAGCTACATTGGCTGGATTCTAAAACACCTACCACACTTGAAATAGCAATTTTCTTGTTGCAATATTTTCTTTTAGCTAAAATATGGTGAAGAATTATAAAATTCGGACGCGCAAGCAAATGTTTATATGATTTTTTACAAAAATAAAGCCTGATTTTTTTATTCTTGATGAATACTTTGTATATTGTATGCTACATGGGCTGGATTTTAGAATACCTACCACACTTTTAGCTAAAATATGATGAAGAATTATAAAATTCGGGCGCGTAAGCAAATATTTATATGATTTTTTACAAAAGTAAAGTCAGATTTTACCTATTCTTGAAATGGATATTTTTGTTAAAACATTCATATTTATGCTTTAGGATCTATACTATGGATAATTTTAGCATTGGACATGCAAAAGTGACCAAAACGTAGTACCAATCAGATAATTAACATTTAATTTTCGGGTGCCATTATAATGAATACGTTGTATATTGTAAGCTACATGGACTGGATTCTGGAATACCTACCACACTTGAAATAGCAATTTTCTTGTTGCAATGTTTCCTTTTAGCTAAATTATAATGAACAATTGTAAAATTCGGGCGCAGAAGCAAATATTTATATGATAATTTTAAAACTAAAATCAGATTTTACCTATTCTTGATGAATACTTTGTATATTGTAAGCTACAAGGGCTGGTTTCTTAAATACCTACCACACTTGAAATAGCAATTTTCTTGTTGCAATATTTTCTTTTAGCTAAAATATGATAAGGATTTATAAAATTCGGGCGCGGAAGTAAATATTTTTATATTTTTTTACAAAAATAAAGTCAGATTTTACCTATTCTTGAAATGGATATTTTTGTTAAAACATTTATATTCATGGTTTAGGATCTATACTATGGATGGTTTTAAGCATTGGACATGCAAAAGTGCCAAATTGTGGTACCAATCAGATAATAAACATTCAATTTTTGGGTGTCATTTTAATGAATACGTTGTATATAAGCTACATGGGTAAGATTCTATAATACCTACCATACTTGAAGTAGCAATTTTCTTGTTGCAATGTTTTCTTTTAGCTAAATTATGAAGATGAATTATAAAATTCGGGCGCGGAAGCAAATATTTATATGATTTTTTACAAAAATAAAGTCAGATTTTACCTATTCTTGATGAATACGTTGTATAATGTAAGCTACGTGGGCTGGATTCTAGAATACCTACCACACTTAACATAGCAATTTTCTTGTAGCAATGTTTTCTTTTAGCTAACATATGATGAAGAATTATAAAATTCGGGCGTGGAACCAAATATTTATATGATTTTTACAAAAATAAAGTCGGATTTTACCTATTCTTGATAAATACGTTGTATGTTGTAAGCTACATGGGCTGGATTCTAGGATACCTACCACACTTGAAATAGCAATATTCTTGTTGCAATGTTTTCTTTTTGCTAATATATGATAAAGAATTATAAAATTCGGGCGCGGAAGCAAATATATATATGATTTTTACAAAAATAAAGTCAGATTATACCTGTTTTTGAAATGGATATTTTTGTTAAAACATTTATATTCATGCTTTAGGATCTATACTATGGATGGTTTTAAGCACTAGACATGCAAAAGTGACCAAAACGTGGTACCAATCAGATAATAAACATTCAATTTTCGGGTGTCATTTTAAAGAATACGTTGTATCACAGACAAACTCATACCAGATCCCCAACATAATGCTAAAAAATATGCTCGTTCAGTATAGGCGTTTTGAAACGCAATAGATGGCGCAGAGTATGCTGATCTGTGTTGGAATATAATTTTGAGCAAGTCAACGAGTCGTGACTCATATGTGACGGCAATAATACCTTCTATTAGTTGTGAGGGGAGATTTGAAGTCTGCTTCAGCGTCAGAATTTGCTTAGAGACATCTCTTAAACAATAATTACAAGAATTATTACTTTATTTTACTTCTAAATTAATAGTATAGCTAATAAAATCAAAGTTCTTGCCAAATAAACACAAACACACAACACACATCACATATATAGGTGCATTTAATTAATCATTTTAGACTATAATTTATTACTATTTTTAATAATACATTGTAATAGTATATATTAATACAAATAAAATATTGTCAAATATTATAAACAAAAATCAAAAAACATTTTTTTATAATGTAGATATAAAATAGTACATATTATTATTTATTAGTAACCACTCTAACTTTATGACTAGGTTTATTTCTTTTCTGTAAGCAATTAGATTTTGTTTTCTTAATACATTCTTTGTATAATTTCACATTGATTAATAATTTCAACATATATAGTCTATGTTCATTACATACAGAGTCATTAAACCAATTTGGAAATTTAGAATCTGTTTCAAATTTTATTTGATTGAACAAAAAATTACAAATATCTTTTTTATGTCTGTTTTGTAAATAAAAATTTGCAAATATATTTAACTGAAATTCCACTATGGAATTAAATAAAGCACTAGGAACGCATAAATTTCCGGTATGATTTCCAGCAATTGTATCATATTCACCAAAATATATTAACAAATCACAAGGACTTGCACCTTCGTCATTATTTATATTATTAAGTACACATTGCTCGCACTTATATTTTTTTGATGCATTTGAATGCAATATAACCTGCATAGTATGCAATTGAACATTCTTTATATTTTGAAGTTGTTTCATCTTGCATACTAATTTCTTTATCGAAGTCATCTGCCTCTGGTAGAGATTCAATTTGAGACTTTGTTTTTAAGAATTCATCTATTCTCAGAAATGTGCTGTCATCCTGCGGACAATTCCCTTCCGTCCAAGTCTCGTCAACCCGGTGAACTACTATAATTTCTATATTGTATCGAAACTGCTCTGCAGTTGGGTACATGTTAAACCTTCCAGCACCTCTTATGTGACTAAATAGGTTTTCAAGACAATCTTGTGTCAGTTTATTAGTACACAAATAATCTACTTCAGCGTTTTTTTAACTCATGCCATATACCGATTACTGCTGACAATGTTTGGCTTAATCCTTCAAAACAAGGAGGATACGTCTGAAATCTCTTACCCTCTTCTCTACGAACACATTTCCACGTTTGGACCCATTTAATATAATTTTCTAGTTCATTACACAACTCATTTTTCTCACTAATTGCACATGAATTTGGATTAGCTGTGTATTTGTGCTTGCTGTTTAAAATATCTATTAATTTATTATTTTTTCAATAAATTCCGCTGTATTTATTGCAGTCGCGCTACTTATTTCTCCAAAAGTACAGGTAGATTTAATTGCAGCAGCTGTTTTATGGCTGAATATTTGTGTAGCTAAATAAACCGACATTTTTTGAAAATTATTAGGCTTTATGTGCATTTCTGAAATATGTCCCATACTTCGCGCAAGTTTACACTTTAAATCTTTGTAATAAGTTTGTGTAATGTCATTCAAAAAAATTTTTGATTTTTCCTCACCAACTAGAAAATCTGTTTCCATTAATCTGGTAAGAATATTTTTAGTAATATGTATTATATCACACATTAAAAAAATATCATTAAATTATCTGCTTTGACAGAATTGTCAGATAGAAAATATGCGAAAGGTATTTTAAAATTATGTACTACACCACGAATCATAACAACAAGTGCTTCTGAACTGTACAACGGTTTCCTTCCTAATTCGCCCAAATCTTCAAAACCTTCAATTAATCCATCCAAATAAGCACAATATTGTATTGCTCTTTTCAAAGACATTTCATCATAAACAATAATGCAGAATTTATCAATATCCGATAGTGACATTGTTCTGTGCTGTAAAGCTGAAATTAATTTCTGGTTGAAACCAGGTGTAAAATGTAAAACATTGGACCATGTTCTTAAGGTAGATTCTGAGGGCAAATTGATTTGTTTAAAATTTTTAGATAGCGATATCCACCAGGAGAACGGTAATGAAAATCTAATGCAAATTGTTTTTGTTCTTTATCCCACGGTGTATTTTTTTTGTGTGTTAATTGCATCTTTGATAAAATTTTAGCATTATCGGAAATATCTGAATTTTCAATTAAATAATTCAAAGATAATTGGTGAGACAATTTTTGCTTTAATCTCTTAATTATGTAATTTTTATTTCGTATTTTTTTTTCAGAATTATATTTTGCTCTTTAATTTTATTTGAAGTACATTTAGTACATTTTTTTGTTTCTTCTTTTTGATATAATGCTTTACGTACGTTGTATTTTGTATTATTGTCAGACACATGAAATTTGAAAGGTGAACCTGCTTTACATGGAGTAATAAAAGGTGATATCTCAATATTCATGCTGTTATTAGATTTTTTCGTACCTACTGTTAATGAATGTGGTGGTGTTTGAAATATTTCACTTTGATTGGAATAGGTCTTAGTCGGTGTTTTTAATTTTATAGGAGAATTGGTGGGTAATTGTATTGTAGAAGCACACAAGAAAGCACTAGTAGTATTTTTTGCTTCTGGAATTGCATTGAGAATTATTTTTTTTCTTTTTTCTTTACTAAACTGGATAATGAACATGGAATTTAAAAAATGTTCTTCGCATATTGCCTTGTTTTTACACTGTTCATAAGATAGTCCTGCTAAATTAATGTCACCAGTATATTTAATACATTTCTCTCGTTGGTTATCATTTTTCGGAAAATAAAAAAACTGGAGATTTGGAAAGTATGTGCTTGATTTACTAAACTTTTTATCTTGACATTTAATTGTTCTTAGCATCTTTTTAATTAAATAAAATAAATTGTTGACCACTAATCGAAATCACTAATGTAACACAAATATTTAAAGAAACGGCAAGAAATGAAAAAGAGTTTAATTGCATAAAGTAATAGACAATATTAAATTCACTGAAAAATATCGTATAAGGATAAACAAAATTGTTTAGAACAAAGCGCACATCAAATAATACATATACATATTCTACTATAGCTGCATTTACCGTAGGTAGACTCGAATGCGCTAGCTAGATAGTTTGTTTTGGCAGATTACAGTTAACCAGACGTATGTGGCTATGCGCAATAATTATATGGGCACATGTAATCCTCAATTTCCTATGCTGCCATCTACCACAGTCGCAAGAACGACAAAGGAAACAGCGGCACATGTATCGTATTATGGCAGTGGATCTGGTATGAGTTTGTCTGTGGTTGTATATTGTAAGCTACATGGGCTGGATTCTTGAATACCTACCACACTTGAAATACCTATTTTCTTGATGCAATGTTTTCTTTTAGCTAAAATATGGTGAAAGATTATAAAATTCGGGCGCGGAAGCAAATATTTATATGATTTTTTTACTAAAATGGTCAGATTTTACCTATTCTTGATGAATACGTTGTATATTGTAAGCTACATGGGCTGGATTCTAGAATACCTACTACACTTGAAATAGCAATTTTCTTGTTGCAATGTTTTCTTTTAGCTAAAATATGATAAAGAATTATAAAATTCGGGCGCAAAAGCAAATATTTATATGATTTTTTACAGAAATAAAGTCAGATTATACCTATTCTAGATGAATACGTTGTATATTGTAAGCTACATGGGCTGGATTCTAGAATACCTACCACACTTGAAATAGCAATTTTGTTGTGTAATGTTTTCTTTTAGCTAAAATATGATGAAGAATTATAAAATTCGGGCGCAAAAGCAAATATTTATATGATTTTTTACAGAAATAAAGTCAGTTTATCCTTATTCTAGATGAATACGTTGTACATTGTAAGCTACATGAGCTGGATTCTAGAATACCTACCACACTTGAAATAGCAATTTTCTTGTTGCAATGTTTTCTTTTAGCAAAAATATGATGAAGAATTATAAAATTCTGGCGCGGAAGCAAATATTTATATGATTTTTACAAAAATAAATTCAGATTTTACCTATTCTTGATGAATACGTTGTATATTGTAAGCTACATGGGCTGGATTCTAGAACACCTACCATACTTTAAATAGCAAATTTCTTGTTGCAATGTTTTCTTTTAGCTAAAATATGATCAAGAATTATAAAATTTGGGCGCGGAAGCAAATATTTATATAATTTTTTACAAAAATAAAGTCAGATTTTACCTATTCTTGAAATGGATATTTTTGTTAAAACATTCATATTTATGCTTTAAGATCTATACTATGGATGGTTTAAACATAGGACATGCAAAAGTGACCAAAACGTGGTACCAATCAGATAATAAACATTCAATTTTCGGGTGTCATTTTAATGAATACGTTGTGTATTGTAAGCTACATGGGATGGATTCTAAAATACCTACCACACTTGAAATAGCAATTTTCTTGTTGCAATGTTTTCTTTTAGCTAAAATAAGATAAAGAATTATAAAATTCGGGCGCGGAACCAAATATTTATATGATTTTTTACAAAAATAAAGTCGAATTTTACCTATTCTTGATAAATATGTTGTATATTGTAAGCTACATGGGCTGGATTCTTGAATACCTACCACACTTGAAATACCTATTTTCTTGATGCAATGTTTTCTTTTAGCTAAAATATGGTGAAAGATTATAAAATTCGGGCGCGGAAGCAAATATTTATATGATTTTTTTACTAAAATGGTCAGATTTTACCTATTCTTGATGAATACGTTGTATATTGTAAGCTACATGGGCTGGATTCTAGAATACCTACTACACTTGAAATAGCAATTTTCTTGTTGCAATGTTTTCTTTTAGCTAAAATATGATAAAGAATTATAAAATTCGGGCGCAAAAGCAAATATTTATATGATTTTTTACAGAAATAAAGTCAGATTATACCTATTCTAGATGAATACGTTGTATATTGTAAGCTACATGGGCTGGATTCTAGAATACCTACCACACTTGAAATAGCAATTTTCTTGTGTAATGTTTTCTTTTAGCTAAAATATGATGAAGAATTATAAAATTCGGGCGCAAAAGCAAATATTTATATGATTTTTTACAGAAATAAAGTCAGTTTATCCTTATTCTAGATGAATACGTTGTATATTGTAAGCTACATGAGCTGGATTCTAGAATACCTACCACACTTAAAATAGCAATTTTCTTGTTGCAATGATTTCTTTTAGCTAAATTATGATAAAGAATTATAAAATTCGGGCGCGGAAGCAAATGTTTATATGATTTTTTACAAAAATAAAGTCAGATTATACCAATTCTTGGTGAATACGTTGTATATTGTAAGCTACATGGGCTGGATTCTAGGATACCTACCACACTTGAAATAGCATTATTCTTGTTGCTATGTTTTCTTTTAGCTAAATTATGATGAAGAATTATAAATTTCGGGCGCGGATGCTAATATTTATATGATTTTTACAAAAATAAAGTCAAATTAAACCAATTCTTGAAATGGATATTTTTGTTAAAACATTCATGTTCATCCTTTAGGATCTATACTATGGATGGTTTTAAGCATTGGACATGCAAAAGTGACCAAAACGTGGTACCTAACAGATAATAAACATTAAATTTTCGTGTGTCATTTTAATGAATACGTTGTATATTTTAAGCTACATTGGCTGGATTCTTGAATACCTACCACACTTGAAATAGCAATTTTCTTGTTGCAATGTTTTCTTTTAGCTAAAATATGATAAAAAATTATAAAATTCGGGCGCGGAAGCAAATATTTATATGATTTTTTACAAAAATAAAGTAAGATTTTACCTTTTCTTGATAAATACGTTGTATATTGTAAGCTACATGGGCTGGATTCTAGAATACCTACCACACTTGAAATAGCAATTTTCTTGTTGCAATGTTTTCTTTTAGTTAAATTATGATAAAGAATTAAAAAATTCGGGTGCGGAAGCAAATATTTATATGATTTTTTACAAAAATAAAGTCAGATTTTACCTATTCTTGAAATGGATATTTTTGTTAAAACATTCATATTCATGCTTTAGGATCTATACTATGGATGGTTTTAAGCATTGAACATGCAAAAGTGACCAAAACGTGGTACCAATCAGAAAATAGACATTAAATTTTCGGGTGTCATTTTAATGAATACGATGGATATTGTAAGCTATATGGGCCGGATTCTAGAATACCTACCACTCTTGAAATAGCAATTTTCTTGTTGCAATGTTTTGTTTTAGCTAAAAAATGATAAAAATTATAAAATTTGGGCGCGGAAACAAATATTTACATGATTTTTTACAAAAATAAAGTCACATTTGACCTATTCTTGAAATCGATATTTTTCTTAAAACATTCATATTCATGCTTTAGGATATATACTATGGTTGATTTTAAGCATTGGACATGCAAAAGTGACCAAAAGGTGGTACCAAACAGATAATAAACATTCAATTCTCGGGTGTCATTTTAATGAATACGTTGTATATTGTAAGCTACATGGACTGGATTCTAGAATACCTACCACACTTGAAATAGCAATTTTCTTGTTGCAATGTTTTCTTCTAGCTAATATATAATAAAGAATTATAAAATACGGGCGCGAAAGCAAATATTTATATGATTTTTTTCAAAAATAAAGTCAGATTTTACCTATTCTTGAAGTGTATATTTTTCTTAAAACATTCATATTCATGTTTAAGGATCTATACTATAGATGGTTTTAAGCATTGGACATGCAAAAGTGACCAAAACGTGGTACCAATCAGATAATAAACATTCAAATTTTGGGTGTCATTGTAATGAATACGTTGTATATTGTAAACTACATGGGCTGGATTCTAGAATACCTACCACAATGGAAATAAAAATTTTCTTGTTGCAATGTTTTCTTTTAGCTAAATTATGATGAAGAATTATAAAATTCGGGCGCGAAATATTTATATGATTTTTTACAAAAATAAAGTAAGATTTTACCTTTTCTTGATAAATACATTGTATATTGTAAGCTACATGGGCTGGATTCTAGAATACCTACCAAACTTAAAATAGCAATTTTCTTGTTGCAATGTTTTCTTTTAGCTAAAATGTGATGAATAATTATAAAATTCGGGTGCGGAAGCAAATATTTATATGATTTTTTACAAAATTAAAAATAGATCCTAAAGCATGAATATGAAAGAATATATCCATTTCAAGAATAAATAAAATCTGACTTTATTTTTGTAAAAAATCATATAAATACTTGCTTTCGCGTCCGAATTACATAATTCTTTATCTTATTTTAGCCAAAAAAAACACTGTAACAAGAAAATTGCTATTTCAAGTGTGGTAAATATTCTAGAATCCAGCTCATGTAACTTACAATATACAACGTATTCATCAATAATAGGTAAAATCTGACTTTATTTTTGTAAAAAATCATATGAATATTTGCTTCCGCAACCGAATTTATAATTCTTCATCATATTTTAGGTAAAAGAAAACATTGCAACAAGAAAATTGCTATTTGAAGTGTGGTAGGTATTCTAGAATCCAGCCTATGTAGCTTACAATATACAACTTATTCATTAAAATGAGACCCGAAAATTGAATGTTTATTATCTGATTGGTACCACGTTTTGGTCACTTTTGCATGTCCATTGCTTAAAACTATCCATAGTATAGATCCTAAAGCATGAATATGAATGTTTAACAAAAATTTCCATTTCAACTATAGGTAAAATCTGACTTTATTTTTGTAAAAATAATATAAATATTTGCTTCCGCGCCTGAATTTTATAATTCTTTATCATATTTTAGCTAAAAGAAAACATTGCAACAAGAAAATTGCTATTTCAAGTGTGGCAGGTATTCTAGAATCAAGCCCATGTAGCTTACTATATACAACGTATTCATCAAGAATAGGTAAAATCTGACTTTATTTTTGTAAAAAATCATGTAAATATTTGCTTCCGCGCCTGAATTTTATAATTTTTCATCATATTTTAGCCAAAAGAAAACATTGCAACAAAAAATTGCTATTTCAAGTGTAGTAGGAATTCTAGAATCTAGCCCATGTAGCTTACAATATACAACGTATTAATCAAGAATAGGTAAAATCTGACATTATTTTTGTAAAAAATAATATGAACATTTGCTTCCGCGCCAAAATTTTATAATTCTTTATCATATTTTAGCTAAAAGAAAACATTGCAACAAGAAAATTGCTATTTCAAGTGTGGTAGGTATACTTTTGCATGTCCAATGCTTAAAGCCATCCATAGTACAGATCCTAGAGCAAGAATATGAATGTTTTAACAAAAATATCCATTCCAAGAATTGTAAAGTCTGACTTTATTTTTGTAAAAAATCATATAAATATTTGCTTCCGCGCCCGAATTCTATAATTCTTCATCATATTTTAGCTAATAGAAAACATTGCAACAAGAAAATTGCTATTTCAAGTGTGGCATGTATTCTAGAATCCAGCCCATGTAGCTTACAATATACAACGTATTCATGAAGAATAGGTAAAATCTGATTATATTCTTGTAAAAAATCATATAAATATTTACTTCCGCGTCCGAATTTTATAATTCTTCATTATATTTTAGCTAAAAGAAAACATTGCAACAAGAAAATTGCTATTTCAAATTTGGTAGGTATTTTAGAATACAGCCCATGTAGCTTACAATATACAACGTATTTATTAAAATGATGAACGAAAATTGAAATGTTTATAATTGATTGGTACCACGTTTTAGTCACTTCTGCATGACGGAAGCTTAAAACCATCCATAGTAAAGATCCTCAAGCATGAATATGAATGTTTTAACAAAAATATCCATTTGAAGAATAAGTAAAATCTGACTTTATTTTTGTAAAAAATCATATAAATATTTGGTTCCGCGCCCGAATTTTATAATTCTTCATCATATTTTAGGTAGAAGAAAACATTGCAACAAGAAAATTGCTATTCCAAGTGTGGTAGGTATTCTAGAATCCAGCCCATGTAGCTTACAATATACAACGTATTCATCAAGAATATGTATAATCTGACTTTATTTTTGTAAAAAATCATATAAATATTTGCTTCCGCGCCCGAATTTTATAATTCTTTATCATATTTTAGGTAAAAGAAAACATTGCAACAAGAAAATTGCTATTTGAAGTGTGGTAGGTATTCTAGAATCCAGCCTATGTAGCTTACAATATACAACTTATTCATTAAAATGAGACCCGAAAATTGAATGTTTATTATCTGATTGGTACCACGTTTCGGTCACTTTTGCATGTCCATTGCTTAAAACTATCCATAGTATAGATCCTAAAGCATGAATATGAATGTTTAACAAAAATTTCCATTTCAAGTATAGGTAAAATCTGACCTTATTTTTGTAAAAATCATATAAATATTTGCTTCCGCGCCCGAATTTTATAATTCTTTATCATATTTTAGCTAAAAGAAAACATTGCAACAAGAAAATTGCTATTTCAAGTGTGGCAGGTATTCTAGAATCAAGCCCATGTAGCTTACAATATACAACGTATTCATCAAGAATAGGTAAAATCTGACTTTATTTTGTAAAAAATCATATAAATATTTGCTTTCGCGCCTGAATTTTATAATTTTTCATCATATTTTAGCCAAAAGAAAACATTGCAACAAAAAATTGCTATTTCAAGTGTAGTAGGAATTCTAGAATCTAGCCCAAGTAGCTTACAATATACAACGTATTAATTAAGAATATGTAAAATCTGACATTATTTTTGTAAAAAATAATATGAACATTTGCTTCCGCGCCAAAATTTTATAATTTTTATCATATTTTAGCTAAAAGAAAACATTGCAACAAGAAAATTGCTATTTCAAGTGTGGTAGGTTTTCAAGATTCCAGCCCATGTAGCTTACAATAGACAACGTATTCATTAAAATGACACTTGAAAATTGAATGTTTATTATCTGATTGGTACCATGTTTTTGTCACTTTTGCATGTCGAATGCTTAAAACAATCCATAGTATAGATCCTAAAGCATGAATATGAATGTTTTAACAAAAATATCCATTTCAAGAATAGGTAAATTCAGACTTTATTTTTGTAAAAAATCATATAAAAATATGCTTCCGCGCCCGAATTTTATAATTCTTCATCATATTTTAGCTAAAAGAAAACATTGCAACAAGAAAATTGCTATTTCAAGTGTGGTAGGTATTCTAGAATCCAGATCATGTAGCTTACAATATACAACCTATTCATCAAGAATAGGTAAAATCGGACATTATTTTGTAAAAAATCATATGAATATTTGCTTCCGCGCCCGAATTTAATAATTCTTTATCATATTTTAGCTAAAAGAAAACATTGCAACATGAAAATTGCTATTTCAAATGTGGTAGGTATTCTAAAATCCAGCCCATGTATATTACAATATACAACGTATCCATCAAAAATATTTAAAATCGAACTTTATTTTTGTAATAAATCACATAAATATTTGCTTCCGCGCCCGAATTTTATAATTCTTTATCATACTTTAGCTAGAAGAAAACATTGCAATAAGAAAATTGCTATTTCAAGTGTGGTAGGTATCCTACAATCCAGCCCATTTAACTTACAATATAAAACGTATTCATGAAGAATAGGTAAAATCTGACTTAATTTTTTGTAAAAATTCATATAAATATTTTCTTCCGCGCACGAATTTTATAATTCTTCATCATATTTTAGCTGAAAGAAAACATTGCAATAAGAAAATTGCTATTTCAAGTGTGGTATGTATCCTAGAATCCAGCCCATGTAGCTTACAAAATACAACGTATTCATCAAGAATAGGTAAAATCTGACTTTATTTTTGTAAAAAATCATATACATATTTGCTTCCGCGCCCGAATTTTATAATTCTTCATCATATTTTAGCTAAAAGAAAACATTGCAACAAGAAAATTGCTATTTAAAGCGTGGTAGGTATTCTAGAATCCAGCCCATGGAGCTTAAAATATACAACGTATTCATTAAAATGACACCCGAAAATTGAATGTTTATTATCTGATTAGTACCACATTTTGGTCACTTTTGCATGTCCAATGATTAGAACCATCCATAGTATAGATCCTAAAGCATGAATATGAATGTTTTAACAA
The DNA here is from genome assembly GCA_035578165.1 of Stenolophus ochropezus. Taxonomy (NCBI): domain Eukaryota; kingdom Metazoa; phylum Arthropoda; class Insecta; order Coleoptera; family Carabidae; genus Stenolophus; species Stenolophus ochropezus. Next base: position 255,158 of record JAQOWZ010000066.1, on the reverse strand, counting down.
AAATATCCATTTCAAGAATAGGTAAAATCTGACTTTATTTTATTAAAAAATCATATAAATATTAGCTTCCGCGCCCGAATTTTATAATTTTTCATCTAATTTTAGCTAAAAGAAAACATTGCAACAAGAAAATTGCTATTTCAAGTATGGTAGGTATTCTAGAATCCAGCCCATGTAGCTTACAATATACAACGTATTTATTAAAATGAAACCCGAAAATTGAATGTTTATTATCTGATTAGTTCCATGTTTTGTTCACTTTTGCATGTCCAATGCTTAAAACCATCCATAGTATAAATCCTAAAGCATGAATATGAATGTTTAAACAAAAATATCCATTTATAAAAGAGTTAAAATCTGACTTTATTTTTTTAAAAAATCATATAAATATTTGCTTTCGCGCTCAAATTTTATAATTCCTCATCATATTTTAGCTAAAAGAAAACATTGCAAAAAGAAAATTGCTATTTCAAGTGTGGTAGATATTCTAGAAAACAGCCCATGTAGCTTACAATATACAACGTATTCATCAAGAATACGTAAAATCTGACATTATTTTTGTAAAAAATCATATAAATATTTGCTTCCGCACCCGAATTTTATAAATCTTCATCATATTTTAGCTAAAAGAAAACATTGCAACAAGAAAATTTCTATTTCAAGTGTGGTAGGTATTCTAGAATCCAGCCCATGTAGCTTACAATATACAACGTTTTCATTAAAATGGCACCCGAAAATTCAATGTTTATTATCTGATTGTACCACGTTTTGGTCACTTTTGCATGTCAAATGCTAAAATTATCGATAGTAATATCAATTTCAAGAATAGGTAAAATCTGACTTTATTTTTGTAAACAAATCATATAAATATTTGCTTCCGCACCCGAATTTTATAATTCTTCATCATATTTTAGCTAAAAGAAAACATTGCAACAAAAAAATTCTATTTCAAGTGTGGTAGGTATTCTAGAATCCAGCCCATGTAGCTTAAAATATACAACGTTTTCATTAAAATGACACCCAAAAATTGAATGCTTATTATCTGATTGGTACCACGTTTTGGTCACTTTTGCATGTCGAATGTTAAAGTCATCCATAGTATAGATCCTAAATCATGAATATGAATGTTTTAACAAAAATATCCATTTCAAAATAGGTAAAATCTGACTTTATTTTTGTAAGAAATCATATAAATATTAGCTAACGCGCCTGAATTTTATAATTTTTTATTATATTTTAGCTAAGAGAAAACATTGCAACTAGAAAATTGCTATTTCAAGTGTGGTAGGTATTTTAGAATACATATATATATATATATATATATATATATATATATATATATATATATATATATATATATATAAAAGAGTATCAATCGGAGTCCTGCATAAAAGTATACACTGGAGGTTATACTAAGTATTCATCGGGGTCCCCAACCCTACATTAGAAATAATGTGATGTGATCTAACTTTGTAGTTGTGTGAAAGAAGTTTGTTTGGATACAAAAGTGGGGCAAAGGATAATTTTTGTTTAGTTAACTGTTAATATATGTACGTATGTCCATTTTGAAAACCGGCTTAATAACAATCTGTGAAATAGTGATTGATTATTTATTTTATTCAACAATTTATTATATAAGCAAATGTCCCATTTAAATACTAACATTTCCGTGCATATTGTAGTGCATTTTTATCACAGTTTTAATGCCATGCTTTAAATAAATTACGTCACACTTCTAAAATTTAATAATAACAACGTGTAAAATAGTGATTGAGTATTTATATTATTCAATAATGTATATATAAAAAATGTGCCATTCAAATACTCATATTCCTGTTCATTTTATAATTCATTTGTATCACAAATTTAATGCCATTGCTCAAAAATTTATTTGGAACACTTTGGCAAATAGGGATTTATTATATATCTTGTTCGACAAAATATATATTGAAACAAATTTAATTTTTAGAAAGATAACTTTTAACGTATTTATTTATTAAAAGAGATCTTTGTTATGTTATCATTTATGACTTTTGTTTTTGAATCTCAAGATAATCTTTGGTGTATGTTATTTTTGACTAGTTGTATATCTAAATATATAACTAAATAAACTATATATTATTACTATTTACATACTAACATTCCCGTACATTTGTATTTCATTCTTAACACAGATTTTAATGCCTATGATTAAATCGTTTATGTAACACTTCTAAATTCTATTAATAACAATGTGTGAAATTGTGATTTAGAATTTATATTATTCAACAATATATTATATAAACAAAGGTACTATTTAATTACTCACATTCTTGTATATATTATAATTCATTTTTATCACTAATTTAACACCATTGACTAAATAAGTTACAATACACTTCTAAAATTTATTAATAACAATGTGTGAAATAGTGATTGAATATTTACGTTATTCAACGATTTATTATATAAACAAATGTGCCATTTAAATACTCATTCCTTTACATACATAATTCATTTTTATCAAAAATTTAATGTTATTGGTTAAATAAAGTACTTAAAACTTCTGAAATTTATTACAGTTTAATGCGATTGTTTACATAAATTAGGTAACACTTCTAAAATTTATTACTAACTATGTGTGAAATAGTAATTGAGTTTTTGTATTATTCAACTATGTATTATACGAGGTATTATATATCCAAATTTATTAACAACAATATAAAAACTAAAAAAAATCATATCTCTTTTATTATAAATATTTTATTAAGGTGTTTTAATGTTTTTCGCCTTCTTTTGACCTCTAGTATCACCCATTAAAAATAAAATAAAAAGACCGTAAACACCTTGTGACGTGTCCCTGGTCGGGGGCGTCAATTTGTGACGATCACTTGGGCCGCTGCGACTTTGGCGGTCCGTGATGTCGTGGTTCTTCCCCAGGAAGTCGGGTTTTCTCGAGCGCCAATCAGCGGAACCTAGGGAGAGAACAAAATGCCACGGGAACTCTAGGTCGGTTAGGCCAGGGTGGTAACTAAAATCCAGAATTACTAAGAAAAACCAGTATTTATTGCAGATTCCTTTGGTTCCATACGTCGTTAACGCTGGGAAGTCACAGTCGTAGTCGCGGTCTGAATTTATCGCGGTCTGGAAGGAAGTGATGATGATGATCGGATGACGAAACAGTGTTGTGTGAGTAACGGGGAGTATCCGTGATTGCGGACAGGAAGTCAGGTTTAGTGACGCTTCGTCACAACCTATATTTATATTTTAAACAAATATACCATTTAAATAAACACAAACTGTATATTTTAATTCATTCTTACCCCAAATTGAATGCATTTGTTTAAATAAATTACCTGAAACTTCTAAAATTTATTAACAACAATGTGGCAAATAGGGATTGACTATTTATATTGTTCAATAGTGGACATATACAGAGTGCGCAACGAATGGGAATTAAAAAAATTGCGGATACTCTCTCTCCTGATAGATTTAGAGCAAAACTACAACAGTACAAAGTTGTTCGAAATTAAATTCTAAATCATTTAAGATCATAATTGTTGCAACAGTAGGACTACAATACAAGATATATTAAATATAAAATGTAATATTTTCGTTAAAAATCAGATAGCCATGAAAATAAAAGAAAATATCTATCTGTCAGTGTAGAGTTTCACTAATTATAATACTTATTGTCCATATTTTAATATTATTTAAGTTGAATTTATATTCATTTCTTTAATAATATGCTAATATTCAAAAATAGTACAAATATAATTTTAAAAATATTGAACACAAAGTAAGGTTACTAACTGTCACAATTGACATATAGATATTTTCTTTTATTTCCATGGGTGTCTGATTTTGAACGAAAATGTTACATATTATATTTAATTGATCTCGTACTGCACACGTGCTGTTACAAAAATTATGATCTTATCTGACGTAGAATTTAATTTTGACCAACTTTGTTCACAATTTTTTAGACACAATGTATACATACATAAACAAAACTAAAATTTATTACTTCGACACATAATTAATCTATCGTCCAAATAGTTGCGGAATTCGTCGATAGATGCCACTACTTAAAAAATAAATGTTGATTAAATAAATAAACATTTGTAAATGAAATAGATAATGGGATAAGATGCAGAACCAAAATATACAAGTCCAAAAAATAATGTCATAAAATATACAGACCCAAAACCGTGCAAATCTAAAAAATGACGTCATCCTAAAAACTGCGAGGGATAGCTACCAGAGTACAGGTTAGTGATACTCGGTGTTACTGCTACTATCCACTAGATGTCAGTGTACATTCTCATCATTCAATTCCAGTACTGGACTAGTATATAATTTGAACTCTTATTTATACATATTAATTCATATATATTATTTTAAAACGTGTAGGCAATATATCTTGCACATGCAAATTATTTTTCTAAATAACTATTATATAATTAAATAAACTATTGTATATTTCACACTAACTTACTTGTGCGTATCTATACTTTCTTCAGACTATCTCAAAAATGTCAATAATAAAAAAAGCAAAAATTTTACTTTTTTATTAATTTTACATTTATAGTCAAATCTTATTCTTCTAATTACCTGTATTGGTGAAAAAAACTGCAAATTACTTTGTGTAGATGATATCTACATTCATATAACACACTTTATTGAACATAATAAATAAGTAAACAATTTCATATGTAACAACTATTAAAAACAAATTCTCATTAATTCCTTTTACAAGAAGTACGCCACATTTTCGATATGCGGCACAAAGTACTCAAAAACTCGTTCAGCCGTTGATTTTATGTGGACTCCAGTGTCACTAACAACAGCAACTGTAGCAACATTTCCCAGATTTCAAAGCTTTCAATCTGTAACAAAATATTTAAAAAAATTCTAATCTCATACAATATTATTTTCCGAGTATTATACAACTTACGATAATTACGTACTTTTTTATTTTGCTCTGTATTTTCCAAAAGTATCTAGGACTCGACAAACCATAAGTCTCCAAGTTATCGTTGTTTGTTAATGTGTTGTAGGAAGAATCTCCAACCAATTGATTTATTTCCATTCCGTCTATTTCGGGGGAGCCATACAAGTTTGAGAGTCGTATAGCAGTAAAAACTTTGAATTTTCATTTTTGTTCTTATGAAGAGAATAGTAGTCTCACCAGAAGAAGTCCAATTAGATGTGTACCTAACGTCTGCAAAAAATACTTTCTACAAAAAATACCAAAAATTAATATGTGTGAAACCTACCATATATATCACATACAGAACTAGATCTAAGGTTCTACTATACTTATTTACTGAATAAACTAATTTTCAAATATAACTTTTTCAATGTAGTAAACTAAAAGCAAGATCAATGTATATAATATATATTAGTTAATAATCAAATATATTATCTTTATGCACGAGATTTGATAGTACTGTATGTCATTATTGAAATATAATTAATTATTTAGTTCGATTATAAATTGATTTACTTATGTTATCGGGAATAGAATCGTGAAATTAAATTTACAAAAGAAAACACTTTTTAGACGTAGATTATATTTTACAATAAATTATATGCACAATATATGTATATGATTTTTTGCAGGTTATATATTTATTATTGAACAAAAAAAAATAAGTACATTTTTATAGGGCACGAGCGCGCTGCGATCGTTCGGGCCCATTCACCTCAGTGGCCATGGTACAGAAAAGAGTGGGAACTTTAAATAGACGTCATGAACGGGGATAACGATAAATTTAATACGAGAAAAGATATATTAGCCATAGCCAAGGTTCTTTAACTACAACTGTTGTAGCTAAAGAACCTTAGCCATAGCATGGTGTTTTAAAATAGTTATATTATAGAAAAGTAATATAATATCTACAGAATGCGCTCTCTACTAAGGAATGACTGCGCTGTAGTCTATTGGGACCAAGCACGGCTTCACACCAACTTCATAGAGGTCGTAGTCGCGAAAAGAGTGGGAACTTTAAATAGACGTCATGAACGGGGATAACGAGAAATTTAATACGAGAAAAGATATACTATAGGATCTGCTGTTCTTGCCACATAAGTGATACCTTCAAGTTCAAATAATTTATGATACCTGACTACTAAGCTTCCCAACCCTATATAAAAGGTTATAAACCCTGCATAAGACAGTTTAAAATATCTCTGAATATAACTATACTTCAAACTGCTTAACAGGGCCCGCGTTATACAGTAAGCAAGGTAAGCGTGGCAGAAGAGCGCTAAGATGTGAGGGGCGCCATGCCTCCAAAATAAATAAATAAAAAAAAAATCGAAAAAGAAAACACTACGAGGTTGGTTAAATTAGCAAAGAACCATCATTTTACAAGACTAATACAATGAGCAAAAAAAATTTTTTCAACCAGTTTTTCTCAAAACACGGGACACAACTTTCTTATTTTAAATGGGAACAAATGTTTATTTTTAGGTTATTCGATAGAGTATTTTTTTCTGAATTTTATCATTACCTTGCATGTTCTTTATTAATTTGCATAATAACAAATATTTTTATAACTTTGTTACGAGTATAAATCTAACCAACCTTTTTTCTAAGTCAAAACTGAACTAAATTATTTTCTACAGCTCGTAGACTTTTTGATTGTTTAAGGTATTGAAAATAAACATAATACTAAGAATAAAATGTGTATGTTTATTTTAAAAATTTATAAATTAGAGTGATTATTGCTATAAAATTACAAGCTGTCGGCTGAGTACCTACAATGTAATATGCTTAGCGGCTTCACACAGTAGATAACAATATGACCCCGTACGTATATTGGTTGAATATACGGTTCAACTTTTTCTCGCTGTATCTCAAAAATGAAATATTTAAAAAAAAAATCAAATTAAAAAACCTCTTTGGTACCTTTTCTGAAAGTTTGGAACAGTATATGGGGGTCTATCTCTTCAGACCGAAACATTGCTTGATCATTGAAAATTGCACTACAAAATGCAAAATTGGCTTGTTCTTCAGTTAGTTTTAATTTTTTTAAGTATGTATTTCACAAAACCATTGTATTTTTATATTTTAAATACATTCATAATACATACAGACACATTCTCCTGCAAAAATAATCAAAATATTCCAAGTAACTTCCGAGAGAAAACAAGTTAAAAAAAAAAATATATATAAAATTTACAGTTTTTACAAATTGCTTCCAAGTGTTTTCTTTTTAGATTTTTTTTTATTTATTTATTTTGGAGGCATGGCGCCCCTCACATCTTAGCGCTCTTCTGCCACGCTTACCTTGCTTACTGTATAGCGCGGGCCCTGTTAAGCAGTTTGAAGTATAATTGTAGATAGATAGATAGATATATAGATATTTTATTTACTATGTTACATAAAATGTTGATTGTACGTCAAATTACATAATATAATAAAAATCAGCGAGTGATTAAAGAAAATTCATATTAGATGTCATATATCTTAGTATTTAAAAATTCCTCTACTGTGTAAAAGCAGTGTTTTATAAAATAAGGTTTCATAAGTTTCTTGAATTTTTTTTCTTCCAAGAGTTTAATATGTTCTGGCAAAGCATTATATAAATCGAGATTTAATGAGTTGTTTTTTGATTTAGTTAAATTATATTTAGGTTTCCGTAACAGAGAAGCTGACCGGGTTTGGTAAGAGTGGTAGTCCTAGTTCATAGAAAGTGACGTTTTCCGTTTATGAATTTCTGTAATTTGTTCATATATGTAAATTGAAGGAAGAGACATGATTTCGAGTTCTCTAAAACTATTTTTACATGAAATTCTTTGATTCAGACCACATATAATTCTTATCGCTTTTTTCTGTAATATAAAGACTTTTTTTGCATTAGTTGCATTGCCCCACCAAACAACGCCGTAAGATATTATAGACTGGAATAAGGCAAAATATGTTAAGCGCAAAGTGGAAGTGTCAACCAAGTGTTTTAACCTTCTTAGAAGAAAAATTACGGAAGACAATTTCTTGCAAATGTTTGTAATATGGGTGTTCCCGTTTAGTGAGTCATCTAATGTTAAATCTAATAAGGATACAGAGGTCCCATTTCCTACATTATTATTTGTTGATATTATTAACTCTTGACTCTTGCTTTTATTACGAAGTAAATTATTTGTTGTATACCATAATTCTGCTTTCTGTAGGTTCGCTTTAGAAATTTCTGCTAGTATATTTGAATCATAGTGCATACTTACAAGTGTTGTGTCATCTGCATACAAAACACTTTCGACAGGTTGAATAAAATTACTAAAATCATTAATATATATAATGAAAAATATGGGGCCCAGTACAGAACCCTGGGGCACACCATGCTCTAACATTCTAAATTCAGATGCATCTGACTTGATAAACACTGCCTGAAACCGATTTACTAGATAGGAAGCAAACAATTGTAAAGTATTTCCAATAATCCCATACATACGTAATTTGGATAATAATTTTTCATGTGAGACGCAATCAAAGGCTTTAGAAAGATCACATAAAGTGAGTGCCACCTTCTGGCTCTTCTCAATACCTTCTACTGTTTTATTAATAATATGTAGAGCAGCCTGAACGGTAGAATGTCCTTCACGAAAACCAAATTGATTATCGTTAAATAAGTTATTTGCTTCAAAAAAATTAATTAATTTCAATTTAATGATTTTCTCAAAAACTTTTGAAATCGTCGGCAAAATTGAAATTGGTCTATAATTTTCAACTTTCGAAATATCTCCTTTTTTGAATAGAGGAATAACTTTTGCTGTTTTAAAACAATTTGGATAAACCCCTTCTTGAATACATTTATTAAACAAAAAAGTTAAAGGTTCAACAATGAAATCAATTATTTCTTCCAATAAGTTATTACTCATATTATAAATATCGAGACATTTAGAATTTTTTAATGACCTGATTGCATTATACACATCAACTACATCAACTGTTTCGAGAATAAATCTTTTATTAGGAATACTAATGTTATTTACCGCCATATCTATTAAATTGTGGTTATCATTATGTACGCTTTTGATGTTTTCAATTGTTTTTGAGGCAACAGAAATAAAATATTCATTCAAATCATCTGGTGTTAAATTAGGATGTACTTTATGACTTGTGTTATTATAATTACGTTCTGAATTAATTAATTTCGAACTATCCTTGCTTTTATTATTGGAAGAAATTAAAAACTGTCCATAAGCTGTACGTTTAAGAAGTGTTATTTTGTTTCTATAATCCTTTAAATTGTTTTTATAAAGATTATGAAAAAACTCACTTCTTGTACTATCATACATAAGTTTCAAAAGTTTTAAATCATCCCTCTTTTTTTTGAGAGATGAATCAAACCAGTTAACGGGTTAATTTCTGAATTTTGTCTTGCATTCTCACAACGGAAAGCAAATTTCTATATAGTCGGTTAAACAATTAATTATAGCAGTAGCATTTTCATTAGCAGTAGTCAAGTGATCATTAAATATAGTACAAAAATTAATTGAGTTTAAGAAAAATTTAAATCGAGCAATATTGTTCTTAGTAAAAATTCTTGCCATCACACAACTCTGATCTGATATTATAATATTAGTTTTAATATTTATGTATTGACCCGCATGGTCAGAAAGACATGGATCAAGAACATCAGCGGAGAATTTGTTAGCGTCAAGGTTAGTGAGTATATTATCTAGACCAGTAGATGCGTTTAAGGTAATCCTTGTAGGTTTATCTATAGTAGCTTTCATGCCAAAAGATTCTATTAAATTAGAAAAATCTAAAAAATTATTACTAGGATTTTCAGAGCAACAGTCTAGATTGAAATCTCCTACAATTATTGTTTTTTTATGTGAAGAGTTAAATTTGGTTAATATTTCTTCCACTTTGTTATAAAAAGTAGTAAAATTACCTAATCCTGTCCTGTACGTAGTAATTAGAATGATGTCAAAGTCAGATAAATGTATACCACAAAATTCAGCGTGATTAGCTACGTTAAACTCAGTAAGATCCAAAGGTATACAATTTATATTTCTATCAACAAAAATTGCCACTCCACCATGTTTGTTCGATTCTCTACAAAAAAAATTGGTTAAAACATATCCGGAAATATTGACGCTTTGAATTGAAACAGAATCTAGCCAGTGTTCACTTATACATAAAACATTAAAGGGGTTACTTTCAAAAAATAATATTAATTGTTCAATTTTATTGCTAAGACACTGCACATTAATATGAAAAATGGATAGATCACCTAATATTGTATTCAGAGATATTTGAAATTGTCTTATGCAGGGTTTATAACCTTTTATATAGGGTTGGGAAGCTTAGTAGTCAGGTATCATAAATTATTTGAACTTGAAGGTATCACTTATGTGGCAAGAACAGCAGATCCTATAGTATATCTTTTCTCGTATTAAATTTCTCGTTATCCCCGTTCATGACGTCTATTTAAAGTTCCCACTCTTTTCGCGACTACGACCTCTATGAAGTTGGTGTGAAGCCGTGCTTGGTCCCAATAGACTACAGCGCAGTCATTCCTTAGTAGAGAGCGCATTCTGTAGATATTATATTACTTTTCTATGATATAACTATTTTAAAACACCATGCTATGGCTAAGGTTCTTTAGCTACAACAGTTGTAGTTAAAGAACCTTGGTTATGGCTAATATATCTTTTCTCGTATTAAATTTATCGTTATCCCCGTTCATGACGTCTATTTAAAGTTCCCACTCTTTTCTGTACCATGGCCACTGAGGTGAATAGGCCCGAACGATCGCAGCGCGCTCGTGCCCTATAAAAATGTACTTATTTTTTTTTTGTTCAATAATAAATATATAACCTGCAAAAAATCATATACATATATTGTGCATATAATTTATTGTAAAATATAATCTACGTCTAAAAAGTGTTTTCTTTTGTAAATTTAATTTCACGGATCTATTCCCGATAACATAAGTAAATCAATTTATAATCGAACTAAATAATTAATTATATTTCAATAATGATATACAGTACTATCAAATCTCGTGCATAAAGATAATATATTTGATTATTAACTAATATGTATTATATACATTGATCTTGCTTGTAGTTTACTACATTGAAAAAGTTATATTTGAAAATTAGTTTATTCAGTAAATAAATATAGTAGAACCTTAGATCTAGTTCTGTATGTGATATATATGGTAGGTTTCACACATATTAATTGTTGGTATTTTTTGTAGAAAGTATTTTTTGCAGACGTTAGGTATACATCTAATTGGACTTCTTCTGGTGAGACTACTATTCTCTTCATAAGAACAAAAATGAAAATTCAAAGTTTTTACTGCTATACGACTCTCAAACCTGTATGGCTCCCCCGAAATAGACTGAATGGAAACAAATCAATTGGTTGGAGATTCTTCCTACAACACATTAACAAAAAACGATAACTTGGAGACTTATGGTTTGTCGAGTCCTAGATACTTTTGGAAAATACAGAGCAAAATAAAAAAGTACGTAATTATCGTAAGTTGTATAATACTCGGAAAATAATATTGTATGAGATTAGAATTTTTTTTAATATTTTGTTACAGAATGAAAGCTTTGAAATCTGGGAAATGTTGCTACAGTTGCTGTTGTTAGTGATACTGGAGTCCACATAAAATCAACGGCTGAACGAGTTTTTGAGTACTTTGTGCCGCATATCGAAAATGTGGCGTACTTCTTGTAAAAGGAATTAATGAGAATTTGTTTTTAATAGTTGTTACATATGGAATTGTTTACTTATTTATTGTGTTCAATAAAGTGGGTTATATGAATGTAGATATCATCTACACAAAGTAATTTGCAGTTTTTTTCACCAATACAGGTAATTAGAAGAATAAGATTTGACTATAAATTTAAAATTAATAAAAAAGTAAAATTTTTGCTTTTTTTATTATTGACATTTTTGAGATAGTCTGAAAAAAGTATAGGTACGCACAAGTAAGTTAGTGTGAAATATACAATAGTTTATTTAATTACATAATAGTTATTTAGAAAAATAATTTGCATGTGTAAGATATATTGCCTACACGTTTTAAAATAATATATATGAATTAATATGTATAAATAAAAGTTCAAATTATATACTAGTCCAGTACTGCAATTGAATGATAAGAATGTACACTGACATCTAGTGGATAGTAGCAGTAACACCGAGTAACACTAACCTGTACTTTGGTAGCTATCCCTCCCAGTTTTTAGAATGACGTCATTTTTTAGATTTGCACGGTTTTGGCTCTGTATATTTTATGACATTATTTTTTGGACTTGTATATTTTGGTTCTGCACCTCATCGCATTATCTATTTCATTTACAAATGTTTATTTATTTAATCAACATTTATTTTTTTAGTAGTGGCATCTATCGACGAATTCCGCAACTATTTGAACGATAGATTAATTATGTGTCGAAATAGTAAATGATTTTATTCTTTGGCGCCAATACTATCATTTTGATCTTAAACGTATATAAATTTCATCATTTCAACTTGCATAGTTTATTATTAACAAAATGGAAAATAGGGATTAAGTATTTATATTATTCAACAATGTATGTACATATACATAAACAAAGGTACTAATTAATTACTAACATTCTCGGACATTGTTTAAATACGATATGTAACCCTTCTAAAACTTATTAATAACAAGGTGCGAAATAGTAATTGAATATTTTTTTATTCAACAATTTATTATATAAACAAATGTGCCATTTAAAACTTACATTAATTTACATTTATAATGCATTTTTATCACAATTTTAATTGTATTGGTTAAATAAATGACCTGAAACATCTAAAATTTATTACAGTTTTAATGCCATTGTTTAAATAAAGTACGTGACACTTCTAAAACAATGTAATTTATAATCAATCTTAATAACAACAATTTGGCAAAAATAGATAAATATTGTTTAACAAAGTATATACCGTGTGTCCCAAGAAGGTGTTGTCATAGGCACATAACATGGGTTTTTGGTAAGTAAAAACTAATTCACTATATATACAGGATAAAATACATGTACTTCTACATCTTATTTAATACAGATCACTTAATTTTAATAGCATAATTCAATGAAATTTACATAAAGGAATTACTGTTTTTTATGTACCAGTTTTATTACTAATAGAAAATGTGACATTTCTGTCAATTCGTTTTCATGGGTTTAGAAAAATGGTCTTACAGAATCGTAGGTCTTTGGAATAATGCCTAGTGTTAAAATTTCTTTTTAATATTTTTTTTCGTAATTGTGCACTATATAAATACATTTGTTAATAATATTTCTTCATTGTACCTATTAAGAAGTTATTTCTTTAGTTTTTTCTTTATTTCTGGATTCATTTTAATTATTTCTCATTAAATATTTTTTACAAAACATATTATTAATTTTGTATTAACATTAAAAAACAGAAAACATAAAAAAGACATTTCCATAATCGGAATCGACCTATGATCAGTTTCGATTCCGTAGCTTATTTGCCTGACGTGATAACCATGAATTGACAGCAGTCATTTTGCATAACAAAAGTATCACGTGAAAAAATTAACACTTTTTCATTAATTTCGGTGAATTGTGCTATTAAAATAAAGTAATCTGTTTTAAATAAGATGTAGAAATACATATAGTTTTGTCCTGTACAATATGGTGACTTACTTGCAAGCCGGACAGTTTTAATTTACCAAAAACTGTTTTACCATGTTATATGCCTATGACAACACCTTCTTGGGACACACGGTATACTGGGTGAATTCTTGAAAGCCGAACATAAGAATTTAACATGGGAAAATCGTTTTTCATAGATTATTGCTCCCCAATTTAAATTCGAGCGTTTATAATTACACAAATCGAAAGGAAATGATTTATTTTATTCATTTCATAACAAATTTATTCATTTTTAACTGTAATTTTACAACACTTCTAACCGAGAAATCATGTTTAGCCATGATTTGTTTAAAACATAATGTTGCGGAATTCATCAATAGATTGCACTATTGGAAATAATAAATGTTGATTAAATAAATTAAAATTTATAAAATTAAATAGACTACAACTATATATTTGTATTTACAAACTCTCTTTTAATTTATAACTTTAAATTTTAAAACACAAATGATTTAATTTTTTGGCGCTAATACTGTCATTTGGATATTAAAAGTAAAAATAATAAATACTATTTTCACACTTTCAACTTGCATAGTTTGTTAACAACATGATGGAAAAGAGGGACTAAGTACTCATATTATTCAACAAAGTATGTACAATATGTACATACAGGGTGTTGACTCGAACGCCCGAACATAGGGATATAACATGTACAATCATATTTTCGTAATTTCCTGCGTCCCTAAATATTTTATGTAGAAAAGCTTGAAATAAAGGTTGTTGAGCATGAAATTCTGCATTTGAATCAATAAACAAAATTAATTTTACGTGCCCTGTATGTTCAGAAATTGGGTATGCATTTTTGTCACAAATTTAATGCTATTGTTTTAATAAATGACCTAAAACTTTTAAAATTTTATCACAGCTTTGATGCCATTGTTTAAATAAATTACGTGACACTTCTAAAATTTATTAATAACTATGTGTGAAATAGTGACAGAGAATTTATATTATTCTACAATGTAATTAATAATTAAATTTATTAAAAACAATGTGGAAAATAATGATTTAAGTATTACGAATATTATTTAATAAAGTATATATTTATATATAAACAAATTAAACCTTAAACAACTAACATTCCCGTACATTTTATATTGCATTCATATCACAGATTTTAATGCCAATGTTTATATTTTTTACGTAACTCTTTTCATATCTATTAAAAAACAATGTGTATAATAGTGATTCAGTATTTATATTATTATATATTATATTTATATTATACTAAATATACCATTTATATAACCACATTACTATACAGGATGTTCCATTTAAAAGTGCCACCATTGCTATCTCGAGAAGTATAAGAGCTACGAGGTTGGTTAAATTAGCAAAGAACCACCATTTTACAAGACTAATATAATAAGCAAAAAAAATTTTTTTTTCAACCAGTGGTTCTCAAAATACGGGACACAACTTTCTTATTTTAAATGGAAACGTTTGTTTATTTTTAGGTTATTCGATTAAGTATTTTTTTCTGAATTCAGCGATATGTACATATCATATACTAATATAACAAAATAATTGAGAAAAATGCATGTTAAATTTATATGTATTTTATTTATATCTGGCTGAAACAAGAGTGCTATGGTTAGAAAACATAGACATGTAGTTCTGTCTAAGATTGTTTGATTATTTTTTGTTAAATTTTATTTGCTTGAACTGTCAGTTTTAAGAAGAAAATGAATTGTTTTCTATCCAGATCACTCTTATTTCAGCCAGATATAAATAAAATACAAATAAATCTACCATGCATTTTTCTCAGTTATTTTGTTATATTAGTATATGATATGTTTATATCGTTGAATTCAGAAAAAAATACTCTATCGAATAACCTAAAAATAAACATACGTTTCTATTTAAAATAAGAAAGTTGTGTCCCGTATTTTGAGAACCACAGGTTGTAAAAAAATTTTTTTTTGCTCATTGTATTAGTCTTGTAACCAACAGTAAAACAATGAGCAAAAAAATTTTCTTTTCGATCAGTGGTTCTTAAAATACTGGTCACAACTTTCTTATTTTAAATGGGAGCATATGTTTATTTTTAGGTTATTCGATAGAGTACGTTTTCAGAATTCAACGATATAAACATTGCAGCCAGATATAAATAAAAAACATATAAATCTAACATGCATTTTTCTCAGTTATTTTATTAAATTAGTATATGATATGTTTATATCGTTGAATTTAGAAAAAAATACTCTATTGAATAACCTAAAAATAAACATATGTTCCCATTTAAAATAAGAAAGTTGTGCCCCATATTTTGAGAACCACTGGTCGAAAATTTTTGCTCATTGTATTAGTCTTGTTAAATGGAACACACTGTATATATAAACAAATATACAATTTATTAATTTTATTTTATTTGCTATTAACAACATGGAACATAGGGATTAAGTATTTATTTTAATTTACAATGTGTATACATATACATAAAAATGTACCATTTAAAAACTAATAATCCGGTACATTTTACAATGCATTCTTACTACAGAATTTAATGACATTTTTTATTAAACTACCCACGTAACACTACTAATTTTTATTAATAATAATGTATGAAATATTGATTAAGTATTTATATTATTCAACAATGTATTATTTAAACGAATATATTATATTTTTATTTTATAATTCATTCTTATCATTGATTTTAATGCTAATGTTTAAATAATTTATGTAACACTTCTCATATCTATTAATAATAATGTGTTAAATTATTATTTAATATTTATATTATTCAACAATACATACAAATGTACTATTTAATTACTCACATTCTTGTACATTTTATACTTTATTTTTATCACAAATTTGAAATTGAATATTTATGTTATTGAACAATGTATTTTATAAAAAATTTTCAAAATAATATTTATTATTAAAATAGCAATGCGCAACTGTAACAAACAATGCATACTGTGACAGTTATATTAAATACATATCTCTATAAATAAACGAATAAATAAATTATTCAAGTACTATATATATATATATATATATATATATATATATATATATATATATATATATATATATATATATATAGTAAGCCATCCTTCTACCCTCAGGTGTAGGATGTATACAGTTTTACTTAATGTTAATTAAATTTACATAATTTAATGTCCAGTAATTTCACATGTGCACTAATTTTGCCCATTGTTTCTTGTCAAAATAATATTTATTATTAAAATAGCAATGCGCAACTGTAACAAACAATGCATACTGTGACAGTTATATTAAATACATATCTCTATAAATAAACGAATAAATAAATTATTCAAGTACTATATATATATATATATATTTATATAATATATATATATATATATTTATATATTTATATATATATATATATATATATATATATATATATATATATAGTCAGCCATCCTTCTACCCTCAGGTGTAGGATGTATACATTTTTACTTAATGTTAATTAAATTTACATAATTTAATGTCCAGTAATTTCACATGTGCACTAATTTTGCCCATTGTTTCTTGTCCTTTGCGATTCTTCTTGCTTCTTGCATCGGGATGTTTCTTTTCGTCAGTATCTTCTTTACTACGTTATCCCATGTGTTCTTTGGTCTTCCCCTTCCCCTTTTTGGTGTAATGTTGGTCATCCACACTTGGCGTACCGGTCTACTTTCGTTTATTCGTATCATGTGTCCCCACCAGGCTAGTTGTCTTGTTTCTATGAAATCTAGTATTGGTTTGCATTGCAGTTCTTCCCTGATGGCTTCATTTCTTACTCTATCTAACATTGTTACTCCTTTAACTCTTCTTAGATATTTCATCTCTATCGCCTGTATTTTACTTTTTGTTCTATTTGACAATATCCATGATTCACACCCGTACGTCAATATCGCTCTATATATTGTGTTAAATACCGTCATTTTTGTTTTATTGCTTATTTCTTTTTTTCCTATAAAATTGTGTTTTGATTGCGCGATATATTTTTGTCGTTTCAATTATTCTTTCGTTTATGTCAGCATCTTGTGTGCCGTTACTATCTATTGTTATGCCTAAATATTGGAATTTATTAACTTGTTCTATTGTTTCAATATTTACTGTTATATTAGCAGTTGTTGGTTCGTTAGAGATTACCATTATTTTGGTTTTAGTCGCATTTATTTTCATATTGTATTTCTTTATAATTTCGTTCCAGGTGTTAATATTTTGTTCCATTTTTTCCTCGCTGTTTGCTATAATTACAGCGTCATCGGCGTAAGCACATATTGATATTTTTACTGGTAGTAGATTTCTATACCCTACATGTATCTTATTGAATTTTTGATCGCAGTCCTTTACTATCTCAACCATAAATATCGTAAATAATACTGGGCTCATTACTCCTCCTTGTCTCAAACCGTTCTTTGATTCGAAGAGCTCGCTTTTCCTATTTTGGCTAATTACGTAGTTCGTGTTTTTGTTATACAGTCCTTTTATACCATTTAGAAGATTAGTGCTTAAACCTTTTCTTTTTAGGATTTTCCACATTATCTTTCTTTGTACTCTGTCAAACGCTTTTTCTAAATCTATGAATGTCATGTATGTTTTTGTGTTAGTGATCTTAGTCTTATGTATTAAGTCCTTAACTGTGAATATATGGTCTTGGCTACTGCGTCCTTTCCTAAATACTTTCAGTGTCGTACACAATAACGATATGCCTCTGTAGTTGTTGCATTCGGTAGTGTCTCCTTTCTTGGGTATCTGCACAATTATTGCTAATTCCCAATCGTTTGGTATTTTATCTCCATTCCAAATTTTGTTGAAAATTGTTACCAATATTTCTATGCCCTTTTCCCCCATGTACTTTAAGATTTCTGACGTAATTTTGTCATGCCCTGCTGCTTTACCATTTTTAAGTATTTGTAGTGCTTCTTTTACTTCTTCTATTTGTATTTCCTGCGTTTCGTCTTCATTCCATTTTCTACCTGGTCTGTTAAAATTTGTTCAACAGGTTCTATCTGATTATCTTCATCTGTGAATAATAGCTCTTGGAAATATTGCTTCCATCTGTTCATGATATTTTGTTCTTTTGTTAATATTGTACCTTCTTTGGATTTGACTGTATTTGCTACTTTCCTCTTCTCATTTCTTAATGATTTCAGTGTTTTATAAAATAATTTTTGACTTTCTTTACTGTTGTCTTCCATTTGTTTTCCAAATTGTTCCCAGCTTTTTTCTTTCGCTTGTGCTACTATTTCTTTAACCTTCCGTCTTTGTTGTTTGTATTGATCATAGTTTTCATGTTCTATTACTAAGATATTTTACCCATGTTTTCTTTTTCTTTTTTACTTCCTCTTTTATTTTCTCATTCCACCAGAACGTCATTCTTTTATTAGCTTCCTTTTTACTACTTCCACATATACTCTTTGCTGCTTGTGTTACTATTTTTTTTAAAAATACTCCATGTTTCTTCTATATCCTTGTCCTTATAGTTGATTTTCTCTATGTCAGTTAATCTATTTATTTCTTGTGCATATTTTGTCGCTGTTATTATATATCTAAGTTTGTATGTTTTTATTGTCTCATATTCTATTATCCTTGTTTCTTCAGTTTTAGTGTTCTCATCTTTACTCATTTTTTAATTCTTGCTTCTACGAGAAAGTGATCGCAGTAGATTTCTGGGCCACGCCTCACTCTGTAATCCTGTACTAAATTTCTCTTTTTGTTTTCCACAACTATATAGTCTATTATTGATGTATCTTCTTCTCTTGGCCCTTGTCTTGTGTATTTATGTACATTTTTATGTTGAAAAAACGTATTAGTAATTAACAAGTCATTTAATATACAGTAGTCTATCAGTCTTCTTCCGTTATTATATCTTCGGTTTTCTCCATATATCTTCACTGTATTTGAAGTGTTTTCATCTCGTATGGCTACTCCGATTACATAAATTTCCACTTTACTATTCTCCGTAACTAGATTTAATTCTTCCCAAAATTTGTCTTTCATGTCAACTAACTCATCTTCATCCGGTTTATATATTATTATTATTGTTTTTTCACTTTCTTTTTCAATTTTCAACTCGATTTTTAGGATCCTCTAACTACATCCTTCCCAGGACTGCACGTAGTTTATTAACTTTTTATTTACTAGACAAGCTACTCCTGCTACTGCTATGTTTTCTTTCGACACTCCACTGTAAATCAACATATGCCCGTTATCTATAATTATTTCTCCCTTATCATTCTTTTTTGTTTGTAATTTTTTTTTTTTAAATCTGACTTTATTTTTGTATAAAATCATATAAATGTTTGCTTCCGCGCACGAATTTTATAATTCTTCATCATATTTTAGCTAATAGAAAACTTTGCCACAAGAAAATTCCTATTTCAAGTTTGGTAGGTATTCTAGATTCTAGCTCATGTAGCTTACAATATACAACGTAGTCATCAAGAATAGGTAAAATCTGACTTTATTTTTTTAAAAACCATATAAATATTTGCTTCCGCGCCCGAATTTTATAATTCTTCATCATATTTTAGCTAAAAGAAAACATTGCAACAAGAAAATTTATATTTCAAGTGTGGTAGGTAATCTAGAATCCAGCCCATGTAGCTTACAATATACAACGTATTCTAAAATGATACCCGAAAATTGAATGTTTATTATCTGATTGGTACCACCTTTTGATCACTTTTGCATGTTCAATGCTAAAATTATCCGTAGTATAGATCCTAAAGCATGAATATGAATGTTTTGACAAAAATATCCATTTCAAGAATAGGTAAAATCTGACTTTATTTTTGTAGAAAATCACATAAAAATTTGCTTCCGCGCCCGAATTTTATAATTCTTCATCATATTTTAGCTAAAAGGAAACATTGCAACAAGAAAATTGCTATTTCAAGTGTGGTAGGTATTCTAGAATCCAGCACATGTAGCTTACAATATACAACGTATTCATCAAGAATAGGTAAAATCTGACTTTATTTTTGTAAAAAATCATATAAATAATAGCTTCCGCGCCCGAATTTTATAATTCTTCAGCATATTTTAGCTAAAAGGAAACATTGTAACAAGAAAATTACTATTTCAAGTGTGGTAGGTATTCTAGAATGCAGCTTATATAGCTTACAATATACAATGTATTCATTAAAATGACACCCGAAAATTGAATGTTTATTATCTGATTGGTACCATGTTTTGACCACTTATGCATGTCCAATGCTATAAACCATCTAAAGTTTAGATCCTAAAGCATGAATATGAATGTTTAACAAAATATCTATTTCAAGAATAGGTAAAATCTGACTTTATTTTTGTAAAAATCATATAAATATTTGCTGCCGCGTCCAAATTTTATAATTTTTTATCATATTTTAGCTAAAAGAAAACATTGCAACAAGAAAATTTCTATTTCAAGTGTGGTAGGTATTCTAGAATCCAGCCCATGTAGCTTACAATATACATCGTATTCATTAAAATAACACCCGATAATTGAATGTTTATTATCTGAATGGTATCACGTTTTAGTCACTTTTGCATGTCCAATTCTTAAAACCATCCATAGTATAGATCCTAAAGCATGAATATGAATGTTATTACAAAAATATCCATTTCAAGAACAGGTGAAATCTGACTTTATTATCAATTGAATATTTATTATCTGATTGGTATCACGTTTCGGTCACTTTTGCATGTCCAATGCTTAACACCATCCAAATATAGATCCTAAAGCTTGAATATGAATGTTTTAACAAAAATATCCATTTCAAGAATAGGTAAAATCTGACTTTATTTTTGTAAAAAATCATATAAATATTTGCTTTCGCGCCCGAATTTTATAATTCTTCATCATATTACAGCTAAAAGAAAACATTGCAACAAGAAAATTGCGATTTCAAGTGTGGTATGTATTCTAGAATCCAGCACGCGTAGCTTACAATATACAACGTATTCATCAAGAGTAGGTAAAATCTGACTATATTTTTGTAAAAAATCATATAAATATTTGCTTTCGCGCCCGTATTTTATAATTCTTCTCTATATATGAGCTAAAAGAAAACATTGCAACAAGAAAATTGCTATTTCAAGTGTGGTAGGTATTCTAGAATACAGCCCATGTAGCTTACAATAAACAACGTAATCATCAAGAATAGGTAAAATCTGACTTTATTTTTGTAAAAAATCATATAAATATTTACTTCCGAGGCCAGATTAAAAAATTCTTCATCATATTTTAGCTAAAAGAAAACATTGCAAAAAGAAAATTGCTATTTCAAGTGTGGTAGGTATTCTAGAATCCAGCCCATGTAGCTTAAAATATACAACGTTTTCATTAAAATGACACCCAAAAATTGAATGCTTATTATCTGATTGGTACCACGTTTTGGCCACTTTTGCATGTCCAATGCTAAAATTATCCATAGTATAGATCCTAAAGCATGAGTATGAATATTTTAACAAAAATGTCCATTTTAAGAATAGGTAATATCTGACTTAATTTTTGTAAAAAATCATATAAATATTTGCTTCCGCGCCCAAATTTTATAATTCTTTATAATATTTTACCTAAAAGAAAACATTGCAACAAGAAAATTGCTATTTTAAGTGTGGTAGGTATTTTAGAATCCAGCCCATGTAGCTTGCAATATACAACGTATTCATTAAAATAACACCCGAAAATTGAATGTTTATTATCTGATTGGTACCACGTTTTGGTCACTTTTGCATGTCCATTGCTTAAAACCATCCATACTATAGATCGTAAAGCATGAATATGAATGTTTCATAAAAATATCCATTTCAAGAATAGGTAAAATATGACTTTATTTTTATAAAAAATCATATAAATATTTGCTTCTGCGCCTGAATTTAATAATTTTTTTATCATATATAAGCTAAAAGAAAACATTGCAACAAGAAAATTGCTATATCAAGTGTGGTAGGTATTCTAGAATCCAGCCCATGTAGCTTACAATATACAACGTATTCATTAAAATGACACCCGAAAATTGATTGTTTATTATCTGATTGGTACCTCGTTTCGGTCACTTTTGCATATCCAATGCTTAAAACTATCCATAGTATATATCCTAAAGCATGAATATGAATGTTTTGACAAAAATATCCATTTCAAAATAGGTAAAATCTGACTTTATTTTTGTAAAAAATCATATAAATATTTGCTTCCGCGCCCGAATATTATAATTCTTCATCATATTTTAGCTAAAAGAAAACATTGCAACAAGAAAATTGCTATTTCAAGTGTGGTAGGTATTCTAGAATCCTGCCCATGTAGCTTACAATATACAGCGTATTCAGCAAGAATAGGTGAAATCTGACTTTATTTTTGTAAAAAATCATTTAAGTATTTGCTTCCTCGCTTGAATTTTATAATTCTTCATCATATTTTAGCTAAAAGAAAACATTTCAACAAGAAAATTGCAAGTGTGGTAGGTATTTTAGAATCCAGCCCATGTAGCTTACAATATACAAGGTATTTATCAAGAATAGGGAAAATCTGACATATATATATATATATATATATATATATATATATATATTTATATAATAATAATAATACTTTATTTGTTAAGAGAAAAATAACCTCCATACAAATAGATTGGCAACAGTAACATTTGTTATGAATAGTTGTGAGTTACATATTATTGTGTAAGTACATTTCATTCATTTAGCATAAATGCTCTTAGTTTTAAGGCGGATTTGAAGTAGTTGGCTAAATCCATCATCTTCGTCTTGGTTGGTGTAGAAAGTAAACTATTGAAGGCATTTTCTGGAAAACAGCATGTTATATATTTATTGAGGAAATTGGTGCGGATAGGGTTAAAAATCGGACAGGAGAATAGAAAATGGTTTAGATTATTTTCTTCGTGTAAATTACATAAACTGCAGTTTTCGTCGTCTTTAAAATTATGACAAAAGCCGTCTTGAAAGCAATAGAATCGTTTAATGTTTGTTGTTCTAAGTTGACTGTATAATTTTAGGATAGCAAAAGGAATATCTTGAGATAAGTAGTTATAACTGGTAATGTATGTTTGATAAGTAGGGTTATAAGTGGAACGTAGTATCTTTCTAGTATCTTCTTCATATAATACTTCATTATAAGATTTTATTATATTGTCTATTTCTGCTTTAAGTGTTATGCAGCTCTGTGTGTCCCGTATCCATGAAAAATTAGCTCTTGCCAGTATATCTTGTAGCTGCCTTATCCAGTTATAATTTGTTTGTTTTTTCTGTGGGATAATGGTATTTGGTTTGTTGTTTAAAATTGATAGCTTGTTGTAACATATTTTGATATATCTTTCTTCTGGCATGAGGAGTATTTTATACCAAAAATTGAGTATACTTTCTACGATTTTTACTTCTAATTTTTTGGAGCCCGTCTCTCTTCTAATTATGTAGCCTGGAGTTGTTATTTGCCAGCCAAATAAGGTTTTGAAATATTGTGTTGAACCTTTTTCAATTATTTCCCTTTGCGTGGGTCCCCAAACTTCCGAGCCATACAACAATGTTGGTACAAGTATCGAATTATATAATTTTGCATTAGTGTCCCAACAATGCATTTGCGCTTTCAACATCGTGTTTTTAATAGCACCAGTGACTCTGTAAGATTTTCTTAATTTTTCATTGGTGTTTTCTTTAAAGTTTCCTGACGATGAGAAAGTTGTACCTAAATAGGTGTATTTGTTTGCATACTTAATTTCGTTGTTTTGGCAGAAGTGTTTTAAGTGTCTCTTAGGTGGTCTGCCTACATGGAAATGAACTATACTGGTTTTTTCTGCATTAACAGAGAGCTGATGTGCATTGCAGTATTCAGTTAACACGTTGAGTTTCCTTTGTATGTCGGGTGGTGAATTTGCAAATAAGACTATGTCATCAGCATACTGCAAAGATAATATGTCAATCTTGTTGTTTATGAAATAGCCCTCAAGGTTTTTTTGTCTGAAACTATTCTCGAGATCGGAAATGTACAATGCAAATAATAATGGACTGGTGCACTCACCCTGTAAAACTCCTTTGCTGACTTGTATTTCTTGCGATAGTTCATTATTTACGTTTATTCTTACAGTTGCCCCATCGTAGATATTTTTTAAAAGTCTTGTGATCTTGCCACTTATACCTAGATGGTGAATTTTATTCCAGAGAGCAGAATGAGGCACTGAGTCAAAAGCCTTTCGGAAATCAACGAAAATGGCGTATATTCCTTGTTTGTTTGTTAAGAAAGCTGATTGTATTATTGAATTCAAAACAAATATATTATCTATACACGATCTTTTTCTCCTGAAACCTGCTTGTGCCTCAGGAAGAATACTTTTACTTTCTACCCAGATTTGCATTCTTTTATTTATGATAAATGTAAAAAGTTTAGTTATTGCGTTAATTAAGGCAATGCCTCTATAATTGTTTTTATCCATTCGGTCTCCTTTTTTGTATAAAAGTGTTAATTTTATTGTTTTTAACTCTTTTGGTAGATTTTCTTCCATGAGAAAATTATTTAACAAATCTTTAAGATATACTACCCAATTATGTGGGAGATTTTGTAGCTGTTCGTATATTATTCCATCCGATCCAGGAGACTTATTTGATTTCAGTTTTCTTAAAGCGTTACAGATTTCATAGTGAGTGATATCACCATCCAAGTAAGGGTGATAAACATCAAAGAATATTTGTTCATGTGTTATCTTTTCGCTGTACCATTCTTGGAAAAACGTAGTCCATTCTTCTGAGTTTATTGGATTTGCTGCGTAGTTCGTTACTTGTAGAGAGTTTATTGTATTCCAAAATTGCTTCTGATCTATCACATTCCGTAATTTGTTTTTAATGTCATTTTTGTACTTATTTTTTTCTTCAGTAATACTATGTTTGTACTGCTTCTTTGCTTGCGTGTATGTACAAAGACTTTCTTGTGTGAAACCGTGTTTTTTACAATTTTTAAGGCAATTTCTAGTTGTTTTTTTAAGTTTTCTACATGTTTCATTAAACCATTTCTTTTCCTTAGAGTTAGCAGGTCTATTCTGATCTATTTTAATTTTTTTTTATTATGCCAATTTCGTTAGATGCTGCTTTTATTTCTTTTTTTATAAGTTCGTATCTCTCTGTTGAATTTATGTTGGAGATATTCCATGACTTATCGTTGAGTTTCTGACTGTAAAGTTCTGCTTATATTTATATATATATATATATATATATATATATATATATATATATATATATATATATAGACGTATATGCGTAATTTTGAACCACAACTTTTTGGCGCGAAAACTATAATTGTAAATATGCTTGAATAATAATTAATATGAGTGACTCTTTATTTATATAACCCATTTAAATCTTAATATATGTACTATTATTTATTATATTGCTATTTAGTGCAGTGTAAGAGTATACGTAGTTGTGAGGCCATTTTAATTCTTTGTACGGATAACAGATGTCGTCTTAGTGTCGGTAAGATAAGTCACTGAAATGTTTTGGTTAGAAACAATGGTAAGGTATCGCAATGTAAAATTTGAAATATATCGAATTATTTTGTGAATTATTATATTGCTATAATTTATCATATCTAGAATTCTATAATGTGAAACTATTTATGAAAATTCTATAGCAAAGCAAATTAAGAACAATAACATTGACTTAGAAATAAATAATTATCTCTACAGGGTGTAACACGTAAACGAGCTACCCCCAATAACTCCTATACTATTAAAGATGCATTGAAATCGTAAACAACAATCTTATAAAAGAACAAGCTCGATGTTTAATTAAATGAAAAAGTAAAATTCCAGTGGTTGTACATTATATAACAAAATTATTGAGAAAAATACAATGAAAATTTAAATATATATATATATATATATATATATATATATATATATATATATATATATATATATATATATATATATATATTGGATATAAATTTAAATTTATATTTCCTTATTCAAATGGATATCATTCTTTGTCTTCTATGAGATTGTCCTAACTGTATCTTTAATAGTATGGGAATTAAGGGATGTAAGGTATTATGTTCTTGAATATGTTTGCAAGGAATGTGAATGTATCTAGAAAGGCTCGGTTAAGTGTATGTAATTGAGTTTATTTGTCTGTTTTGATGTATGGTGAGCATAGATAAAAGAAGTATAAAAGACTGACTGCAGTAGAAATGAGGTATTTGCGGGAAGTATGATACAAGTAAGAATAAATAACACAATCTCTATTTAGTAACTTTTATTATTATTTATTCAACCTTTTTTTTACATTCATATATAAAAATAAGCTTTATTTTTCAATCACATACAAAAAAAGCGAATAATACCGTGGGTTTATTTTAAATGAAACATAGGATTTTTCATAATCATTGTTAGAAGTTTGACTGCAATGCATTAGATCGTTTATTTAAAAATGAAACAGGAAATACATTTAAAATTTATTAATTAGCGCCATACTGTTGTTACCTATACCGAGTGTTTTTTTCAAGATTCACATCGGGGATTGATTAATTAATTAATATTATTTGTTTATTTTGTAATTTTTTTATAATTTTTAATGGAATAATTCACTAAAATATATTTTCTGTTTCTGTCTTAATTTAATTATTATGTATTTGTTTATTTTGCAAATTACTTATAATTTTTTAATGGTATTATTCAGTAAAATGTATTTTCTATGTTTCATTTTAAAATAAATGCTTTGTCAAATTCGTAAGAATGGATATGAAAAATCCCATGTTTCACGTTAAAATAAACTCACTTTTATACAATGGTTGTCAATATTATTTTCCACATCAAAGTCGTGACAACTAATAAATAAACAAAAAATTCTACTATTGATAAATATAATGATTTCTGAGAATACAGAACATATAAATTAGCTATTAATGATATAATAATTGTGAGAAATACCGTCGATACAAAAATGTAAGTTAATATGCATCCATTATGAGCTCTATATCCTGTTTTAGTTTTTCGTTACTCATTGTATAACACTTCTGTTACCGTTTATTCTTTGTAATAGTTTTTACTTGTTCTGTGATTTCTATTAAGTACAAAATATCTAATTTTGTATATAAAGCGATAAAGTAGCACTAGAAATATTTTGTTTATTTTGAGAGATGTTAAGAAACAAAGTTAAACTAGAAAAAAACACTCATAAAATGATCTTTGTAAGAATTTTGTGTCACTTCTGGTTTTAACGAAAATATGTACCTATAACTTTAATTGTAGCATAGGGAATCGATAATTTTATATATTTTTTTTGAAATGTACATAAAGTTATCTTCCTAATGATACCAAAATATCATAGTTTTACTTTAACCACTTTAAAATATCAACAATTTAAGTTTATAATATTTACTTTAAAAACTCCATTAAAAATAAAACATATAGCAAGCTAAATGAAAATAATTTTGATACCTCCTGTCAAATGTCAATTTTTTTTAATATATTAGTTTTGATATTTTATGTTGCAATTAATATATTTCATAATAATAATGGCGCAAGTAAAATAAATAAATGCAGGTATTACTGATTGTTAAATAAAACGACAAAACTACAGTAAATATTTTTTTACATTCTTTGTTTTGTTTTCAATTAACAAAATTATGAGTTTAAATAAGTAAAAACTATGATATTTTGGTAATATTGTGAAGCTAATTTTAGGTATACTTATTCCGGAAAAAAATATGTATAAACATGTTGATTCTCTATGCTATAATTTAAGTTGTCCGTTGAAACCGAAAGTGACAAAAAGTTCATACAATGATCATTTTATGAGCCCCTTTGCCTATTTTAACTCCTTTATATTTTTTGAAATCTCTCGAATAAACGAAATATTCAACGGTGCCGGCTTATCGATAAATTAATGTTTTATATCTATGTTTTAGATATAATATGCACATTAGTTTTGCAGTTATATTTTTGGTTGAATAGTACATGCGCAGTAGCGGCCATTTCCCTCTTCTTTAAGTGATAAATCTCTTCCTACACTATTAAAGGTACATACTTTTGTAAAGTTAAATATTTTTCTTTTAACAGTAGTTTCAGAACAAGAAAAAAATTTTCTTAAGAGTAAAATTTTGTGTCAAAAAAATTCTTATATGATTACGCCTTTCTCAAACACTATATTTTAATTTATTTAAAATTGTAGTTCCTTAGATGTGGATCTTTTTTTATTTTGGTTATTAACTCAAGCCTTGATTTGAGCTGCAGATCGTCTATAAAGTTCTGGATGAATTTTAATTAGACGCTGGCATTCCAGGTAAGTTGGCAATGTTCGTTTGCCTAAATAAGTTTTAAAATGTTCTCGTACAACTCTTTTTTCTGGTGTCTTCCAGGTTGTTCTTCGAATTTTTGCATCTAGGAATATAAAAATAACATCATTACCAAAATAATACGACTAATGTTAAATAAACGGTGTTTTCGTTGTCATTAATATTTCATTTCTCGTGAAAATGAGCAAACAATCGATAGAAACATCAAAGAGTGGAATGACAGTTTAACATTTCATTGGGCAGTCCCATTTAAGGTTACGAATGCACTGGGAACTCGAGAAGTATGAAAGGTACGATCTCGGTTAAATTAGACAAAAGTTGCCAAAATATTAGGCCAGTTAAATTATGATTTAATTTTCTCGAAAAAATGCATAGGTCACTAGGTATGAGTAAAAATGTAAAAAAACAGCGGTTTTCTTAAAATAATTTTAATTCAAAATTAGTGACAGATAGAGCAAAAAGTTTCAAATAATACATTGTTTTCATAAATCTCGAAATCCCAATGCAATCGTAAATTATCTTAACACATAAAGTATCGTGAATATTGTATATATAATTTCAACAATGTTAAATTTATTGATATTTTATAATTTATAAATATTTTTATTAATAATAAATGTATATCTTCTTAATTTAGTTTTCATTATAAATTTTGTCTTTATTCTTAAAATTTAAATCTAGTACGTCCGTATAATAAACCATATTGAATTGTCACCATATCTTCCAATAAAGATTCATAGAAAAATAAAAAATGGTTTATGGGCCCATAGTAAAACTCATACTTTGCATAATTCACCTGTGTATGGTTCGGTTACTGTATTCGTTTAACAAATAGTCATTTTAACACAAGTGTTACAATGTATTACAACTATCATAACTTACTTTTAGTTAGTGTAACTTTAGTTGGTGTAACTTGAGGTGTGATGGGTAAGTAATTGTTTCTTGAGTTTACAGTCTTTAAATCATTTAATATGATTTCAGCGGAATCTAAAAAAAAACTAATTATAAACTACCTAAAAATAAAGGTAGGTATCAACATAGGTTGTACTTATAAATTAAATTTGGTATTACTGAAATTATGCAACTGTAAGAGTAAGGTAGAAATTTTTCTAATCGAACGGCAACCGCCGATTGTTGTATATAACGGCAACTTCAGCAGATTTCCACTAATCAGATTACAATCGACCAACAAGTGCCGGTTAAACTAATCTATGTAAATTACGCTTAAAAAGATGTGGATCATATGGGTACGTTTGGAATGCGACCGCTGAGCCCAGCCACGTCAAATTCTGACGTCATATTTGACATCAAGTTTTACTATTTCTAATGTTACACACTAGACATAATACCACGTGATGGCGGTTAGGGGTGAATATGAGGATTTAACATGAACATTCGTTTTATGCAATATCCAGCTCTTCTGTTCATTTAACGACAATAAAAGAGCATACCAAACCGTTTTTTATATTTTTAATGGGCATTTGAATTGTAAAGAACTGTTTATTTAGCTCTGTCCCTAGGGCTTACGAGACATTTTACAGGCTAGACCGTGTAATAGTTATTTACGTGGCCAACGGTGTAAGTTAATCTTTACAGGGCGAGCTGGAAATTTGTAAGGCGAGCATGCCGCGTACAACATTTGATTTCCACCTTCATAGCGTTTTTTTTTTTTTAATTAATTTATTTTATTCTTCAAAAAAGATTTACTTTCTTTTGGAATCAAAGGTAGTTGGCGGTGTTAGAACAATTCATAACTAGATGTTGTCAAATGAGTTTCGCCAGTGAATCAAAATGTACTATAAATGTGTATAATTACTCACATAATCCTAATTAATTTAAGCTTGTAATATTTATAATAAAATGCATAAAAACCTTCATTATTTTCTATAATTTTTTATGAGCATTGTAAAAGTTTGCAAGGCCAGCCTTGTCAATTTTTACAGATTAGTTACTGTAATTGTTTATTTACTTAGCTACCAAGAAGCCTGTAAAGTGACAATTATATAGAAGGTGGAAATAAAAATTATAACGGGCTGTTGATATGAATACCATGACAACATATCATATTTGAAACGTCTGTCGTCATTTGATATAAATTTTTTTATATTAAACATTCATTTCTGGACTTCTCTGAATAATTCCATCGGAAATAATCATATTGCTAAATTAGCTAACACTAAAATATTTTTTGATTAAACAAATTTGATATAAAAATATCTGACAGATTTTCAAAGTCTGCCTTGATTGAATATTTTAGTTAATGCGTTACACTCATTACTGCAATGGATTTTATTAAATATAAATTTATTGCGATTAAAATGCCCATAAAACATTGTGCATTGTTCAACCGTACACTGAGTCTCACACAGACAATAGGGTTGGTAGCGCTCGCCTGTTACCTTTCTATGCTCGTCTGTAAATTTCTTTGCAATGTAAATAACTATTATTCAACTTTTAGTTTAGTAGCATTTAAATTTTTTTTTAAATTTCTGTTAAATTGTAACAATAGCAGTAGATTCACTTGTTGGAATTGATTTATTTTTAATTATAAAAAACAATTTTTTTCTAATAATACAAGATATTTTGTTTGTTTTCATATTATTTAATTATGTATACGACAGATTGAAGTTTATAAATAATTCATGAAAAACAAAAGTCATTGCTTGAATTTAAAAGAAACTTTGAAATTTATTTTTTAAAATGCTGCTACACCAAAAACTAATTAAAATGTAAAAACAGTTTTGTATGTGTCATTTAATTCTGAAAAAATTTGCAATGTCTAGTTTTTTCCATAACATGAACAGACTAGGAAATTAGATAAAATTAATTTTATGTTCCTGAACTGCCACCATCCAGTATATTAAATTTCTGTCTACATTATAAAATGACGAAATATATAAATAAAATGAATCTCGTCGTAAATGAAATTAAATGTTTTCAATATTCATAACTTTTGCAGTTTTTATCTTTTTTCCTTGTATTGATGTAAATAATCATGGCAAAGAATGCGGCAAAAGTGACAGAGCTACGCTCAGAACGAATAACCGTAGCGTCACTTGACTGCTGAACGATATGATGTGAGAACATCTGATTATATTTAATTAAATATAAGATTAATTTTATTTATATATTCCATTTCTATATTAAGTATCTAAATGTTCGTAATATGTAATATACCAAGTTTACAACTCGACAAACTAATAGTTTTAATGTGAAATTTGATTTCCAACAATTAATACTTTAAATAATATTAAAATCAGTTGATTCTCACAGCGAAACAGAGTAATTGCGTAAAAGAACTGTTAATTAAATATCAGGACTTATTTGATTGTGAAAGGTCTAAAGGAAGAACGAAGGTTGTCAAACACAAAATTAACATGGGTGATGCTGCACCCATACGGCAAATGGTCAGAAGATTACCCTTAGCCAAACGTGAAGATGCAGAGAAAATCATACACGACATGGAGCAAGAAGGTGTGATTGAACCGTCAAATAGTCCGTGGGCTTCACCAGTAGTCTTTGTGAAAAAGAAAGATGGGTCAACACGGTTTTGCGTGGACTACAGGCAACTCAATAAGGTAACAAAGAAGGATAGTTACACGCTGCCACTTATCGACGACACCTTGGATACATTGGCCGGAGCGAAAATATTTTCCACTCTGGACCTTAAGAGTGGTTACTGGCAGGTAAAGTTAGATCACAAAGATAGAGAGAACACCGCTTTTACAATTGACGCAGGCTTGTGGCAGTTTACCGTAATGCAGTTTGGTTTATGCAACGCTCCCGCAACCTTCGAGCGATTGATGGAAACTGTACTAAAAGGGCTATCATGGAATACATATTTAGTATACTTGGACGATATTGTTATTATCGGAAAACCTTTTCATGAACATTTGCTAAATTTAGAACAAGTATTACAACGATTAAAGGGGGCAAATCTGATACTGAATGTAAAAAAATGTCATCTTTTCCGAAAGAAGGTTAATTACCTTGAACATGTTGTATCTAATGAAGGAATTGCTGTCGACCCAGAGAAAGTCAGATCCGTAAAAGAATGGCCAGTACCTAAAAACAAGCATGAGGTACGAAGTTTTCTTGGACTATGCACTTACTATCGTCGCTACGTTTTTAGATTTACAAACATTGCAAAACCCTTAACCCGGCTCACGGAAGAAAAACGGAACTTCGAATGGGGTCAAGATTGTCGGGACGCTTTTGAAAAGATAAAGAGCATTCTAACGAATACGCCTGTGCTTAGTTACCCTCTCCCACAAGGGAAATTCATTCTTGACACTGATGCCAGTAACTTTGGAATCGGGGGTGTGCTTTCACAGATACAGGACGGACACGAAAAGGTGATTGGGTACTTTAGCAAAACCCTTTCAAAACCAGAGCGTAACTATTGCGTTACGCGTAAAGAGCTTCTTGCAGTGGTCAAGTCTGTGGAGGATTTCTACAAATATCTCTACGGCAGAAGATTTATATTGCGTACAGATCATGCTGCATTGAAATGGTTGTTAAATTTCAAGAATCCTGAAGGTAAGGTAGCGCGTTGGATAGAAAAGCTCCAGGAGTATGATTTTGAAGTACAACATAGAGCTGGATTAAGCCATCGCAATGCAGACCCTGTCCAGAAGATTGTACTTACTTCAGCCGAGCGGAAGAGAAGATGGCAGTTACTTTGAGAACCACGGTGACCGATGACATGTGGCAAGATAATGAACTCAGCCGTCATTAGAAAGAAGATCCGAACATAAAATTCATTTAGAAATGGAAGAATTCAGGACAGAAACCGACGTCGCAAGAAGTAGCACCATATTCACCGACAGTAAAAACTTATTGGGCACAATGGGACTCTTTAGTCCTGCCGAATGGACTGTTAAAACGTGTTGTAAGAAATGAAAATGGTTCTCAGCGAAAGTTACAGGTACTGTTACCAAAGAAGAAGATACCTGAAGTGCTGAGGCAGCTACATGACAGACATATGGGTATCTCCAGGACATTAGAGAGGGTGCGACATCGATTTTACTGGGTGAATTATAAAGAAGATGTAAAAGATTGGTACCGAAAATGCAATGTCTTCGAAACCAGTAATGGGCCCCATAGGAAGAGGAAAGCCCCGATGAGGCAATACAATGTTGGAAGCATATTCGAGAGAATGGCCGTGGATATAGCTGGCCCGTTTCCAGTCACAGAAAATGGCAACAAGTACATTTTAGTTGCCATAGATTATTTTAGCAAGTGGGTAGAAGCCTATATTCTACGCAATCAAGAGGCCGTTACAATAACTGACAAGCTAGTCAAAGAATTGGTAAGCCGCTTCGGAGTACCAATTGAACTTCATTCTGACCAGGGACGAAATTTCGAGTCAACTATTTTCCAAGATGTCTGTAAGCTGCTAGGCATCCATAAAACCAGAACGACTGCTCTCCACCCTCAATAAGACGGAATGGTTGAACGAATGAATCGAACGATGTTCCTAAACTTGGGTGTGGTCTCGATGGGTTTAACTGGAGATTTGTTAAGAACATGATTGAAGAACTACTTCGCTTTACGGGCATCGAATTTCTAGTATGTAACTATAATATATGGAAACCTACAAACTTAAAGAAAACTGTAGATTGCTACTTCTTCCGAACTTCTGATTGTCGCCGAGGATCTGCATGCTCATTTCGCCATGATTTTTCAACAAGCAATGGTAATGACAAGTTTTCGGAGAGAACATATCTAAGGAAGGGACAGTGTTACGAGCCCACTAGATGACAAATACATAACCCGGAGAATAATGGTGGAGAGGTGGCTTAGAAATAGTGGAAATACTGACGTTGAAATATAAATTTAAAATAAATATTATAAACACGAATAATAGTGATAATTATAAAATAAGTAAGTCTCGACCATGGTAAATAAATAAACTCTTCGAAATTAGTTGTAATTAATTGTGATTTACCCTGAACCCCGAAACATAACACTATGATAAAATTTAACTAAACGCGTCCGAGGCAGACATTGGTTAACAGTCTAAATCACCGTGAACTGTAAGGGTAAGAGGCAATAATACTTTATTGGTCATAATCATTGTCGATTTACCTTCTTTAGTGAGACCGACCCCAAAAATATATACTTCCGCGCCCGAATTTTATAATTCTTCATCACATTTTACCTAAAAGAAAACATTGCAACTAGAAAATTGCTATTTCAAGTGTGGTAGGTATTCTAGAGTCTAGCCCAAGTAGCTTACAATATACAACGTATTCATTAAAATGACAACCGAAAATTAAATGTTTATTATCTGATTGGTACAACGTTTTGGTCACTTTTGCATGTCCAATGCTAAAACCATTCATAGTATAGATCCTAAAGCATGAATATGAATGTTTTAACAAAAATATCCATTTCAAGAATAGGTAAAATCTGACTTTATTTTTGTAAAAATTCATATAAATATTTACTTCCGCGCCCGACTTTTATAATTCTTCATCATATATTAGCTAAAAGAAAACATTGCAACCAGAAAATTGGTATTTCAAGTGTGGTAGGTATTTGAGAATCCAGCCTATGTAGCTTACAATATACAACGTATTTATTAAAATGACACCCGAAAATTGAATATTTATTATCTGATTGTTACCACGTGTTGGTCACATTTGCATGTCCAATACTTAAAACCATCCAAAATATAGATCATAAAGCATGAATATAAATGTTTTAGCAAAAATATGCAATTCAAGAATTGGTAAAATCTGACTATTTTTGTAAAAAATCATATAAATATTTGCTTCCGCCTCCTGGGTGTGGTAGGTATTCCAGAATCAAGATTATGCAGCTTACAATATACATCGTATTCATTAAAATGACAACGGAAAATTGAATGTTTATTATCTGATTGCTACCACGTTTTGGTCCCTTTTGCATGTCCAATGCAAAAACCATCCATAGTATAGATCCTGAAGCATAAATATGAATGTTTTAATAAAAATATCCATTTCAAGAATAGGTAAAATCTGACTTTATTTTTGTAAAGAATCATATAAATATTTGCATCCGCTCCCGAATTTTATAATTTTAATCATATTTTAGGTAAAAGAAAAGTATTGCAACAAGAAAATTGCTAATTCAAGTGTGGTAGTTACTCTAGAATACAGCCCATGTAGCTTACAATATACAACGTATTCATTAAAATAACACCGGAAAATTGAATGTTTATTATCTGATTGGTACCACGTTTTGGTCACTATTGCACGTCCAATGCTAAAACCATCTATAGTATAGATCTTAAAGCATGAACGTGAATGATTTAACAAAAATATCCATTTCAAGAATAGGTAAAATCTGTTTTTATTTTTGTAAAAAATCATATAAATATTTGCTTTCGCGCTCGATTTTTATAATTCTTTATAATATTTTAGCTAAAAGAAAACATTGCAACAAGAAAATTGCTATTTTAAGTGTAGTAGGTATTCTAGAATCCAACCCATATAACTTACAATATACAACGTATTCATTAAAATAACACCCGAAAATTAAATATTTATTATCTAATTAATACCACATTTTAGTCACTTTTACATATCCAATACTTAAAACCATCCATAATATAAATCCTAAACCATGAATATAAATATTTTAACAAAAATATCCATGTCAAAAATAGTTAAAATCTGACATTATTTTTGTATCTGAATTTTATTATTTTTTATTCTATTTTAGCTAAATGAAAACATTGCAACAAGAAGATTGCTATTTCAAGTGTGGTAAGTATTGTAGATATACAAAGTATTCATTAAAATGACACCCGAAAATAAAATGTTTATTTCCTGATTGGTAACACGTTTTGGTCACTTTTGCATGTCCAATGCTTAAAACCATCCATAGTGTAGATACTAAAGCATGAATATGAATGTTTTAAAAAAAATATCCATTTCAAGAATAGGTAAAATCTGACTTTATTTTTGTAAAAAATCATATGAATATTTACTCCCGCGCCCGAATTTTATAATTCTTTATTATATTTTAGCTAAAATAAAACATTTAACAAGAAAATTGCTATTTCAAGTGTGGTAGGTATACGAAAATCCAGCCCACGTAGCTTACAATATACAACGTATTCATCAAGAATAAATAAATTCTGATTTTATTTTGTAAAAAATCATATAGATATTTCCTTCCGCGCCCGAATTTTATAATTTTTCATCATATTTTAGCTAAAAGAAATCATTGCAACAAGAAAATTGCTATTTCAAGTGTGGTAGGTATTCTAGAATTCAGCCCATATAGCTTACAATATACAACGTATTCATTAAAGTGACACCCAAAAATTGAATGTTTATTATCTGACTGGTACCACGTTTTAGTCACTTTTGTATGTCCAATGCTTAAAACCATCCATAGTATAGATCCTAAAGCATGAAAATGAATGTTTTAACAAAAATACCCATTTCAAGAATAGGTAAAATCTGACTTTATTTTTGTAAAAAATTATATAAATATTTGCTTCCGCGCCCAAATTTTATAATTCTTTATCATATTTTAGCTAAAAGAAAACATTGCTATTTCAAGTGATGTAGGTATTCTAGAATACAGCCCATGTAGCTTACAATATACAACGTATTCATCAAGAATAATTAAAATCTGACTTTATTTTTGTAAAATATCGTATAAATAATTGCTTCCGCTCCCGAATTTTATAATTCTTTATCATATTTTAGCTAAAAGAAAATATTGCAACAAAAAATTGCTATTTCAAGTGTGGTAGGTATTCTAGAATCCAGCCCATGTAGCTTAAAATATACAACGTATACAATAAAATGACACCCGAAAATTGGATGTTTATTATCTGACTTGTATCACGTTTTGGTCACTTTTGCACGTCCAATGCTTATAACCATCCATAGTATAAATCCTAAAACATGAATATGAATGTTTTAACAAAAATATCCATTTTAAGTAAAGGTAAAATCTGACTTTATTTTAGTAAAAAATCATATAAATATTTGCTTCCACGCCCGAATTTTATAATTCTTCATCTAATTTTAGCTAAAAGAAAACATTGCAACAAGAAAATTGTTATTTTAATTGTGGTAGGTATTCTAGAATCCAGCCCATGTAGCTTACAATAAACAACGTATTCAATAAAACGACACCCGAAAATTTAATGTTTATTATCTGATTGGTACCACGTTTTGGTCACTCTTGCATGTCGAATTCTTAAAACCATCCATAGTAAAAATATCCATTTCAAGAATAGATAAAATCTGACTTTATTTTTGTAAAAAATCATATAAATATTTGCTTCCGCGCCCGAATTTTATAATTCTTTATCATATTTTAGCTAAAAGAAAACATTGCAACAAGAAAATTGCTATTTCAAGCGTGGTAGGTATTCTAGAATCCAGCCCATGTAGCTTAAAACATACAACGTATTCATTAAAATGACACCCGAAAATAGAATGCTTATTATCTGATTGGTACCACGTTTTGGTAACTTTTGCATGTCCAATGCTAAAATTATCCATAGTATAGATCCTAAAGCATGAATATAAATGTTTTAACAAAAATATCTATTTTTAGAATAGGTAAAATCTGACCTTATTTTTGAAAAAAATCATATAAATATTTGCTTCCGCGCCCGAATTTTATAGTTCTTTGTCAAATTTTAGCTAAAAGAAAACATTGCAACAAAAAAATTGCAATGCAAGTGTGGTAGGTATTCTAAAATCCAGCCAATGTAGCTTACAATATACAACGTATTCGTCAAGAATATTTAAAAACTGATTTTATTTTCTAAACAATCATATAAATATTTGCTTCCGCGCCTGAATTTTATAATTCTACATTATATTTTAGCTAAAAGAAAATATTGCAACAAGAAAATTGCTTTTTCAAGTGTGGTATGTATTCTAGATTCCAGCCCATGTAGCTTACAAAATACAACGTATTTATCAAGAATAGGGAAAATCTGACTTTATTTTAGTAAAAAATCATATAAATATTTGCTTACGCGCCCGAATTTTATAATTCTTTATCTAATTTTAGCTAAAAGAAAACATTGCAACAAGAAAATTGCTATTTCAAGTGTGGTAGGTATTCTAGAATCCAGCCCAAGTAGCTTACAATAAACAACGTATTCATTAAAATGACACCCGAAAATTAAATGTTTATTATCTGATTGGTACTACGTTTTGGTCATTCTTGCATGTCTAATGCTCAAAAACATCCATAGTATAAATCCTAAAGCATGAATATGAATGTTTTACCAAAAATATCCATTTCAAGAATAGATAAAATCTGACTTTATTTTTGTAAAAAATCATATAAATATTTGCTTCCGCGCCCGAATTTTATAATTCTTTATCATATTTTAGCTAACAGAAAACATTGCAACAAGAAAATTGCTATTTCAAGCGTGGTAGGTATTCTAGAATCCAGCCCATGTAGCTTTCAGTATACAACGTATTCATTAAAATGACACCTGAAAATTGAATGTTTATTATCTGATTGGTATCACGTTTTGATCACTTTTGCATGTCCAATGCTAAAATTATCCATAGTATAGATCCTAAATCATGAATATGAATGTTTTAACAAAAATAGCCATTTTAAGAATAGGTAAAATCTGACTTAATTTTTGTAAAAATACATATAAATATTTGCTTCCGCACCCAAATTTCATAATTCTTTATCATAATTTAGCTAAAAGAAAACATTGCAACAAAAAAATTGCTATTTCAAATGTGGTAGGTATTCCAGAATCCAGCCCATGTAGCTTACAAAATACAACGTATTCATTAAAATGACACCCGAAAATTAAATGTTTATTATCTGATTGGTACCACGTTTTGGTCACTTCTGCATGCCCAATGCTTAAAACTATCCATAGTATAGATCCTAAAGCATGAATATGAATGTTTAACAAAAATATCCATTTCAAGAATAGATAAAATCTGACTTTATTTTTGTAAAAAATCATATAAATATTTGCTTCCGCGCCCGAATTTTATAATTTATTATCATATTTTAGCTAGAAGAAAACATTGCAACAAGAAAATTGCTATTTCAAGTGTGGAACGTATTCTAGAATCCCGCCCATGTAGCTTACAATATACAGCGTATTCAACAAGAATAGGTAAAATCTGACTTTATTTTTGTAAAAAGTCATATAAATATTTGCTTCCGCGCCCGGATTTTATAATTCTTTATCATATTGTATCTAAAAGAAAACATTGCAACAAGAAAATTGCTATTTAAAGTGTGGTAGGTATTCTAGAATCCAGCCCATGTAGCTCACAATATACAACGTATTCATCAAGAATAGGTAAAATCTGAATTTATTTTTGTAAAATATCATATAAATATTTGCATCCGCTCTCGAATTTTATAAATCTTCATTATATTTTAGCTAAAAGAAAACATTGCAACAAAAAAAATGCTATTTCAAGTGTGGTAGGTATTCTAGAATCCAGCCCATGTAGCTTTCAATATACAACGTATTCATTAAAATGACACCCGAAAATTGAATGTTTATTATCTGATTGGCACCACGATTTGGTCACTTTTGCATGTCCAATGCTTAAAACCATCCATAGTATAAATCCTAAAGCATGAATATGAATGTTTCAACAAAAATGTCCATTTCCAGAATATGTAAAATCTGACTTTATTTTTGTAAAAAATCATATAAATATTTGCTTCCGCGCCCCAATTGCAACAAGAAAATTGCTATTTCAAGTGTGGTAGGTATTCTAAAATCCAGCACATGTAGCTTACAATATACAACGTATTCATTAAAATGACACCCGAAAATTGAATGTTTATTATCAGATTGGTACCACGTTTTGGACACTTGTGCATGTCCAATGCTTAAAACCATCCATAGTATAGATCCTAAAGCATGAATATGAATGTTTAACAAAAATATCCATTTCAAGAATAAGTGAAATCTGACTTTATTTTTGTAAAAAATCATATAAATATTTGCTTCCGCGCCCGAATTTAATAATTTTTTAGCATATATCAGCTAAAAGAAAGCATTACAACAAGAAAATTGCTATTTAAAGTGTGGAGGTATTCTAGAATCCAGCCCATGTAGCTTTCA
This sequence comes from Stenolophus ochropezus, assembly GCA_035578165.1. NCBI lineage: Eukaryota > Metazoa > Arthropoda > Insecta > Coleoptera > Carabidae > Stenolophus > Stenolophus ochropezus. The sequence continues at coordinate 214,149 of JAQOWZ010000066.1, read as the reverse complement.
GTATACAATGTATTCATTAAAATGACACCTGAAAATTGAATGTTTATTATCTGATTGGTACCACGTTTTGTGCACTTTTGCATGTCCAATGCTTAAAACCATCCATAGTATAAATCCTAAAGCATGAATATGAATGTTTTAACAAAAATATCCATTTCAAGAATAGGTAAAATCTGACTTTATTTTAGTAAAAAATCATATAAATATTTGCTTTCAACCCCGAATTTTAAAATTTCTTCATCTAATTTTAGCTAAAAGAAAACATTGCAATAAGAAAATTGCTATTTCAAGTGTGGTAGGTATTCTAGAATCCAGCCCATGTAGCTTACAATATACAACGTATTCATCAAGAATAGGTAAAATCTGACTTTATTTTTGTAAAAAATTATATAAATATTTGCTTCCGCACCCAAATTTTATAATTCTTCATCATATTTTAGCTAAAAGAAAACATTGCAACAAAAAAATTGCGATTTCAAGTGTGGTTGGTATTCTTGAATCCAGCCCATGTAGCTTAAAATGTACAATGTTTTCATTAAAATGACAACCAAAAATTTAATGCTTATTATCTAATTGGTACCACGTTTTGGTCACTTTTGCATGTCCAATGCTAAAATTATCCACAGTATAGATCCTAAAGCATGAATATGAATGTTTTAACAAAAATGTCCATTTTAAGAATAGGTAAAATCTGACAAATTTTATAATTCTTCATAATATTTTACTTCAAAGAAAACATTGCAACAAGAAAATTGCTATTTCAAGTGTGGTAGGTATTTTAGAATCCAACCTATGTAGCTTACAATATACAACGTATTCATTAATATAACACCCGAAAATTTAATGTTTATTATCTGATTGGACCTCGTTTTGGTCACTTTTGCATGTCCAATGCTTAAAACTATCCATAGTATAGATCCTAAAGCATGAATATGAATGTTTTGACAAAAATATCCAATTTAAAATAGGTAAAATCTGACTTTATTTTAGTAAAAAATCATATAAATATTTGCTTTCACCCCCAAATTTTAAAATTTCTTCATCTAATTTTAGCTAAAAGAAATCATTGCAATAAGAAAATTGCTATTTCAAGTGTGGTAGTTGTTGTAGAATCCAGCCCATGTAGTTTACAATATACAACGTATTCATCAAGAATAGGTAAAATCTGACTTTATTTTTGTAAAAAATCATATAAATATTTGCTTCCGTACCCGAATTTTATAATTCTTCATCATATTTTAGCTAAAAGAAAACATTGCAACAAGAAAATTGCTATTTCAAGTGTGGTAGGTATTCTAGAATCCAGCCCATGTAACTTAAAATATACAACGTTTTCATTAAAATGACACCCGAAAATTGAATGTTTATTATCTGATTGGTACCACGTTTTGGTCACTTTTGCATGTCAAATGCTAAAATTATCCATAGTATAGATCCTAAAGCATGAATATGAATGTTTTACAAAAATATCCATTTCAAGAATAGGTAAAATCTGACTTTATTTTTGTAAAAAATCAAATAAATATTTGATTTCGCGTCCGAATTTTATAATTCTTCATCATATTTTAGCTAAAAGTAAACATTACAACAAGAATATTGCTATTTCAAGTGTGGTAGGTATTCTAAAATCCAGCCCATGTAGCTTACAATATACAACGTATCCAACAGGAATAGGTAAAATCTGACTATTTTTGTAAAAAATCATATAAATATTTGCTTCAACGCCCGAATTTTATAATTCTTTATTATATTTTAGCTAAAAGAAAACATTGCAATAACAAAATCGCTATTTCAAGTGTGGTAGGTATTCTAGAATCCAGCCCATGTAGCTTACAATATACAACGTATTTATCAAGAATAGGTAAAATCTGACTTTATTTTAGTAAAAAATCATATAAATATTAGCTTTCACGCCCGAATTTTAAAATTTCTTCATCTAATTTTAGCTAAAAGAAAACATTGCAATAAGAAAATTGCTATTTCAAGTGTGGTAGTTATTGTAGAATCCAGGCCATGTAGTTTACAATATACAACGTATTCATCAAAAATAGGTAAAATCTGACTTTATTTTTGTAAAAAATCATATAAATATTTGCTTCCGTACCCGAATTTTATAATTCTTCATCATATTTTAGCTAAAAGAAAACATTGCAACAAGAAAATTGCTATTTCAAGTGTGGTAGGTATTCTAGAATCCAGCCCATGTAGCTTACAATATACAACGAATTCATTAAAATGACACCCGAAAATTAATGTTTATTATCTGATTGGTATCACGTTTTGGTCACTTTTGCATGTCCAATGCTAAAACCATCTATAATATAGATCCTAAAGCATGAATATAATGTTTTAACAAAAATAATTATTTCAAGAACAGGTAAGATCTGACATTATTTTTGTAAAAAATCATATAAATATTTGCTTCCGCGCCCGAATTTTATAATTACTTATCATATTTTAGCTAAAAGAAAACATTGCAACAAGAAAATTATTATTTCAAGTGTGGTAGATATTCTAGAATCCAGCCCATGTAGCTTACAATATACAACGTATTCATTAAAATGACACCCGAAAATTGAATGTTTAATAACTGATTGGTACCACGTTTTGGTTACTTTTGCATGTCCAATGCTAAAATTATCTATAGTATAGATCCTAAAGCATGAATTTGATTGTTTTAACAAAAATATTCATTTTAAGAATAGGTAAAATCTGACTTTCTTTTTGTGAAAAGCATATAAATATTTGCTTCCGCGCCCGAATTTTATAATTCTTTATTATATTTTAGCTAAAAGAAAACATTGCAATAAGAAAATCGCTATTTCAAGTGTGGTAGGTATTCTAGAATCCAGCCCATGTAGCTTACAATATACAACGTATTTATCAAGAATAGGTAAAATCTGACTTTATTTTAGTAAAAAATCATATAAATATTTGCTTTCACGCCCGAATTTTAAAATTTCTTCATCTAATTTTAGCTAAAAGAAAACATTGCAATAAGAAAATTGCTATTTCAAGTGTGGTAGTTATTGTAGAATCCAGGCCATGTAGTTTACAATATACAACGTATTCATCAAAAATAGGTAAAATCTGACTTTATTTTTGTAAAAAATCATATAAATATTTGCTTCCGTACCCGAATTTTATAATTCTTCATCATATTTTAGCTAAAAGAAAACATTGCAACAAGAAAATTGCTATTTCAAGTGTGGTAGGTATTCTAGAATCCAGCCCATGTAGCTTACAATATACAACGAATTCATTAAAATGACACCCGAAAATTAATGTTTATTATCTGATTGGTATCACGTTTTGGTCACTTTTGCATGTCCAATGCTAAAACCATCTATAATATAGATCCTAAAGCATGAATATAATGTTTTAACAAAAATAATTATTTCAAGAACAGGTAAGATCTGACTTTATTTTTGTAAAAAATCATATAAATATTTGCTTCCGCGCCCGAATTTTATAATTACTTATCATATTTTAGCTAAAAGAAAACATTGCAACAAGAAAATTGTTATTTCAAGTGTGGTAGATATTCTAGAATCCAGGCCATGTAGCTTACAATATACAACGTATTCATTAAAATGACACCCGAAAATTAAATGTTTATTAACTGATTGGTACCACGTTTTGGTTACTTTTGCATGTCCAATGCTAAAATTATCTATAGTATAGATCCTAAAGCATGAATTTGATTGTTTTAACAAAAATATTCATTTTAAGAATAGGTAAAATCTGACTTTCTTTTTGTGAAAAGCATATAAATATTTGCTTCCGCGCCCGAATTTTATAATTCTTTACCTTATTTTAGGTAATAGAAAACACTGCAACAAGAAAATTGCTATTTCAAGTGTGGTAGGTATTCTAGAATCCAGCCCATGTAGCTTACAATATACAACGTATTCATTAAAATGACACCTGAAAATTAAATGTTTATTATGTGATTAGTACCACGTTTTGGTCACTTTTGCATGTCCAATGCTAAATCTATCCATAGTATAGATCCTGAAGCATGAATATAAATATTTTAACAAAAATATCCATTTTAAGAATAGGTGAAATCTGACTTTATTTTTGTAAAAAATCACATAAATATTTGCTTCGGCGCCCGAATTTTATCATTCTTATTCATATTTTAGCTAAAAGAAAACATTGCAACAAGAAAATTGCTATTTTAAGTGTGGTTGGTATTCTAGAATCCAGCCAATGTAGCTTACAATATACAACGTATTCATTAAAATAACACCCGAAAATTGAATGTTTATTATCTGATTAGTACCACGTTTTGGTCACTTTTGCATGTCCAATGCTAAGTCCATCCATAGTATAGATCCTGAAGCATGAATATGAATGTTTTAACAAAAATATCCATTTTAAGAATAGGTGAAATCTGACTTTATTTTTGTAAAAAATCACATAATTATTTGCTTAAGCGCACGAAATTTATAATTCTTTATAATATTTTAGCTAAAAGAAAACATTGCAACAAGAAAATTGCTATTTCAAGTGTGGTAGGTATTCTAGAATCCAGTTAATGTAGCTTACAATATACAACGTATTCAATAAAATGACACCCGAAAATTAAATGATTATTATCTGATTGGTACCACGTTTTGGTCACTTTGGCATGTCCAATGCTAAAACCATCCATAGTTTAGATCCGAAAGCATGAATATGAATGTTATAACAAAAATATCCATTTGACGAATAGCTAAAATCTGACTTTATTTTCGTAAACAATCATATAAATATTTGCACCCGCGACCGAATTTTATAATTCTTTATCATATATTAGCTAAAAGAACACATTGCAACAAGAAAATTGCTATTTCAAGTGTCCAGCCCATGTATTCTAGGTATTCTAGAATCCAGCCCATGTAGCTTACAATATACAACGTATTCATCAAGAATAGGTAAAATCTGACTTTATTTTTGTAAAAAATTATATAAATATTTGCTTCCGCACCCAAATTTTATAATTCTTCATCATATTTTAGCTAAAAGAAAACATTGCAACAAAAAAATTGCGATTTCAAGTGTGGTTGGTATTCTTGAATCCAGCCCATGTAGCTTAAAATGTACAATGTTTTCATTAAAATGACAACCAAAAATTTAATGCTTATTATCTAATTGGTACCACGTTTTGGTCACTTTTGCATGTCCAATGCTAAAATTATCCACAGTATAGATCCTAAAGCATGAATATGAATGTTTTAACAAAAATGTCCATTTTAAGAATAGGTAAAATCTGACAAATTTTATAATTCTTCATAATATTTTACTTCAAAGAAAACATTGCAACAAGAAAATTGCTATTTCAAGTGTGGTAGGTATTTTAGAATCCAACCTATGTAGCTTACAATATACAACGTATTCATTAATATAACACCCGAAAATTTAATGTTTATTATCTGATTGGACCTCGTTTTGGTCACTTTTGCATGTCCAATGCTTAAAACTATCCATAGTATAGATCCTAAAGCATGAATATGAATGTTTTGACAAAAATATCCAATTTAAAATAGGTAAAATCTGACTTTATTTTAGTAAAAAATCATATAAATATTTGCTTTCACCCCCAAATTTTAAAATTTCTTCATCTAATTTTAGCTAAAAGAAATCATTGCAATAAGAAAATTGCTATTTCAAGTGTGGTAGTTGTTGTAGAATCCAGCCCATGTAGTTTACAATATACAACGTATTCATCAAGAATAGGTAAAATCTGACTTTATTTTTGTAAAAAATCATATAAATATTTGCTTCCGTACCCGAATTTTATAATTCTTCATCATATTTTAGCTAAAAGAAAACATTGCAACAAGAAAATTGCTATTTCAAGTGTGGTAGGTATTCTAGAATCCAGCCCATGTAACTTAAAATATACAACGTTTTCATTAAAATGACACCCGAAAATTGAATGTTTATTATCTGATTGGTACCACGTTTTGGTCACTTTTGCATGTCAAATGCTAAAATTATCCATAGTATAGATCCTAAAGCATGAATATGAATGTTTTACAAAAATATCCATTTCAAGAATAGGTAAAATCTGACTTTATTTTTGTAAAAAATCAAATAAATATTTGATTTCGCGTCCGAATTTTATAATTCTTCATCATATTTTAGCTAAAAGTAAACATTACAACAAGAATATTGCTATTTCAAGTGTGGTAGGTATTCTAGAATCCAGCCCATGTAGCTTACAATATACAACGTATTTATCAAGAATAGGTAAAATCTGACTTTATTTTAGTAAAAAATCATATAAATATTAGCTTTCACGCCCGAATTTTAAAATTTCTTCATCTAATTTTAGCTAAAAGAAAACATTGCAATAAGAAAATTGCTATTTCAAGTGTGGAAGTTATTGTAGAATCCAGGCCATGTAGTTTACAATATACAACGTATTCATCAAAAATAGGTAAAATCTGACTTTATTTTTGTAAAAAATCATATAAATATTTGCTTCCGTACCCGAATTTTATAATTCTTCATCATATTTTAGCTAAAAGAAAACATTGCAACAAGAAAATTGCTATTTCAAGTGTGGTAGGTATTCTAGAATGCAGCCCATGTAGCTTACAATATACAACGAATTCATTAAAATGACACCCGAAAATTAATGTTTATTATCTGATTGGTATCACGTTTTGGTCACTTTTGCATGTCCAATGCTAAAACCATCTATAATATAGATCCTAAAGCATGAATATAATTTTTTACCAAAAATAATTATTTCAAGAACAGGTAAGATCTGACTTTATTTTTGTAAAAAATCATATAAATATTTGCTTCCGCGCCCGAATTTTATAATTACTTATCATATTTTAGCTAAAAGAAAACATTGCAACAAGAAAATTGTTATTTCAAGTGTGGTAGATATTCTAGAATCCAGCCCATGTAGCTTACAATATACAACGTATTCATTAAAATGACACCCGAAAATTGAATGTTTATTAACTGATTGGTACCACGTTTTGGTTACTTTTGCATGTCCAATGCTAAAATTATCTATAGTATAGATCCTAAAGCATGAATTTGATTGTTTTAACAAAAATATTCATTTTAAGAATAGGTAAAATCTGACTTTCTTTTTGTGAAAAGCATATAAATATTTGCTTCCGCGCCCGAATTTTATAATTCTTTATCTTATTTTAGGTAATAGAAAACACTGCAACAAGAAAATTGCTATTTCAAGTGTGGTAGGTATTCAAGAATCCAGCCCATGTAGCTTACAATATACAACGTATTCATTAAAATGACACCTGAAAATTGAATGTTTATTATGTGATTAGTACCACGTTTTGGTCACTTTTGCATGTCCAATGCTAAATCCATCCATAGTATAGATCCTGAAGCATGAATATAAATATTTTAACAAAAATATCCATTTTAAGAATAGGTGAAATCTGACTTTATTTTTGTAAAAAATCACATAAATATTTGCTTCGGCGCCCGAATTTTATCATTATTATTCATATTTTAGCTAAAAGAAAACATTGCAACAAGAAAATTGCTATTTTAAGTGTGGTTGGTATTCTAGAATCCAGCCAATGTAGCTTACAATATACAACGTATTCATTAAAATAACACCCGAAAATTGAATGTTTATTATCTGATTAGTACCACGTTTTGGTCACTTTTGCATGTCCAATGCTAAGTCCATCCATAGTATAGATCCTGAAGCATGAATATGAATGTTTTAACAAAAATATCCATTTTAAGAATAGGTGAAATCTGACTTTATTTTTGTAAAAAATCACATAATTATTTGCTTAAGCGCACGAAATTTATAATTCTTTATAATATTTTAGCTAAAAGAAAACATTGCAACAAGAAAATTGCTATTTCAAGTGTGGTAGGTATTCTAGAATCCAGTTAATGTAGCTTACAATATACAACGTATTCAATAAAATGACACCCGAAAATTAAATGATTATTATCTGATTGGTACCACGTTTTGGTCACTTTGGCATGTCCAATGCTAAAACCATCCATAGTTTAGATCCGAAAGCATGAATATGAATGTTATAACAAAAATATCCATTTGACGAATAGCTAAAATCTGACTTTATTTTCGTAAACAATCATATAAATATTTGCACCCGCGACCGAATTTTATAATTCTTTATCATATATTAGCTAAAAGAACACATTGCAACAAGAAAATTGCTATTTCAAGTGTCCAGCCCATGTAGCTTACAATATACAACGTATTCACTCGAAAATTGAATGTATATTACCTGATTGGTAGCACGTTTTGGGCACTTTTGCATCCTATATACTAAAAGGCATGTGTCGGTGATGTTTATTTATTTTCATCATGACGATCGCCAAACTTTGTCACAAGCCGAACTGCCTGAACTATGAAAGGGATTGTTGTAAATTTTTTTTAGATTGCAGGGAATAATGTGTAGTTGTGCCTTTTGGGGGTCTCATATTTTTACTGTAAGTGGTTCTTGTGTAAAAAAATAAAAACTGTTCAAAATTAATAACTTGAAACAATGGATCTTAGTAGCCATGTCTACATTTAAGAAAAGTCACGAGGTCATCCGTTACTTTTGACAATCTGTCTATGAATTTTAAATGATTATAACATTTTATAGAACATTGATATTAAAGAAGTAATTACAGTATCATGTATAATAGTCTTGAGCAAAAGTGTTACAATTAATTTAAGTTTAAAACATAACGTATTTAATTAATATAAATTTTGACGTTTCCAATGTCAAAAGTCAATGTTGCCAAATGTGTGATAAAGTAACTAAATTAAAACCGAATATTCCTAAACACTTTGCTGTGTTTGATATCAAAAGAAAAAAAACCATAAGGGCCGGTTTTGAAATGACAAAAAAAAATATGTCACGTCGATCTGCATTTGTATTGCGCGAAAAGTTGTTACAAGTAGGTCGTCCTTGGATTTTAATGAAACGACACAATGTGAATTGGAGTGCACGAATGACAAAAATATTCTACGTCGATTAGAATTTGTTTTTTACAAAATGTTATCAGAAATATGTTGTGTTTTGTATGGAATGAAAAGTCTCGGTGAGGGCTGGTGTACAAAAAAGAAAATTGTTGATCGGCTTTTGTTTAATGCAAAAAGTTAATAGACATATGTCGTGTTTGGTATCTAATGTCGATCGGCTTTTGTTTTTTGCAAAAAGTTGTATAAAGTATATCATGTTTGGTCTCAAATAAAAGGTCTTGTTGAGGGCTAGCGTGCAGAATTCACAAAAAAAAAATATCCATTTCAAGAATAGGTAAAATCAGACTTTATTTTTGTAAAAAATCATATAAATATTTGCGTCCGCGCCCGAATTTTATAATTCTTTATCATATTTTAGTTAAAAGAAAACATTGCAACAAGAAAATTGTTATTTGAAGTATCCAGCCCATGTAGCTTATAATATACAACGTATTCAGTATGTAAAATTGTTAGTTCCCTTTTGATTTCCCTATTAAACTCGGTGTTGGTGGCTTAACAATCCAACTTTTGTTATTTCTGTTTTTCACGTTTTGGTCACTTTTGCATGTCCAATGCTAAATCTATCCATAGTATATATCCTAAAGCATGAATATGAATGTTTTAAAAAAAATATCCATTTTAAGAAAAGGTAAAATCTGACTTTATTTTTGTAAAAAATCATATAAATATTTGCTTCCGCGCTAGAATTTAAGAAATTGTTTATCATATTTTAGCTAAAAGGAAACAATGCAACAAGAAAATTGCTATTTCAAGTGCTGTAGGTATTTTAAAATCCAGCCCATGTAGCTTACAATATACAATGTATTCATTAAAATGACACCCAAAAATTGAATATTTATTATCTAATTGGTACCACGGTTTAGTAGCTTTTGCTTGTCCAATGCTTAAAACCATCTATAGTTTAGATTCTAAAGCATGAATATGAATGTTTTAACAAAAATATTCATTGCAAGAATAGGTAAAATCTGACTTTATTTTTGTAAAAATCATATAATTATTTGCATCCGCGCCCGAATTTTATAATTCTTCATCATATTTTAGCTAAAAGAAAACATTGCAACAAGAAAATTGCTAATTCGAGTGTGGTAGGTATTCTAGAATCCAGCCCATGTAGCTTAAAATATACAACGTATTCATTAAAATGACACCCGAAAGTTGAATGTTTGTTATCTGATTGATACCTCGTTTTGGTCACTTTTTCATGTCCAATGCTAAAACCATCCATAGTATAGATCCTAAAGCATGAATATGAATGTTTTAACAAAAATATCCATTTCAAGAACAGATAAAATCTGACTCTATTTTTGTAAAACATTATATTATTATTGGCTTTCGCGCCCAAAATTTATAATTCTTTATCATATTTTAACTTAAAGAAAACATTGCAACAAGGAAACAAAAATATAAATTTCAAGAATAGGTAAAATCTGTCTTTATTTCTGTAAAAATTATATAAATATTTGCTTTCGCGCCCGAATTTTATAATTCTTCATCATATTTTATCTAAAAGAATACATTGCAACAAGAAAATTGCTATTTCAAGTGTGGTAGGTATTCTAGAATCCAGCCCATGTACCTTACAATATACAACGTATTCATTAAAATGACACCCGAAAATTGAATATTTATTATCTGATTAATACTACTTTTTGGTCACTTTTGCATGTCCAATGCTAAAACCTTCCAGAGTATAGATCCTAAAGCATGAATATGAATGCTTTAACAAAAATACCCATTTCAAGAAAATGTAAAATCTTACTTTATTTTTGTAAAAAATCATATAAATATTTGCTTTCGCGCCCCAATTTATAAAATTCTTTATCATATTTTAGCTAAAAGGAAACAATGCAACAAGAAAAGTGCTATTTCAAGTGTGGTAGCTTACAATATACAACGTATTCATTAAAATAACACCCGAAAATTTAATGTTTATTATCTGATTGGAACCACGTTTTGGTCACTTTTGCATGTCTAATCCTAAAACCATCCATAGTATATATACTAAAGCTTGAATATGAATGTTTTAACAAAAATATCAATTTTAAGAAAAGGTAAAATCTGACTTTATTTTTGTATAAAATCATATACATATATGTTTCCGCGCTAGAATTTAAAAAATTCTTCATCATATTTTGGCTAAAAGAATACAATGCAACAAGAAAATAGCTATTTCAAGTGTTGTAGGTATTCTAGAATCCAGCCCATGTAGCTTAAAATATACAACGTATTCATTAAAATGACACCCGAAAATTGAATGTTTATTATTTGATTGGCACCACGTTTTGGTCGCTTTTGCATGTCCAATGCTTAAAACCATCCATAGTATAGACCCTAAAGTATGAATATGAATGTTTTATCAAAAATATCCATTTCAAGAATGGGAAAAGTTTGACTTTATTTTTGTAAAAAATCATATAAATATTTGCTACCGCGCCCGAATTTTATAATTCTTCATCATATATTAGCTAAAAGAAAACATTGCAACAAGAAATTTGCTATTTCAAGTGTGGTAGGTATTGTAGAATCCAGCCCATGTAGCTTACAATATACAACGTATTCATTAAAATGACACCCGAAAAATGAATGATTATTATCTGGTTGGTACCACGTTTTGGTCACTTTTGCATGCCCAATACTTAAACCATTCATAGTATAAATCCTAAAGCATGAATATGAATGCTTTAACAAAAAAACCGTTTCAAGAATAGGTACAATCTGACTTAATTTTTGTAAAAAATCCTATTAACATTTGCTTTCGCGCCCGAATTTTATAAATCTTTTTCATAATTTAGCTAAAAGAAAACATTGCAACAAGAAAATTGCTATTTCAAGTGTGGTAGGTATTGTAGAATCCAGCCCATGTAGCTTACAATATCAAACGTATTCATTAAAATGACACCCAAAAATTGAATGTTTATTATCTGATTGGTACCACGTTTAGGTCACTTTTGCATGTCCAATGCTAAGACCATCCACAGTATAGATCCATAAAGCATGTATATGAATGTTTTATCAAAAATATCCATTTCAAGAAAATGCAAAATCTGACTTTATTTTTGTAAAAAATCATATAAATATTTGCTTTTACACCTTAATTTATAAAATTCTTTATCATATTTTAGTTAAAAGAAAACAATGCTACTAGAAAAGTGCTATTTCAAGTGTGGTAGCTTACAATATACAACGTATTCATTAAAATGACACCCGAAAATTGAATGTTTATTATCTGATTGGTACTTCGATTTGGTCAACTTTGCATGTCCAATGCTAATACCATCCATTGTATAGATCCTAAAGCATGAATATGAATGTTTTAACAAAAATATTCATTTCAAGAATAGGTAAAATCTGACTATATTTTTGTAAAAAATCATATAAATATTTGCTTCCGTGCCCGAATTTATAAAATTCTTCATCATATTTTAGCTAAAAGAAACAATGCAAAAGAGAAAATTGCTATTTAAAGTGTGCTACCTTACAATATACAACGTATTCATTAAAATGACACCCGAAAATTGAATTGTTTATTATCTGATTGGTACCAACTTTTGGACACTTTTGCATGTCCAATGATAAAACCATCCATTGTATGGATCCTAAAGCATGAATATGAATGTTTTAACAAAAATATCCATTTCAAGAATAGGTAAAATCTGACTTTATTTTTGTAAAAAATTATATAAATATTTGCTTCCGAGCCCGAATTATATAATTCTTTATCATATTTTAGCTAAGAGAAAACATTGCAACAAGAAAATTGCTATTTCAAGTGTGGTAGGCATTCTAGAATCCAGCTCATGTAGCTACAATATACAACGTATTTATTAAAATGACACCCGAAAATTGGATGTTTATTATCTGATTGGTACCACGATTTAGTCACTTTTGCATGTCCAATGCTTAAAACTTTCCATAGTATAGATCCTAAAGCATGAATATGAATGTTTTAACAAAAATATCCATTTCAAGAATAGGTAAAATCTGACATTATTTTTGTAAAAAATCATATAAATATATGCTTCCGCGCATCAATTTTATAACTCTACATCATATTTTAGCTAAAAGTAAACATTGCAACAAGAAAATTTCTATTTCAAGTGTGGTAGGTATACTAGAATTCAGGCCATGTAGCTTACAATATACAACGTATTCATCAAGAATAGGTAAAATCTGACTTTATTTTTGTAAAAAATCATATAAATATTTGCTTCCGCGCCCGAATTTTATAATTCTTCATCATATTTTAGCTAAAAGAAAACATTGTAACAAGAAAATTGCTATTTCATGTGCGGCAGGTATTCTAGAATCCAGCCCATGTAACTTACAATATACAACGTATTCATTAAAATGACACCCGAAAATTCAATGTTTATAATCTGATTGGTACCACGTTTTGGTCACTTTTGCATGTCCAATGCTGAAACCATCTATTGTATAGATCCTAAAGCATGTATATGAATGTTTTAAAAAAAATATCCATTTCAAGAATAGGTTAAATCTGACTTTATTTTTGTAAAAAATTATATAAATATTTGCTTCCGCGCCCGAATTTTATAATTCTTTATCATATTTTAGCTAAAAGAAAACATTACAACAAGAAAATTACTATTTCTAGTGTGGTAGGTATTCTAGAATCCAGCCCATGTAGCTTAAAATATACATCGTATTCATTAAAATGACACCCGAAAGTTGAATGTTTGTTATCTGATTGATACCTCGTTTTGGTCACTGTATTCTAGAATCCAGTCCATGTAGCTACAATAAACATCGTATTTATTAAAATGACACCCGAAAATTGAATGTTTATTATCTGATCGGTACAAGGTTTTGGTGACTTTTGCATGTCCAATGCTAAAATTATCCACAGTATAGATCCTAAAGCATAAATATGAATGTTTTAACAAAAATATAGTAGGTATTCTAGAATCCAGCCTATGTAGCTTACAATATACAAAGTATTCGTCAAGAATAGGTAAAATCTGACTACATTTTTGTAAAAAATCATTTAAATATTTGCTTCCGCGCCCGAATTTTATTATTCTTTATCATATTTTAGCTAAAAGTTAACATTGCAACAAGAAAATTGCTACTTAAAGTGTAGTAGGTATTCTAGAATCCAGCCCATGTAGCTTACATTATACAACGTATTCATCAAGATTAGGTAAAATCTGACATTACTTTTGTAAAAAATCATATAAATATTTGCTTCTGCGCCCGAATTTTATAATTCTTTAACATGTTTTAGCTAAAAGAAAACATTGCAACAAGAAAATTGCTATTTCAAGTGTGGTAGGTATTCTAGAATTCAGCACATGTAGCTTACAATATACAAAGTATTCATTAACATGACACCCGAAAATTGAATGTTTATTATCTGATTGGTACCACGTTTTGGTCACTTTTGTATGTCTAATGCCTAAAACCATAAATAGTATATATCATAAAGCATGAATATGATTGTTTTAACAAAAAAATCCATTTCAGGAATAGGTAAAATCTGACCTTATTTTTGTAAAAAATTATATAAATGTTTGCTTCCGCGCCCGAATTTTATAATTCGTCATCATATTTTAGCTAAAGGAAAACATTGCAACAAGAAAACTGCTATTTCAAGTGTGGTAGGTATTATAGAATCCAGTTCATGTAGCTTACAATATACAACTTATTCATCAAGAATAGGTAAAATCTGACTTTTTTTCTAAAAAATCATATAAATATTAGCTTCCATGCCCGAATTTTATAATTCTTTATGATATTTTAGCTAAAAGGAAACATTGCAACAAGAAAACTGCTATTTCAAGTGTGGTAGGTATTCTAGGATCCAGCCCATGTAATTTACAATATACAACATATTCATTAAAATGGCACCCGAAAATTGAATGTTTATTATCTGATTAGTACCACGTTTTGGTAACTTTTGCATGTCCAATGCTTAAAACCATCCATAGTATAAATACTAAAGTTTCATACTTTGAATGTTTTAACAAAAATATCCATTTCTAAAATAGGTAAATCTGACATTGTTTTTGTAAAAAATCATATAAATATTTGCTTTCGCGCCCAAATTTTATAATTCTGCATCATATTTTAGTTACAAGAAAGCATTGCAACAAGAAAATTGATATTTCAAGCGTGGTAGGTATTCTAGAATTCAGCCCATGTAGTTTACAATATACAAATTATTCATCGAGAAAAGGTATAATCTGACTTTATTCTTGTAATAATCATATAAATATTAGCTTCTTTGCCCGAGTTTTATTATTCTTCATCTTATTTTAGCTAAAAGAAAACATTGCAACAAGTAAATTGCTATTTCAAGTGTGGAAGGTAATCTAGAATTCAGCCCATGAAGGTTACAATGTATTAAAGGTAAAATCTGACGTTATTTTTGTAAAAAATCATAAAAATATTTGCTTTTGCGCCCGAATTTTATAATTGTTCATCATAATTTAGCTAAAAGAAAACATTGCAACAAGAAAATTAGTATTTCAAGTGTGATAGGTATTCTAGAATCCAGACTATGTAGCTTACAATATATATAGTATATATTAAAATGACACCCGAAAATTGAATGTTTATTATCTGATTGGTACCACGTTTTGGTGACTTTTGCATGTCTAATGCTAAAATTATTCATAGTATAGTTCCTAATGCATGAATATGAATGTTTTAACAAAAATATTGTAGGTATTCTACAATCCAGCCTATGTAGTTTACAATATACAACGTATTCATCAAGAATAGGTAAAATCTGACTTTATTTTTGTAAAAAATCATATAGATATATGCTTCCACGCCCGAATTTTATAATTCTTTAACATATTTTAGCTAAAAGAAAACATTGCAACAAGAAAATTCCTATTTCAAGTGTGGTAGATATTCTAGGATCCAGTCCAGGTAGCTAACAATATATAACGTACTCATTAAGAATAGGCAAAATCTAACTTTATTTTTGTAAAAAATCATATAAATATTTGCTTTCGAACACGAATTTTGTTATTCTTCATCATATTTTAGCTATAAGATAACATTGCAACAAGAAAATTGCTACATTAAGTGGGGTAGGTATTTTAGAATCCAGCCCATGTAGCTTACAATATTCATCGTATATATTAAAATGACACCCGAAAATTGAATGTTTATTATCTGATTGGTACCACGTTTTGGTGACTTTTGCATGTCTAATGCTAAAATTATCAATAGTACAGTTCCTAAACAGCTTGATTAAAATTTCAAGTGTGGTAGGTATTCTAGAATCCAGCCTATGTAGCTTACAATATACAAAGTATTCATCAAGATTAGGTAAAATCTGACTTTATTTTTGTAAAAAAATCATATAAATATTTGCTTTCGCGACGGAATTTTATAATTGTTCATCATATTTTAGCTAAAAGAAAACAAGAAAAATTAGTATTTCAAGTGTGATAGGTATTCTAGAATCCAGCCTATGTAGCTTACAATATATATAGTATATATTCAAATGACACCCGAAAATTGAATGTTTATTATCTGATTGGTACCACGTTTTGGTGACTTTTGCATGTCTAATGCTAAAATTATCCATAGTATAGTTCCTAAAGCATGAACATGAATGTTTTAACAAAAAAATATTGTAGGTATTCTAGAATCCAGCCTTACAATATAAAACGTATTCATCAAGAATAGGTAAAATCTGACTTTATTATTTTTAAAAACAATATAGATATTTGCTTCTGCGCCTGAATTTTATAATTCTTTAACATATTTTAGCTAAAAGAAAACATTGCAACAAGAAACTTGCTATGTCAAGTGTGGTAGGTATTCTAAAATCCAGCCCATGTAGCTAACATTATACAACGTATTCATTAAGAATAGGTAAAATCTGACTTTATTTTTGTAAAAAATCATATAAATATTTGCTTCCGAGTCCAAATTTTATTATTCTTCATCATAATTTAGCTAAAAGAAAACATTGCAACAAGAAAATTGCTACTACAAGTGTGATAGGTATTATAGAATCCAGCCCATGTAGCTTACAATATACAACGTATTCATTAACATGACACCCGAAAATTGGATGTTTATTATCTGATTGGTACCACGTTTTGGTCACTTTTGAATATCCAATGCCCAAAACCATCAACAGTATATATCCTAAAGCATAAATATGACAGTTTTATCAAAAATATCCATTTTAAGAATAGGTAAAACTGACTCTATTTTTGTAAAAAATCATATAAATTTTTGCTTCCGCGCCTGAATTTTATAATTCTTTATCATAATTTAGCTAAAAGAAAACATTGCAACAAGAATATTGCTATTTTAAGTGTGGTAGGTATTCTATAATCCAGCACATGTAGCTTTCTATATAGAATGTATTCACCAAGAATAGGTAAAATCTGACTTTATTTTTGTAAAAAATCTTATAAATACTTGATTGCGCGCCCAAATTTTATAATTCTTCATTATATTTTATGTAAAATAAAACATTGCAACAAGAAAATTGCTATATTAAGTGTGGTAGGTATTCTAAAATCCAGCCCATGTTCCTTACAATATACAAAGTATTCATTAAAATAATTTATTATCTGATTGGTACCACGTTTTGTTTACTTTCGCATGGCCAATGCTAAAATTATCCATAGTATAGATCCTAAAGCATGAATATGAATGTTTTAACAAAAATATCCATTTCAAGAATAGGTAAAATCTGACTTTATTTTTGTAAAAAATCATATAAATATTTGCTTCCGCGCCCGAATTTTATAATTCTTCACCATATTTTAGCTAAAAGAAATCATTGCAACAAGAAAATTGATATATCAAGTGTGGTAGGTATTCTAGATTCCAGCTTATGTAGCTTACAATATACAATGTATTCATCAAGAATAGGTAATATCTGACTTTATTTTTGTAAAAAAATCATATAAATATTTGTTTACGCGCCCGAATTTTATAATTCCTTAACATATTTTAGCTAAAAGATAACATTGCAACAAACAAATTGCTATTTCAAGTTCAATTTAGCATTGGACATGCAAAAGTGACCAAAACGTGTTACCAATCAGATAATATAATTCAATTTTCGGGTATCATTGTAATGAATACGTTTTTTTTACCTATTTTTGATGAATACTTTGTATATTGTAAGCTACATGGGCTAGATTCTAGAATACCTACAACAATTGAAATAGCAATTTTTTTGTTGCAATGTTTTCTTTTAGCCAAAATATGATGAAAAATTATAAAATTCGGGCGCGAAAGCAATTATTTATATGATTTTCTACAAAAATAAAGTCAGATTTTACCTTTTCTTGATGAATACGTTGTATATTGTAAGCTACATGGGCTGGATTCTAGAATACCTACCACACTTGAAATAGCAATTTTCTTGTTGCAATGTTTTCTTTTAGCTAAAATATGATGAAGAATTATAAAATTGGGGCGCAGAAGCAAATACTTATATGATTTTTTACAAAAATAATATCAGATTTTACCTATTCTTGAAATGATAATTTTTTTAAAACATTCATATTCATGCTTTAGGATCTATACTATGGATGGTTTTAAGCATTGGACATGCAAAAGTGACCAAAACGTGGTACCAATCAGAAAATAAACATTCAATTTTCGGGTGTCATTTTGATAAATACGTTGTATATTCTAAGATACACGGGCTGGATTCTAGAATACCTACCACACTTGAAATAGGTATTTTCTTGTTGCAATGTTTTTTCTTTTAGCTAAAGTATGATGAAAAATTATAAAATTCGGGCGCGAAAGCAAATATTTATATGATTTTTTACAAAAATAAAGTCAGATTTTACCTTTTTTTGATTAATACTTTGTACATTGTAAGCTTCATGGGCTGAATTCTAGATTACCTTCCACACTTGAAATAGCAATTTTCTTTTTGCAATGTTTTCTCTCAGCTAAAATATGATGAAGGATTATAAAATTCGGGCGCGGAAGCAAA
Organism: Stenolophus ochropezus; assembly: GCA_035578165.1. NCBI lineage: Eukaryota > Metazoa > Arthropoda > Insecta > Coleoptera > Carabidae > Stenolophus > Stenolophus ochropezus. The sequence continues at coordinate 195,196 of JAQOWZ010000066.1, read as the reverse complement.
TATTTATATGATTTTTTACAAAAATTAAGTCAGATTTTACTTATTTTTTAAATGGATTTTTTTGTTAAAACATTCATATTCATGGTTTAGGATCTACACTATCGATTATTTTAGCATTGGATATGCAAAAGTGATCATAACGTGGTACCAATCAGATTGTATTGTATTGTATGTATACGAGGGTTTAAGCGTTTTGTCGCTTTTTGTCAACGCGACCTAGAAGATCTATTGTGACACAGCCCTTACTTAGTTTTCCGGAAGTAGGTCCAGACTTTTGATGAAGCCGATTATAGCTCCAGGAGTCAAGTTCTTGATCTCATCTGCCGTAAGATACCTCTTACCTAGTTGATTGAGTCTCTGCGCAGTTACGGCTGGGCATTCACACAGTATGTGTTCCGACGATTCTTCGTCCTTTTCACAGAGTCAACAGGTTTCATTTTCAGCTATACCAATTTTGTGCAAATGGTACTTTAAAGGACAGTGGCCAGTGAGAATTCCTGTCATTATGTTAAGTTCCTTTTTGCTGAGAGCTAGTAACTCTTTGGCATTTGTCGAAAATGGGGAAATGAATTTCCGAGCTTGATTGAGGCCTGGAATATTTTTCCAATATGAGGATATTGCAGATTCCTCCCAGTTTTTGACAACCTTCTTATAGTGGCTTTGTGGAAGACCACATGAAGTTTCCGGCTCGTGGTATGAAAGTTTAGCCCCCTTTTTTGCAAGTTCATCAGCTTTCTCGTTTTCTAGGATTCCCTCGTGCCCTGGTACCCACCATAGGGTGACGTGGTTTGCTTCGGATAGCAATTGGAGGGTCTCCTTGTAGTTCCAGACTAGCTTTGATTTACATGAGAAGGCATTCAATGCCTTTAAAGCTGCCTGGCTGTCTGACACTATATTTATTAATGTTCCTTTTAAACCTTTATCTAGGTTTATGTGAGCACAGAGATTTATAGCATAAATTTTAGCCTGAAAAATTGTGGAGCAGGTGCCTAAGGAGTCCTTAATTCGGCAATCTGGGCCAAGCACACCTACTCCAGTTCCTCCTGTGTCCAGTTTTGAACCATCAGTGAACCAGGACAGAGAATCCCTTACAACAGGTCTTTCCGTTGCCCATTCAAGGCGATTACCAATAACAACCTTATACTTCTGGTCAAAATTGTATTTTGTTGTCATCGTATCACAGACAGACAAGGCCAGTTGTTGTTCCCTTAGGATTTCCAAATGGCCTACGAAATCTCCGGGCATAAAGTGTTTCGTTCTGCAGAGAGTCAGTGCCTGTTGCATCGCCTCTTTTTTCACCTGAATGTGTAGAGGTGTTAGCCCCAGAATCACTTCCATTGCTGCAGTCGGACAGGTACTCATAGCACCTGTAATACTGAGGCAGGCCATGCGTTGTAGTTTCCGCAGTGATGCCTGTGTTGTGATTTGTTTCACTTTTGGCCAGCATACAAGTGGCGCGTAGGTGATCATGGGTCTACACTAGTATATGCCCAATGGGTCATTTTTGGCTGTAGTCCCCAGTTTTTACTCAGAAGCCGACGGCATGGGTTTAACGCCACTGCTGATTTCTTTGTAATTTTGTTGATATGTGAGTTCCACGTGAGTTTTTGGTCTAGAATGATTCCTAGATACTTAACCTCTGTAGAAAACTCAATTCTAGTACCCTTCAAGTAGGGAGGTTGAAGATTTAGCTTCCTTCTCTTTATGAAGGGGACGATTGTGGTTTTGGTAGGGTTTACACTAAGTTCATGTTCCAGGCACCACTCATGCACTAGATATAGAGCTTTTTGTGTAAGGTACGAGATAGTGGTGTCACTACGTCCTCTGACCACAATTGCAACGTCGTCTGCATATCCGTTTGCAAAATAACCAGCTTTATTGAACTTATTCAGGAGGTCATCAATGACAATACACCAGAGTAGAGGTGATAGAACCCCACCTTGTGGGCATCCTCTGTTGGTTTTTATCATTACTGATTCTCCTCATATCGAGACTGTAATCGTTCGACTTTGCAGCATGGCTTTTATCCACTCCACTACAGCTGGGTCGAAACCTTTTGACCTAGCAGCTCTTTCAATGGATTTATAGGAGATGTTATTAAAGGCACCCTCAATATCTATAAATATTTCTAGAGCTATTTCTTTTGCCATAAAGATTTTCTCTATTTTATTGACAAGGCTATGGAGAGCCGTAGTTGTCGATTTTGCTTCCTGGTAAGCAAATTGATTTGCGTTTAGTGGTGAAGCAGTTATCACTTCATTTCTAAGGTATTGATCTAAGACCTTTTCCATACCTTTCAGTATAAATGATGATAAACTAATGGGTTTGTATGACTTAGGCTGGACGCTTGGACGCCCTCCACCTTTAGGTATAAAGACTACATTAGTTTTCCTCCACAATTTGGGAATGTATCCTAACTTTAGGCTTTCCTTGTATAGTTCGCAGAGTATTGTCAGTATATCCTTTATGCATTTCTGCAAAAGTGCCGGAAAAATGACATCTCCACCAGGTGTCTTGTAGGGTTTGAAAGTATTTATCGCCCATTCAACTCTGTTTTCAGTAAAAATATTATTCGCAGTGTTAAGACTGTTAATTAAGCTTAGACTAGTTGTAGCTTCGAAAGAGTTGTCCTCCTCCTTAACTGGCCACGACGATCCTGGGAAGTGTGTGCTTAACAGAAGCTTCAATGTTTCTTTTGAATCTGTCGTAAAGTCCCCGTCTGGTTTCTTTAGTAGGCCTATTTCATTAGTATGATCTTTTGACAGGACTTTTTGAAGGCGAGCTACCGTGGGCGTTTCTGATAAGCCCTCACAAAAACTACGCCATGCATTCCTTTTAGATCCACGAATTTCTTTATTATATGAAGTTAGAGCACTTCTATATTGCTCCCAGCTCTCATCGCTGCCACTGGTTTTAGTTTTATTGTATTAACTTCTAACAGTGACTCTTTGTTTACTTAGCTCCTCGGTCCAATAAAGTACTTTCCTAGTACTTTGTCGAAGCTTTACTGTACAGCTGTTTTCATATGCTGTGTGTAGCGCATTATGAAAGTCAATAGAGGCTGTTTCCAGTTCCTCAATTGTGTTTATATTAATTTTCGTAAGTTCTTCCACTTCACACTTTAAGTGGCCTTCGTACAAGACCCAGTCTGTTAGTTTCGGAATACTAATTTGAGTTTTAGGTTCTTTATTAGCCTTTATCTCGAACCTTAAATATCTATGATCCAATATTGAGGCTTCATTTGAGACATGCCAATTATATATTTCAGAGCTAATTTGAGGAGTGGCTAACGTAATGTCCAATACCTCTCGCCTGTTTTTAGTTATAAAAGTGGGTTCTTTACCCCTATTTATTATATCTATGTTAGTACTAGAAATAAATTCGAAAAGGTACTCACCCCTTGTATTTATGTCCGTACTACTGTATGGTGTGCGTTTGCATCACATCCTAGGATGAGGTTTCTGTTTCTATGTTTGCAGTAGGAGATCAGGTCCCTTACCAGCGGAGGTGGGGCATCCATCGTGTCTCCCGGGAAATACGCCGATGCAATGATTACCTCTTGCGTACCTCCTGATATAGGCAGTGTAGCTTCTACAGCTACCAAATCCCTAGATATAAATTTATTTAATGTTACGAATTTAATCGATGTCGTAATGAGCAATGCTGCTCTTGGAATGACATCTGGTTCGTTACAGTAGGTTAACTTACCTACTGGTGTAGTAAGTTTCCTAACTACGCCTCCATACACATAAGGCTCTTGAACTAGCACTATATCGCTGTTAGTGGTAGTGAATGTTTTGTTCAACACATCAGAGGCAGTTTTGCAGTGTTGAAGATTCACTTGCAGCATCTTTACATTACTGCTGGACATCAAGTTTTGTTCAGAGCCACGTCGCTGCTAGGAACTTGTTTCCCTTTGTGCGTGATTCCGACGGCCCGTGGTGTCTTGGAGTGTGTAGGTGTGGGATTGGGTAGAGGCTTTGAGGCAGCCTCTTTACCTTTACCTACGTTTAATCTGGAATATCCAGTGTTAATATTGGTGGCATTACTCCCTGCCTCCTTTTTTATGTTAAGCTTACCTGTAGCAGTGCTAGTAGTGGCTTTTTTGGCAGTGACGCCGGTAGGCTTTTTATTGGGTTTTTTACCCTTTAGCCTAGTCGTTGTCTGGCCAAATTTGTAGCTGATTTTGAAATGTGCTTAAGGACGTCGAGGCTATGGACAGTGTAAGAAGCACTGCCGAGCCCTCATCTGTCCTCTTTAAAACCCTCCACTGCTGGGTATCCAGGCCCTCGTTTTGACCCTCTATCAGATTTAATATCTGATCTGTTGGATTGGTTTTACTGTTAGGGAAATATGCATTTACAATGCTGGACTTCGGCAAATCCTTTTCCTCTACAACTTTTAAATGGACTCCTTTCCAAGGCTTTAAGCTGTCGACTTTGCCTAATAGCCACTCGTCGGTGGCTTTGTCTGCGCAGTTGACGCTCAGCCATCCGGACTTGAAGGTTGTCCCTAGAAATTTAGGCTTCACAGAGCCTTTAGCCAGTTGTCCTGTTTCTAAAATATCCTCCGGATAATTATAGTGCAGGATGCAGACGCGTGTGCCCAGGATTGCCTGTTTAAAGCTCACAGACGGCGGGGCCTTATCTGGTGGTGGCGGAGCACCAGTGCTGGGTTGGCCTTTAGCATCTGTGTTTTGCCTTTTTACAGACATTTCGGGCGTTGATTACTCGGACCGGGTCCTTTTTGGACCCTTATCCTTTATGGGTTAAAGGGCTTTGACACGTGCTTCGTCAGCACTAAGCCCACTTTTTATGAGCCACTTAAAGCGTTTTCTGGCGGCACCGCTCAGTTTACTTTTCTGCTCATTCAATCGGAGCTTTTCTATAGACTCCTCGAGTTTGGAAGTGGATGGAGTTGGGCTACGTAGGAGCTCCTCCTCCATAGTCACGACGTCCTTGGGACTTGAATCCCTTAGGACATCTAGAGAAACATCTCTTTGACTTCCACTCATCCTAAAAACCAAAAGAAACAATTAAAACTTCTGTCATATTGACACAACAACATATGCTTTATAAGTGAGGTTATATGCAGTGCACGTGTGTGAAAAAATTGAAAATGTTGAATATATTTTTTGAAATTAAGTGAAATTGATAATATTTAATTACAAATACCTGGAAAAATGAATTTATTGAAAAAGATTAATCAAAAAGAAATGTATATATATTTTACCTCAGCTGAGCAAACCAGTCACAAACACTGCTGCCAACCTCAGATAATAAGCATTCAATTTTTGGGTGTCATTTTAATGAATACGTTGTATATTGTAAGCTACATGGGCTGGATTCTAGAATACCTACCACACTTGAATTAACAATTTTCTTGTTGCAATGTTTTCTTTTGGCTAATATATGATGAAGAATTATAAAATTCGGGCGCGGAAGCAAATATTTATATGATTTTTTACAAAAATTAAATTCACATTTTACCTATTCTTGATGAATACGTTGTATATTGTAAGCTACATGGGCTGGATTCTAGAATACCTACCACACTTGAAATAGCAATTTCCTTGTTGCAATGTTTTCTTTTAGATAAAATATGATAAAGAATTATAAAATTCGGGCGCGAAATCAAAAATATATATGATTTTTACAAAAATAAAGTCAGATTTTACCTATTCTTGAAATGGATATTTTTGTTAAAATATTCATATTCATTCTTTAGTATCTATACTATGGATAATTTTAGCATTCGACATGCAATAGTGACCATAACGTGGTACAAGTCAGATAATAAACATTCAATTTTCGGATATCACTTTAATGAATACGTTGTATATTGTAAGCTACATGGGCTGGATTCTAGAATACCTACCACACTTGAAATAGCAATTCTCTTCTTGCAATGTTTTCTTTTAGCTAAAATATGATGAAAAATTATAAAATTCGGGCGCGGAAGCAAATATTTATATGATATTTTACAAAAATAAAGTCAGATTTTACCTATTCTTGAAATGGATATTTTTGTTAGAACATTTATATTCATGCTTTAGGATGTATATTATGAATAATTTTAGCATTTACATGCAAAAGTGACCATAACGTGGTACTAATCAAATATTAAACATTCAATTTTCGGGTGTCATTTTAATGAATACGTTGTATATTGTAAGCTGCATAGGCTGAATTCTAGAATACCTACCACACTTGGAATAGCAATTTTAATGTTGCAGTGTTTTCTTTTAGCTAAAATATGATGAAGAACTATAAAATTCGGGCGCGGAAGCAAATATTTATATGACTTTTTACAAAAATAAAGTCAGATTTTACCTATTCTTGATGAATACGTTGTATATTGTAAACTACATGGGCTGGATTCTAGAATACCTAGCACACTTGAAATAGCAATTGCCTTGTTGCAATGTTTTCTTTTAGCTAAAATATGATGAAGAATTTTTAAATTCAGGCGCGGAAGCTAATATTTATATGATTTTTTAAAAAATAAAGTCAGATTTTACCTATTCTTGATGAATACGTTGTAAATTGTAATCTACATGGGTTGGATTCTAAAATACCTACCACTCTTGAAATAGCAATTTTCTTGTTGCAATGTTTTCTTAAGCTAAAATAAGATGAAGAATTATAAAATTCGGGCGCGGAAGCAAATATTTATATGATTTTTTACAAAAATAAAGTCAGATTTTACCTATTCTTGTAATAGATATTTTTGTTAAAACATTCATATTCATTCTTTAGTATCTATACTATGGATAATTTAAGCAATCGACATGGAATATTGACCATAACGTGGTACAAGTCAGATAATAAACATTCAATTTTCGGATGTCACTTTAATAAATACGTTGTATATTGTAAGCTACATGGGCTGCATTCTAGAATACCTACCACACTTGAAATAGCAATTTCCTTGTTGCAATGTTTTCTTTTAGCTAAAATATGATGAAGAATTATAAAATTCGGGCACGGAAGCAAATATTTATATGATTTTTTACAAAAATAAAGTCAGATATTACCTTTTCTTGTTGAATACGTTGTATATTGTAAGCTACATGGGCTGGATTCTAGAATACCTACCACACTTGAGATAGCAATTTTCTTGTCGTAATGTTTTCTTTAAACTAAAATATGATGAAGAAGTATAAAATTCGGGCGCGGAAGCAAATATTTATATTATTTTTTACAAAAATAATGTCAGGTTTTACCTTTTCTTGAAATGGATATTTTTGTTCAAACATTCTTATTCATTCTTTAGTATCTATACTATGGATAATTTAAGCATTCGACATGCAATAGTGACCATAACGTGGTACCAGTCAGATAATAAACATTCAATTTTTGGATGTCACTTTAATGAATACGTTGTATATTGTAAGCTAAATGGGCTGGATTCTAGAAAACCTACCACACTTGAAATAGCAATTTTCTTGTTACAATGTTTTCTTTTAGGTAAAATATGATGAAAAATTATTAAATTTGGGCGCAGAAGCAAATATTTATATGATTTTTTACAAAAATTATGTCAGATTTTACCTATTCTTGAAATGGATATTTTTGTTAAAACATACATATTCATACTTTAGGATCTATACTATGGATAATTTTAACATTGAACATGCAACAGTGACCATAACGTGGTACCAATCAGGTATTACACATTCAATTTTCGAGTGTCATTTTAATGAATACGTTGTATATTGTAAGCTACATGGGCTGGATTCTAGAATACCTACCACACTTGAGATAGCAATTTTCTTGTTGTAATGTTTTCTTTAAACTAAAATATGATGAAGAATTATAAAAGTCGGGCGAGGAAGCAAATATTTATATGATTTTTTACAAAAATAATGTCAGATTTTACCTATTCTTGAAATGGATATTTTTGTTAAAACATGCATATTCATACTTTAGGATCTATACTATGGATAATTTTAGCATTGAACATGCAAAAGTGACCATAACGTGGTACCAATCAGGTATTAAACATTCATTTTTCGAGTGTCATTTTAATGAATACGTTGTATGTTGTAAGCTACATGGGCTGGATTCTAGAATACCTACCACACTTGAGATAGCAATTTTCTTGTTGTAATGTTTTCTTTAAACTAAAATATGATGAAGAATTATAAAAGTCGGGCGAGGAAGCAAATATTTATATGATTTCTTACAATTATAAAGTCAGATTTTACCTATTCTTGATGAATACGTTGTATTTTGTAAGCTACATGGGCTGGATTCTAGAATACCTACCACACTTGGAATAGCAACTTTCTTGTTGCAATGTTTTCTTTTAGCTAAAATATGACGAACAATTATAAAATTTGGGCGCGGATGCAAATATTTATATGATTTTTTACAAAAATAAAGTCAGATTTTACCTATTCTTGATGAATACGTTGTATATTGTAAACTACATGGGCTGAATTCTAGAATACCTACTATACTTGAAATAGCAATTTTCTAGTTGCAATGTTTTCTCTTAGCTAAAATATTATAAAAAATTATAAAATTCGGGCGCGGAAGCATATATTTATATGATTTTTTACAAAAATAAAGTCAGATTTTACCTATTCTTGATGAATACGTTGTAAATTTTAAACTACATGGACTGGATTCTAGAATACCTACCACACTTGAAATAGCAGTTTTCTTGTTGCAATGTTTTCTTTTAGCTAAAATATGACGAACAATTATAAAATTCGGGCGCAGAAGCAAATATTTATATGATTTTTTACAAAAATAAAGTCAGATTTTACCTACTCTTGATAAATACGTTGTATATTGTAATTATTATTTATTATTATTATTTTGGGACTATATTCTACAGGCAAATGCCTAATTACAGGTTAAGGAAAGACGGATTAAAATAAATATACACATTTCTTAATATCATTAATATCATCGTTAAATATGTCGGTCTATGTTTCAACAGAGCAGTTGGCAAATAAAATGTATTATTGTTGCGAGCAGATATACGTGGGACTAGAAACGATAATTTATTCACTAAATATACACAATCAATTGTATTATTAACTAATTTAAAAAGTAAAATAGTTTCTTGCATATTTCCTCTTTGAGCTAGGAGTTGAAAATCAAAACTCTCTAACAGAATACATTGAGGGGTACCTCTTTCTGGGTAAGACCCACTAGTAAATTATAAAGCTGCTTTAAGAAATTTCGATTGATTCAGTGGCGTTATTGTAGAGGGGATTCCAGATTACAGAGCAATACTCTAGGTGAGGCCTAACTAAGCTTATAAATAACAATTTTAAAATCTTCTTATTACCCAGATAATCCGAATGACGAATAATAAAACCCAAACACTTATACGCTGATAACACCTTGTTTTCGATATGTTTCGAAAATATAAGTTTTGCATCAAAAGAAACTCCCAAGTCTGTGATTAAGACCGGTCTTTGTAAAATTCGGTCATTTATAGTGTAATCGAAAGTAATATAAGATTGTTTGCAAATGAACGACATGATATTACATTTATTTATATTCAAAACAGTGTGTTCGCAGTACACCAATTATATATTTTGTCTAAATTACTTTGAAGTAGTTCACAATCCTTTACATCATAGATTTTATAATATATCTTTAAATCATCTGCGTATAGTAAATGCAAAACAGTGAGGTGTGATATGATGTCATTAATAAAAATAATGAACAGTAAGGGCCCCAAGACTGACCCTTGAGGAACACCTGAGGTTTGCGGAAAGTGATGTGATTTGTAGCCATGAGTGCTAACAAAAAGAAATCTTTTACTTAAATAGGAGGATAAAAGATTGATTAGTGGGGTAGATAGGCCGAACGACTCAAGTTTACTTATTAAGATGTTATGGTCTAGTTGGTCAAAAGCTTTCGAGAAATCCATATATACGACATTGACCTGTCCTTGTTCATCAATGGTCTCACTTATAAATTGTGTCTCACACATTAAAATTGAAACTGTTGACCTGTCTTTCATAAACCCGTGCTGGGTTGGGCTTATTAAAATAGAAATGTGATCATACATTTTTTTTGTGCAGAATGATTTCGAAAATCTTGCTGAAGTTCGATATTAAAGCAATAGGTCTATAATTTTTGATATTATTTTTATTTCCCTTTTTGAAAATAGGGTTAATGCGTGATATTTTCCAGATATCTGGGAAAGTGGATTTATTAAGAATTAAATTAAAAATGTAAGTCAGTGGTTGCACAAAAGCAAAAGCACAGTCTTTAATGATAAAAGATGGAATCAAATCAGGTCCTGCAGTATCTTTAGATGCCAATTTATTAATCGCCTGTAAGACATCATCTTCGCAAATGGAGTTTATGATAAGCGTTGATGAACAATGGTTAATAGAGGGTCTATGTGGATGGGTTTTTGAGGCTTCAGCAAATAAGTTTGAGAAATATTCTGCAAAGCTATTCACAATTGATTGTGAATCGTTGATGACTTCATCATTAAGCGTCATAACATTTGGGATGGAAGAGATGTTACGCTTGGAATTCACAAATGACCAAAATTTTTTGGGATCCTCTGTAATATCGTTCTGTATTGTAATACAGTATTTTTTATACGAAGTTTATTTATTAGACTTATCTGCAAGAGTACCTGATTTCTTGTATTGTTTCAGTGCTTTATGTTTTTCTTTTATAATATGAATGAGTTGTCCTGTGTACCAAGGAGGGTAAGAGCGTGCGGAGTGTTTTTTCTTAGGAACACTGATACTTAAGATATTATTTAAAATGGCGTAGAACTCATTAACGGCTAAATTTACGTCATTATTTTTATTAATGGAATCCCATTTACAATTGTACAGATCACAGTAAAGTAGTGGTAAATTTGCTTTCTTAAAGTTGAAGCCATAGTTATTAGTTGCATTTAGTTTAGTATTATTGATTTTGACTGAAATATGGACATTTAAAGAAGGGTGATATAAAAAATCTTCTTTGAGAATACAGTCGTCCGAACGAGTGACTGTGCATTGAAGATTACTTATAATAAGGTCGAGTACATTGTCGTTATTGTTGCGAATGAAGTTATATTGTTGTAAATCCAAAAAGTTTATAAAATTTAAAAGTGATGTGTAATAAGGACAGGATGATAAGCTGTGATAACATTTTATGTAGTTTGTTATATTGAAATCTCCAAAAATCAATAGACGAGAGTTGCACAGAAAATGCAGAGATGTAATAGAATCAAAAAGTATTTCATAATCACTTAACTTACAAGAGGGAGGTATGTAGATATTCATAATGAAAAGCACTGTATGATCAATTTGTAGCCTAATAAGTAGAATATCGATATTCGGAATATCGTCTAATTTGTCTGAATAGGATTTTAGGTTTATTTCAGTAGCAATTAGATTCTTTTTCAAAGCAAAAAGGACACCTCCTCCCCTTTTTGTATTCGTCTTCAGAAACTTACGATCACTTCTAAATACATGAAAGTGATTCTGATCAAATAATTTTGAGCTTTGGATAGCATCGTGGCACCAAGTTTCGGACAGAGCAAAAATATCATATTCAGATGAGCTAAGAGAGTTAAAATAAAGATCATGACATTTGGTATTTAGCCCACGTACATTTTGGTAATAGCAATTTAAGTTGTAGCTTTCGGGGTAACTAGGTCGCGATCGTGATTGAGAATAGGTTTGCTCTAGCTATAATTCACCTAATACAGATTTTTTGAACTTAGAGAGGGTTTGTTTATAAACATGATAGTTGTTATTCCAAGCTGCGTGATCAATGGACAAATATGAATTTTGAGACTTTTTTAATTGAATGCAATTTGCACATTTGAAAGATGTAGCATTGCATTTATCGAGAGTATGGGATTCGGCACATTTGGGGCAGGTAGGATTTTGTTTCGAGCATTGAGAAGCGAAATGATGGAAACCAGAGCAATTGAAGCAACGACGGAGATCTATAGCGTCGTAAACGGAGCAATAGTCATATCCAACGATTAGAGAGCCAGAATTGATTATTTCATGATAAGATTTAAGATCAACTTGAATCACAGCTTGAAATATTTTATTATTTTTTCGTAATGGTTTAATGTATACAACATCGCAAACGGAGGATTCAGAAAAAATATGTTTATTTTGATTTTTTAAATAATTTATTAACACAGGTGAATCTAATTTTTCAGTAATACCAACAACTCTTAGTCTTGGATTTAAAACAGGCAATTGATTGACAGCATATTTATCACCTAGCTTTTCTTTCACTAGTTCTTTTAACTTGGTAGAGGATGCATTATTATCACAGCTGACGACGAGGCTACCATTTTTAGAATTTATGATTTTAGTTAAATTAATGTTCGCTTCAACTGGGTTAATAGACCTGGAAATATCAAGTTTTGTTGCAGCAGAATTTTGTACTCCAATTTTGGGTTTGATGATTACGGGAGGCTCATTACTTGTATTTTTGACTATGCTTGCAAAAGATTTAGAACTGGAATTCATGCTAGGTATCTCGGGTTTGTTTAATTCACTAAATTTATCTTCGATTAATTTTGCCACATCATTTTTAAATGTAAGTAGTAGCGAGCTCATAGTCGCATTAATATCAAAGTGAAATTTTTGAAGAATTTTGTTTAAATTATCTTCGTTGGCCGATTTAAACAATTTGGTCATATCATTTTGGAAATCCGTAATCTTACATTCAATATTTAAATTCTCTGATTTATTGATTATTATACAAGAGTGCTTGCAGTTATCACATAAAAATAATAAATTTCTACTTTTTTCAAATAATTTAAATTCTGTTTTAGCGAAATTGACACATGATGCGTGATACCAGTTATTGCAACTTCCTTTGTAACCATTAAATGATTGATCTTTTTTCTTAGTACGACATTTGGCGCATTCAGTCATGATGGTGCATTAAATTATTAATATAAATAAACAGCTAGCTAAAATATAGAGTAATGGATTGCGAGATGATAGACAAAAGACACAGGTGGGATGAGGGAGGCGCCAGTACGGTCCGTCACAGCTAAGGGTTTTAGACGCACAGGTGGTGGACCACGGAAAGGAATACAATAGAGTGTAACTATTACTGATGATGAATAAAAAGTAAGGGTAAAAAAGCCTGATACCTAAATGTACTAAAATTAAATCTAAAAAATATCTAAAAAATATATGTGAGGTTTTCTTAGTGTGTATAATTATACTTAAATATATGAAGTAAAATTAATTAAAACAATAAAGAAGAGTAACGCTAAAATAATTATAATAAAATAAAATAAATAATGAAATACAGTATTAAAATGTTTTGGAAGCGCTGGAATTTAAGATATTAATTGAACCGGCCTTGGTTTGTCAACAAAAGCAGGTAAAATTTAAGCCATGTATGTATAATGCTTGATATAAGTAATAAAATTTAATAAAATCTAAATTTACTTACATTTAGATCATGGTACAAGCTTCAGATAAGTATCACAATTCACAGCGCGAAACACAGATTTAGACAATACCTGTAACTTAACTTAAATAAGCACAGAAAAACTCTAAAAAATTCCAAAATACGAAGAGCGTAAAAAACACAAGCGCACAATGCAGCTTCACTACAATTATTCTGTAATCTACAAGGGTTGGATTCTAGAATACCTACCACACTTGAAATAGCAATTTTCTTGTTGCAATGTTTTCTTTTAGCTAAAATATGATGAAGAATTATAATATTCGGGCGCGGAAACAAATATTTATATTTTTTTTTACAAAAATAAAGTCCGATTTTACCTATTCTTGATGAATACGTTGTATATTGTAAACTACATGGGCTGAATTCTAGAATACCTACCATATTTGGAAAAGCAATTTTCTTGTTGCACTGTTTTCATTTAGCTAAAATATGATGAAAAATTATAAAATTCGGAAGCAAATATTTATATGATTTTTCCTAAAAATAATGCCAGACTTTACCTTTTCTTGAAATGTATATTTTTATTAAAACATTTATATTTATACTTTAGGATCTATACTATGGATGGTTTTAAGTATTGGACATGCAAAATTGACCAAAACGTGGTATCAATCAGATAATAAACATTTAATTTGCGGGTGTCATTTTATTAAATATGTTGTACATTGCAAGCTACATGGGCTGGATTCTAGAATACCTACCACACTTGAAATAGCAATTTTCTTGTTGCAATGTTTTCTCTTAGCTAAAATATGATAAAAAATTATAAAATTCGGGCGCGGAAGCAAATATTTATATGATTTTTTAAAAAAATAAAGTCAGATTTTACCTTTTCTTAATAAATACGTTGTATATTGTAAGCTACATGGGCTGGATTCTAGAATACCTACCACACTTGAAATAGCAATTTTCTTGTTGCAATGTTTTCTCTTAGCTAAAATATCATAAAAAATTATAAAATTCGGGCGCGGAAGCAAATATTTATATGATTTTTTACAAAAATAAAGTCAGATTTTACCTTTTCTTGATGAATACGTTGTATATTGTAAGCTACATGGACTGGATTCTAGATAGCTACCTCACTTTAGATAGCAATTTTCTTGTTGCAATGTTTTCTTTTAGCTAAAATATGATAAAGTATTATAAAATTCGGGCGCGGAAGCTAATATTTATATAATTTTTTACAAAATAAAGTCAGATTTTACCTATTCTTGATAAATACGCTGTATATTGTAAACTACATGGGCTGGATTCTAGAATACCTAACACACTTGAAATAGCAGTTTTCTTGTTGCAATGTTTTCTTTTAGCTAAAATATGACGAACAATTATAAAATTTGGTGGCAAAAGCAAATATTTATATGATTTTTTACAAAAATTAAGTCAGATTTTACCTATTCTTGATAAATACGTTGTATATTGTAATCTACAAGGGTTGGATTCTAGAATACCTACCACACTTGAAATACCAATTTTCTTGTTGCAATGTTTTCTTTAAGCTAAAATATAATGTAGAATTATAAAATTCGGGCGCGGAAGCAAATATTTATATGATTTTTTACAAAAATTAAGTCAGATTTTACCTATTCTTAAAATGGATATTTGTGTTAAAACATTCATATTCGTGCTAAAGGATTTATACTAGGGATAAGTTTAGCATTGGACATGCAAACGTGACCATAACGTGGTACCAATCAGACAATAAACATTCAATTTTCGGGTGTCATTTTAATGAATACGTTGTATTTTGTAAGCTACATGGGTTGGAACCTAGAATACCTACCACACTTGAAATAGCAATTTTCTTGTTGCAATGTTTTCTTTTACCTAAAATATGATAAAGAATTATAAAATTCGGACGCGGAAGTAAATATTTATATAATTTTTTCAAAAATAAAGTCAGATTTTACCTATTCTTGATGAATACGTTGTATATTGTGAACTACATGGGCTGGATTCTAGAATACCTACCACACTTGAAATAACTGTTTTCTTGTTGCAATGTTTTTTTTTAGCTAAAATATGACGAACAATTATAAAATTCGGGCGCGAAAGCAAATATTTATATGATTTTTTACAAAAATAAAGTCAGATTTTACCTATTCTTGATGAATACGTTGTATATTGTAAACTATATGGGCTGAATTCTAGAAAACCTACCACACTTGGAATAGCAATTTTCTTGTTGCAATGTTTTCTTTTAGCTAAAACATGATGAAAAATTATAAAATACAGGCGCGGAAGCGAATATTTATATATTTTCTGACGAAAATAAAGTCAGATTTTACCTATTCTTGATGAATACGTTGTATATTGTAAACTATATGGGCTGAATTATAGAAAACCTACCACACTTGAAATAGCAATTTTCTTGTTGCAATGTTTTCTGTAAGCTAAAATATGATAAAGAGTTATAAAATTCAGGCGCGAAAGCAAATATTTATATGATTTTTTACAAATATAAAGTCAGATGTTACATTTTCTTGATGAAAACGTTGTATATTGTAAGCAACATGGGCTGGATTCTAGAATACCTACCACAATTGAAATAGCAATTTTCTTGTTGAAATGTTTTCTTTAAGCTAAAATATAATGTAGATTTATAAAATTCGGGCGCGGAAGCAAATATTTATATGATTTTATACAAAAATAAAGTCAGATTTAACTATTCTTAAAATGGATATTTGTGTTAAAACATTCATATTCGTGCTAAAGGATTTATACTAGGGATAAGTTTAGCATTGGACATGCAAACGTGACCTTAACGTGGTACCAATCAGACAATAAACATTCAATTTTCGGGTGTCATTTTAATGAATACGTTGTATATTGTAAGCTATATGGGTTGGAACCTGGAATACCTACCACACTTGAAATAGCAATTTTCTTGTTGCAATGTTTTCCTTTAGCTAAAATATGATAAAGAATTATAACATTCGGACGCGGAAGCAAATATTTGTATAATTTTTTACAAAAATAAAGTCACATTTTACCTATTCTTGATGAATACGTTGTATATTGTAAACTACATGGGCTGGATTCTAGAATACCTACCACACTTGAAATAGCTGTTTTCTTGTTGCAATGTTTTCTTTTAGCTAAAATATGACGAACAATTATAAAATTCGGGCGCGAAAGCAAATATTTATATGATTTTTTACAAAAATAAAGTCAGATTTTACCTATTCTTGATAAATACGTTGTATATTGTAAGCTACATAGGCTGGATTCTAGAATACTTACCACACTTAAAATAGCAATTTTCTTGTTGCAATGTTTTCTTTTAGCTAAAATAAAATGAAGAATTATAAAATTCGGGCGCGGAAGCAAATATTTATATGATTTTTAACAAAAATAGTCAGATTTTACCTTTTCTTGATGAATACATTGTATATTGTAAGCTACATGGGCTGGCTTCTACAATACCTACTACACTTGAAATAGCAATTTTCTAGTTGCAATGTTTTCTTTTAGCTAAAATATGATGAAGAAATATAAAATTCGGCGCGGAAGCAAATATTTATATGATTTATTACAAAAATGAAGTCAGATTTTACCTATTCCCGATGAATACGGTGTATATTGAAAGCTATATGGGCAGGATTGTAGAATACTTACCACACTTGAAATAGCAATTTTCTTGTTGCAATGTTTTCTTTTAGCTAAAATATGATGAAGAATTATAAAATTCGGGCGCGGAAGCAAAT
Source organism: Stenolophus ochropezus (assembly GCA_035578165.1). Taxonomy (NCBI): domain Eukaryota; kingdom Metazoa; phylum Arthropoda; class Insecta; order Coleoptera; family Carabidae; genus Stenolophus; species Stenolophus ochropezus. Next base: position 178,053 of record JAQOWZ010000066.1, on the reverse strand, counting down.
ATTTATATGATTTTTTACAATAATAAAGTCATATTTTACCTTTTCTTGATGAATACGTTGTATATTGTAAGCTACAAGTGCTGGATTCTAGAATATCTACTACACTTGAAATAGCAACTTTCTAGTTGCAATGTTTTCTTTTAGCTAAAATATGATAAAGAATTATAAAATTCGGGGGCGGAAGCAAATATTTATATGATTTTTAACAAAAATAATGTCAGACTTTACCTTTTCTTAAAATATATATTTTTAATAAAACATTTGTATTTATACTTTAGGATCTATTTTATGGATGGTTTTAAGCATTGGACATGCAAAAGTGACCAAAACGTGGTATTAATCAGATAATAAACATTTAATTTTCGGTTGTCATTTTATTGAATATGTTGTATATTGCAAGCTACATGGGCTGGATTCTAGAAAACCTACCACACTCGAAATAGCAATTTTCTTGTTGCAATGTTTTCTCTTAGCTAAAATATAAAGAAAAATTCGGGCGCAGAAGCAAATATTTATATGAGTTTTTACTAAAATAAAGTCAGATTTTACCTTTTCTTGATGATTACGTTGTATATTGTAAGCTACATGGGCTTGATTCTAGATAGCTACCACACTTTAATTAGCATTTTTCTTGTTGCAATGTTTTCTTTTAGCTAAAGTATGACGAACAATTATAAAATTCGGGCGCGATAGCAAATATGTATATGAATTTTTACAAAAATAAAGTCAGATTTTACCTATTCTTGATGAATACGTTGTATATTGTAAGCTACATGATCTGGATTCTAGAATACGTAGAACACTTTAAATAGCAATTTTCTAGTTGCAATGTTTTCTTTTAGCTAAAATATGATGAAGAATTATAAAATTCTGGCGCGGAAGTAAATATTTATATGATTTTTTACAAAAATAAAGTCAGATCTTACCTATTCTTGATGAATTGGTTTTATATTTTAAGCTATATGGCCTGGATTGTAGAATACCTACCACACTAGAAATAGCAATTTTCTTGTTGCAATGTTTTCTGTAAGCTAAAATATGATAAAGAATTATGAAATTCAGGCGCGAAAGCAAATATTTATATGATTTTTTACAAAAATAAAGTCAGATGTTACCTTTTCTTGATGAATACGTTGTATATTGTAAGCTACATGGGCTGGATTCTAGAATACCTACCACAATTGAAATAGCAATTTTCTTGTTGAAATGTTTTCTTTAAGCTAAAATATAATGTAGAATTATAAAATTCGGGCGCGGAAGCAAATATTTATATGATTTTTTACAAAAATAAAGTCAGATTTTACCTATTCTTAAAATGGATATTTGTGTTAAAACATTCATATTCGTGCTAAAGGATTTATACTAGGGATAAGTTTAGCATTGGACATGCAAACGTGACCATAACGTGGTACCAATCAGACAATAAACATTCAATTTTCGGGTGTCATTTTAATGAATACGTTGTATATTTTAAGCTACATGGGTTGGAACGTAGAATACCTACCACACTTGAAATAGCAATTTTCTTGTTGCATTGTTTTCTTTTATATGATGAAGAATTATAAAATTGATGCGCGGAAGCATATATTTATATGATTTTTTACAAAAATAATGTCAGATTTTACCTATTCTTCAAATGGATATTTTTGTTAAAACATTCATATTCATGCTTTAGGATCTATACTATGGAAAGTTTTAAGCATTGGAAATGCAAAAGTGACCAAATCGTGGTACCAATCAGATAATAAACATTCAATTTTTGGGTGTCATTTTAATGAATACGTTGTATATTGTAAGCTACATGGGCTGGAATCTAGAATCCCTACCACACTTGAAATAGCTATTTTCTTGTTGCAATGTTTTCTTTTAGCTAAAATATAATGAAAAATTATAAAATTCGGGAGCGGAAGCAAATATTTATATGATTTTTTAAAAAAATAAAGTCAGATTTTACCTATTCCCGATGAATACGGTGTATATTGTAAGCTACATAGGCAGGATTGTAGAATACTTACCACACTTGAAATAGCAATTTTCTTGTTGCAATGTTTTCTCTTAGCTAAAATATGATAAAAAATTATAAAATTCGTGCGCGAAAGCAAATATTTATATGACTATTTACAAAAATAAACTTAGATTTTACCTATTCTTGATGAATACGTTGTATATTGTAAGCTACATGGGCTTGATTCTAGATAGCTACCACACTTGAAATAGCAATTTTCTTGTTGCAATGTTTTCTTTTAGCTAAAATATGATAAAGGATTATAAAATTCGGGCGCGGAAGCAAATATTTATATGATTTTTTACAAAAATAAAGTCAGATTTTACCTTTTTTTGATGAATACGTTGTACATTGTAAGCTTCATGGGCTGGATTCTAGATTACCAACCACAATTGACATAGCAATTTTTTAGATGCAATGTTTTCTCTTAGCCTACGGCATTTCCTGGAGCTCCGCTGTCAGTGCAAAAAACAAATGCCGATCGACATGAAACCATTATTTCATATTTCCACGTCAGGCCTCACCGAGTCCTTTCATTAGATTGCATTGCAAACACGATACTTCTAATAATTTTTTGCAAAAAACAAAAGCCGGTTGACATGAAACATTTTTGTCATTTATGTACCCCAATTCTCACCGAGACCTTTCATTTGATACCATACACGACACACTTCTGACAACTTTTTGCATTAAATAAAAGTCGATCGACATGAATCATTTTTATCATATCTACACGCTAGCCCACACCGAGACTTTTCATTTGATACCAAACACTATATACTTGTGACAACCTTTTGCAAAAAACAAAAGCCCATCAACATTGACCAGTTTCGTTAATTCTGCACACCAGCCTTTATTGAAACCTTTTATTTGATACCAAACACCACACACTTCTGACAACTTTTTGCAAAAAAACAAATACCGATCGGCATAGCAAATTTTTGTCAGCCAGTACGGTTGTGTGGTCGTAGCGTGTCTTGTCTGATCGTGTAGATAAGCAACATAGCCCGCCCTGTCCATTTGGATGGGTTGCCGCACATCGGCTCGGTGTGTGCTGGCCTTGCAGAGACTGTAGGCTGACAACCTGCATCTCTAAAATGCAAGTAAAACATGTCACGAAACAAGTACTTCAGGTACCTAAGGCCTTGTTCCACATAGGAATGTTGTGCCATTGATGATGATGATGATAGCACATTTTTGTCAATTCTGCACGCTAGCCCTCTCCGAGACCTTTCATTTGATACCAAACACGACACACTTCTGATAACTTCTTGCATAAAACAAAAGCCGATCGACATGGAACATTTTTGTCAATTCTGCACGATAGCCCTCAACGAGACCTTTTATTTGAGGCCAAACTCGACATACCTTTGAGAACTTTTTGCAGAAAACAAAAGCCGATCGGAATGAAACTTTTTTGTCAATTCTGCACGCTAGCCCTCAACGAGACCTTTCATTTGAGACCAAACTCGACATACTTCTTACAACTTTCTGCATAAAAGAAAAGTCGATCGACATGAAACATTTTTATCATATTTACACGCTAGCCCACACCGAGACTTTTCATTTGATACCAAACACTATATACTTGTGACAACCTTTTGCAAAAAACAAAAGCCGATCGACATTGACTATTTTCGTTAATTCTGCACACCAGCCTTCATTGAAACCTTTCATTTGATACCAAACACCACACACTTCTGACAACTTTTTGCAAAAAACAAATACCAATCGGCATAGCAATTTTTGTCAATTCTACACGCTAGCCCTCTCCGAGACCTTTCATTTGATACCAAACACGACATACTTCTGACAACTTTTTGTATAAAACAAAAGCCGATCGACATGGAAAATTTTTGTCAATTCTGCACAATAGCCCTCAACGATACCTTTTATTTGAGACCAAACTCGACATACCTTTGAGAAATTTTTGCAAAAAACAAAAGCCGATCGGAATATAACATTTTTCTCAATTCTGCACGCTAGTAGATAATGAATCTATCAAAATAGTATATGACTAGCGAATTCTCGGCTACGCCGAGCATTCCCTAGAGCTCCGCTGTCAGTACAAAAAACAAATGCCAATCGACATGAAAAAATTTTTTCATATCTGCTCGTTTGCCCTTACTGAGACCTTTCATTAGATTCCAAACACGATATATTTACAAAAACTTTTTGCATAAAACAAAAGCCGATCGACATGGAACATTTTTGTCAATTCTGCACGCTGGTCTTCAACGAGACCTTTCATTTAAGACCAAACTCGACATACCTTTGAGAAATTTTTGCAAAAAACAAAAGCCGATCAACATTGACCGATTTTGTTAATTCTACACGCAAGCCCTTATCGAGCCTTTTCATTTGATATCAAACACCACATACTTCTGACAACTAATTGCGAAAAACAAAAGCCGATCGGCATGGAACATTTTTGTCAATTTTGCACGCTAGCCCTCAACGAGACCTTTCATTTAAGACCGAACTCGACATACCTTTGAGAAATTTTTGCATAAAACAAAAGCCGATCAACATTGACCGTTTTTGTTAATTCTACACGCCAGCCCTTATCGAGCCTTTTCATTTGATACCAAACACCACATACTTCTGACAATTTTTTGCAAAAAACAAAAGCCGATAGACATGGCACATTTTTGTCAATTCTGCATGCTAGCCCCCAACCAGACGTTTTGTTTGATACCAAACTCGACATACTTTTGAGAACTTCTTGCAGAAAACAAAAGCTGATCGGAATGAAACATTTTTGTCAATTATGCACGCTTGCCCTCAACGAGACCTTTCATTTGAGACCAAACTCGACATACTTTTGAGAAATTTTTGCAGAAAACAAAAGCCGATCGGAATATAACATTTTTCTCAATTCTGCACGCTAGTAGATAATGAATCTATCAAAATAGTATATGATGTTTATATCGCTGAATTCAGAAAAAAATGCTCTATCGAATAACCTAAAAATAAACATATGTTCCCATCTAAAAAGAGAAAGTTGTGTCCCGTATTTTGAGAACCACAGGTCAAAAAAAAGTTTTTTTGCTCTTTGTATTAGTCTTGTAAAATGGTGGTTCTTTGCTAATTTAACCAACCTCGTAGCTCTTATAGTTCTCGAGATAGAAATGGTGGCACGCTTAAATGGAACACCCTGTATATGAACTACTCACACATAACTTATCAAATAATATCATATATTTAATATTCCAACTTTGGAAATTGATGAATTTTTTTCACACCCTACTACGGGGGGTGCTACTATGTGTTAGACCTAGAAACATTTGTTGTAATGTATATTATTTATTTATAACACGTTCAAAGCGGCACGCGAGACCGTTTAGGAAATAAATAAAAATACATGTTGATAAATAAATGAAATTATAGAGATTTTAAATTTCCCGCGCTTAGGGATTTTGAGATACAACGGTTTAATCATCAAAATACATAAGAAGAAAAGATTTAAATAATACGTTTAACCCAATTTTATGTATTTTTATTATATCTTAATAATATTTGTATTTTCATACAATACATTCAGTTTGACAGAACTTAAATGTCATAACTTGACACAATAAGTATGAAGTTAGTTAAAGAATATATAAAAATGTATTATTTTGAAAATAATTATCTATTTTATAAATATAAATAATGTGAAATAACATACCAAAATTTATAAACTGATACATTTTTATATTGCCAAAAAAAACAAGATTATATTCATGTTTTTGTGTTGCTATGTTCATTTATATATTTATGAAGCTGAATTATATATGTATTTATCTACAACTATTGTTATTGTTATTAATAATTTATTTTTTATTATAAATATCAATTTAAATGATTATAAAAGTATAATAAATACAATTTGAATAGTTATTTTGAAATTTAAGTGCTGCTCTAGCGCCATCTGTTGAGGTATATATGAACTACTCACACATAACTGAAAATTTATATGACCGTATTTATTTGGGACATTTTAAGTAACCTGGTAGGTTAATCCTGTTTACTTGGCATATGTGAAGTAACCCAGAACTGATCTCGAACTGATCCAACTCACCCAGCTATTTTGCTAGGTTGGTGAGTTCAACCCGTTTTCTATCTTTGTTTACACATTGCTTTCTCTATCCATTTCTGTCAGAAGTTATACTTTTGTAGGTTATAACGGAGAACATAAATAAATAACTTTAATAAATAATTGAAATTTACCATATAAAATTTTCACCAAGTATAAAATTTGGTTGTTTATTTGGTACCAACACGGGTAAATAAATGTATTTAAAACTCCCGCCATTACCGAGCTTGTCAAATTTAGTTCCCGAAGTTGATCCTAAGAGGCGCTAAAATTTGTTTTCACAGATGATAAGGTAGATATCTAATCTTCTACAAATATATTTCCTTAATCTATGATATAATTATAATAATGATTTCATCCAACGAATTGCCTTCTTATAGAAAACGCATTTCTCGATTAATATTTGGTTTCAGAAAGTGTTTATTGTTTAAAATATCATTTCATTCAATAACAAAATACAATAGAATTTTTAAAAATCAAATCTTTGTTGTAAAGAACTACTTTCATCTGAAATTTGATGAAAGAATACATAAAGAATGTATAAAATGCAGTTACTTACAGTTTATTATAATCCAGATACATAATTCAAAATAATTATTGTACAATAAATTATTAAACATTTCTTCCAAGTGGGTACGAAGGAAAGGTTGTCAGTATTTTTAAATAAATGTGTTTATGACTGAATACGACTCGCCTTGATTGAATTCCAGAATTTATTTTTTTGTCAATAGTATTATTATCCGTAATATTATCTTATTTCTTTTCTATAAATATATTCTTGTTTGGATATCTTAACCAATTAAAAACTATAACTGAAATGAAAACACATATCTAAATACAGCCAAGAATATACAAAATTACATACTTACATTACAGAAAGTAGTGTAATTTTACTTCTAAACTAATTTTACTATATATTTCTCCAAGCAAATACCAGACTTGCATTAAGATTGTTTGATTATATTGTAAATAAGGTTTGCCGTAAATTATTATGTACAATGCACTTTTATAATAATCAGTTACACTTCAGTAGTGTTATCATCAGTAATTTTATGTTATTTTTCTTCTATAAATGTACTCCTGTTTGGGTAACCAATTAAAAATTGTAACTGAAATGAAAATACATATTTAAATACAGCAAAACAAATTTAAAATGATATACTTACATCACAAAGTGTATTGTACATATTCTTGTAAACAAAGTTTACTTTATATTTCTGTATATTTCTCTTTGAAAATATAAAACTTGTGCCACGAATTTTTTGATTGACTGACCCAACAGATGATAAACGTCAAACGTCATAAAATTAAATATTTTAAATACACCACACTTAATATTCAGTGTATTTTTATATATTTCGCTCACTATTATAATGTATAAAAATGTAATTACCTTCACAATATCTCTTTTCATTTTCAAAATAAATCAATTAAAAGTTTCATATTGAATTGTCAAAAATGACGGATGGCACAGTAATTCTTTTTAAATTTAAACCTGGCATCTAGGATATTTTTTTCAGTTTTGTTCCAGTTTTCCTTTTTGGCTTAGTTTTCGATTTTTTACACAAAAACTATGCACGGTAAAAATATGGGACACCCGAAAGCGATTGGTCCTCAATAATCCACATCTAATAAAATAATATTAAAATTATTACATGAATGGTTTGACCTGTACCGGTGAGCAAACTTTTTACGATGCTCGAGATGAATCCAACTATATATAGAGATATATATAGTGAATCTACCAAAATAGTATATGATGTTTATATCGCTGAATTCAGAAAAAAATGCTCTATCGAATAACCTAAAAATAAACATATGTTCCCATCTAAAAAGAGAAAGTTGTGTCCCGTATTTTGAGAACCACAGGTCAAAAAAAAGTTTTTTTGCTCTTTGTATTAGTCTTGTAAAATGGTGGTTCTTTGCTAATTTAACCAACCTCGTAGCTCTTATAGTTCTCGAGATAGAAATGGTGGCACGCTTAAATGGAACACCCTGTATATGAACTACTCACACATAACTTATCAAATAATATCATATATTTAATATTCCAACTTTGGAAATTGATGAATTTTTTTCACACCCTACTACGGGGGGTGCTACTATGTGTTAGACCTAGAAACATTTGTTGTAATGTATATTATTTATTTATAACACGTTCAAAGCGGCACGCGAGACCGTTTAGGAAATAAATAAAAATACATGTTGATAAATAAATGAAATTATAGAGATTTTAAATTTCCCGCGCTTAGGGATTTTGAGATACAACGGTTTAATCATCAAAATACATAAGAAGAAAAGATTTAAATAATACGTTTAACCCAATTTTATGTATTTTTATTATATCTTAATAATATTTGTATTTTCATACAATACATTCAGTTTGACAGAACTTAAATGTCATAACTTGACACAATAAGTATGAAGTTAGTTAAAGAATATATAAAAATGTATTATTTTGAAAATAATTATCTATTTTATAAATATAAATAATGTGAAATAACATACCAAAATTTATAAACTGATACATTTTTATATTGCCAAAAAAAACAAGATTATATTCATGTTTTTGTGTTGCTATGTTCATTTATATATTTATGAAGCTGAATTATATATGTATTTATCTACAACTATTGTTATTGTTATTAATAATTTATTTTTTATTATAAATATCAATTTAAATGATTATAAAAGTATAATAAATACAATTTGAATAGTTATTTTGAAATTTAAGTGCTGCTCTAGCGCCATCTGTTGAGGTATATATGAACTACTCACACATAACTGAAAATTTATATGACCGTATTTATTTGGGACATTTTAAGTAACCTGGTAGGTTAATCCTGTTTACTTGGCATATGTGAAGTAACCCAGAACTGATCTCGAACTGATCCAACTCACCCAGCTATTTTGCTAGGTTGGTGAGTTCAACCCGTTTTCTATCTTTGTTTACACATTGCTTTCTCTATCCATTTCTGTCAGAAGTTATACTTTTGTAGGTTATAACGGAGAACATAAATAAATAACTTTAATAAATAATTGAAATTTACCATATAAAATTTTCACCAAGTATAAAATTTGGTTGTTTATTTGGTACCAACACGGGTAAATAAATGTATTTAAAACTCCCGCCATTACCGAGCTTGTCAAATTTAGTTCCCGAAGTTGATCCTAAGAGGCGCTAAAATTTGTTTTCACAGATGATAAGGTAGATATCTAATCTTCTACAAATATATTTCCTTAATCTATGATATAATTATAATAATGATTTCATCCAACGAATTGCCTTCTTATAGAAAACGCATTTCTCGATTAATATTTGGTTTCAGAAAGTGTTTATTGTTTAAAATATCATTTCATTCAATAACAAAATACAATAGAATTTTTAAAAATCAAATCTTTGTTGTAAAGAACTACTTTCATCTGAAATTTGATGAAAGAATACATAAAGAATGTATAAAATGCAGTTACTTACAGTTTATTATAATCCAGATACATAATTCAAAATAATTATTGTACAATAAATTATTAAACATTTCTTCCAAGTGGGTACGAAGGAAAGGTTGTCAGTATTTTTAAATAAATGTGTTTATGACTGAATACGACTCGCCTTGATTGAATTCCAGAATTTATTTTTTTGTCAATAGTATTATTATCCGTAATATTATCTTATTTCTTTTCTATAAATATATTCTTGTTTGGATATCTTAACCAATTAAAAACTATAACTGAAATGAAAACACATATCTAAATACAGCCAAGAATATACAAAATTACATACTTACATTACAGAAAGTAGTGTAATTTTACTTCTAAACTAATTTTACTATATATTTCTCCAAGCAAATACCAGACTTGCATTAAGATTGTTTGATTATATTGTAAATAAGGTTTGCCGTAAATTATTATGTACAATGCACTTTTATAATAATCAGTTACACTTCAGTAGTGTTATCATCAGTAATTTTATGTTATTTTTCTTCTATAAATGTACTCCTGTTTGGGTAACCAATTAAAAATTGTAACTGAAATGAAAATACATATTTAAATACAGCAAAACAAATTTAAAATGATATACTTACATCACAAAGTGTATTGTACATATTCTTGTAAACAAAGTTTACTTTATATTTCTGTATATTTCTCTTTGAAAATATAAAACTTGTGCCACGAATTTTTTGATTGACTGACCCAACAGATGATAAACGTCAAACGTCATAAAATTAAATATTTTAAATACACCACACTTAATATTCAGTGTATTTTTATATATTTCGCTCACTATTATAATGTATAAAAATGTAATTACCTTCACAATATCTCTTTTCATTTTCAAAATAAATCAATTAAAAGTTTCATATTGAATTGTCAAAAATGACGGATGGCACAGTAATTCTTTTTAAATTTAAACCTGGCATCTAGGATATTTTTTTCAGTTTTGTTCCAGTTTTCCTTTTTGGCTTAGTTTTCGATTTTTTACACAAAAACTATGCACGGTAAAAATATGGGACACCCGAAAGCGATTGGTCCTCAATAATCCACATCTAATAAAATAATATTAAAATTATTACATGAATGGTTTGACCTGTACCGGTGAGCAAACTTTTTACGATGCTCGAGATGAATCCAACTATATATAGAGATATATATAGTGAATCTACCAAAATAGTATATGATGATGACGGATTTTAAAATTCGGGCGCGGAAGCAAATATTTATATGATTTTTTACAAAAATTAAGTCAGATTTTACCTATTCTTGAAATTGATATTTTTGTTGAAACATTCATATTCATGCTCTAAGATCTATACTATGGATGGTTTTAAACATTAGACATGCAAAAGTGACCAAAACGTGGTACCAATCAGATAATAAATATTCAATTTTCGGGTGTCATTTTAATGAATACGATGCATATTGTAAGCTACATGGGCTGGATTCTAGAATACCTACCACACTTGAAATAGCTATTTTCTTGTTGCAATGTTTTCTTTTAGCTAAAATATGATAAAAAATAATAAAATTCGGGCGCGAAAGAAAATATTTATATGATTTTTTACAAAAATAAAGTCAGATTTTACCTTTTTTTAATGAATACGTTGTACATTGTAAGCTTCATGGGCTGGATTCTAGATTACCAACCACAATTGACATAGCAATTTTTTAGATGCAATGTTTTCTCTTAGCTAAAATGTGATGAAGGATTAAAAAATTCGGGCGCGGTAGCAAATATTTATATGATTTTTTACAAAAATAAAATCAGATTTTAACTATTCTTGATGAATACGTTGTATATTGTAAGCTACATGGGCTGGTCTCTAGAATACCTACCACACTTGAAATAGCAACTTTCTTGTTGCAATGTTTTCTTTTAGATAAAATATAATGAAGAATTATGAAATTCGGGCGCGGAAGCAAATATTTATATGATTTTTTACAAAAATAAAATCAGATTTTAACTATTCTTGATGAATACGTTATATATTGTAAGCTACATAGGCTGGATTTTAGAATACCTACCACACTTGAAATAGCAATTTTGTTGTTGCAATGTTTTTTTTTAGCTAAAATATGATGAAGAATAATAAGTTTGGGCGCGGAAGCAGATATTTATATGATTTTTTACAAAAATAAAGTCAGATTTTACCTTTTTTTGATGAATACGTTGTATATTGTAAGCTACATGGGCTGGATTCTAGAATACCTACCACACTTGAAATAGCAACTTTCTTGTTGCAATGTTTTCTTTTAGATAAAATATAATGAACAATTATGAAATTCGGGCGCGGAGCAAATATTTATATGATTTTTTACAAAAATAAAGTCAGATTATACCTATTCTTGATGAATACGTTGTATATTGTAAGCTACATGGGCTGGATTCTAGAATACCTACCACACTTGAAATAGCAATTTTCTTGTTGCAATGTTTTCTTTTAGCTAAAATATGATAAAAAAATATAAAATTCGGGCGCGGAAGCGAATACTTATATGATTTTTTACAAAAATAAATTCAGATTTTACCTTTCTTTGATGAATACGTTGTATATTGTAAGCTTCATGGGCTGGATTCTAGATTACCTACCACACTTGAAATAGCAATTTTCTTGTTGCAATGTTTTTTTTTAGTTAAAATATAATGAAGAATTATAAAATTCGGGCGCAGAAACAAATATTTATATGATTGTTTACAAAAATAATGTCAGATTTTACCTATTCTTAAAATGGATATTTTTGTTAAAACATTCATATTCATGCTTTAGGATCTATACTATGGATGGTTTTCGCATTGGACATGCAAAAGTGACCAAAATATGGCACCTATCAGATAATAAACATTCAATTTTCGGGTGTCATTTCAATAAATACGTTGTATATTGTAAGCTACATGGGCTGGATTCTAGAATACCTACTACACTTGAAATAGCAATTTTCTTGTTGCAATGTTTTCTTTTAGCTAAAATATGATGCAGAACTATAAAATTCGGGCGCGGAAGCAAATATTTATATAATTTCTTAGAAAAATAAAGTCAGATTTTACCTATTTTTGATAAATACGTTGAATTTTGTAAGCTACATGGGCTGGATTCTAGAATACCTACCACACTTGAAATAGCAATTTTCTTGTTTCAATGTTTTCTTTTAGCGAAATATGATGACTAATTATAAAATTCGTGCGCGGAAGCAAATATTTTATATGATTTTTTACAAAAATAAATTTTGATTTTACCTATTCTTGAGATAGATATTTTTGTTGAAACATTCATATTCATGCTTTAGGATCTATACAAAGGATAATTTTTGCATTGGACATGCAAAAGTGACCATAACGTAGTACCAATCAAATAATAAACATCCAATTTTCGGGTGTCATTTTAATGAATACGTTGTATATTGTAAGCTACATGGGCTGGATTCTAAAATACCTACCACACTTGAAATAGCAATTTTCTTGTTGCAATATTGTCTTTTAGCTAAAATATGATAAAGATTTATAAAATTCGGGCGCGGAAGCAAAAATTTATATGATTTTTTTACAAAAACAAAGTAAGCAAATATTTATATGATTTTTTAGAAAAATAAAGTCAACCTTTACGTATTCTTGATAAATACGTTGTATATTGTAAACTACATGGGCTGGATTCTAGAATACCTACCACACTTGAAATAGTAATTTTCTTGTTGCAATATTTTCTTTTAGCTAAAATATGATGAAGAATTATAAAATTCGGACGCAAAAGCAAATATTTATATGATTTTTTACAAAAATAAAGTCAGATTTTACCTATACTTAATGAATACGTTGTATATTGTAAGCTACATGGGCTGGATTCTAGAATACCTACCACACTTGAAATAGCAATTTTCTTGTTGCAATGTTTTATTTTAGCTAAAATATGATGAAAAATTATAAAATTCGGGCGCGAAAGCAAATATTTATATGATTTTTTACAAAAATAAAGTCAGATTTTACCTTTTCTTGATTAATACGTTGTATATTGTAAGCTACGTGGGCAGGATTCTAGAATACCTACCACACTTGAAATAGCAATTTTCTTGTTGCAATGTTTTCTTTTAGCTAAAGTATGATGAGGAATTATAAAAATCGGGCGCGGAAGCAAATATTTATATGATTTTTTACAAAAAAAAGTCAGATTTTAACTATTTTTGATGAATACGTTGTATATTTTATGCTACATAGACTGGATTCTAGAATACCTACCACACTTGAAATAGCAATTTTCTTGTTGCAATGTTTTCTTTTAGCTAAAATATGATGAAGAATTATAAAATTCTGGCGCGGAAGCAAATATTTATATGATTTTTTACAAACATAAAGCCAGATTTTACCTTTTTTGATGAATACGTTGTATATTGTAAGCTACATGGGCTGGATTCTAGAATACCTACCACACTTGAAATAGTAATTATCTTATTGCAATGTTATCTTTTAGCTAAAATATGATGAAAAATTATAAAATACAGGCGCGGAAGCAAATATTTATATGATTTTTTACAAAAATAAAGTCAGATTTTACCTTTTCTTGATGAATACGTTGTATAATGTAAGCTACATAGGCTGGATTCTAGAATACCTACCACACTTGAAATAGCAATTTTTTTGTTGCAATGTTTTCTTTAAGCTAAATATGATAAAAAATTATAAAATTCGCGCGCGGAAGCAAATATTTATATGATTATTTACAAAAATAAAGTCAGATTTTACCTTTTCTTGATGAATAAGTTGTATAATGTAAGCTACATGGGCTGGATTCTAGAATACCTACCACACTTGGAATAGCAATCTTCTTGTTGCAATATTTTCTTTTAGCTAAAATATGATAAAGAATTATAAAATTCGGTCGCGGAAGCAAAAATTTATATGATTTTTTACAAAAACAAAGTAAGCAAATATTTATATGATTTTTTACAAAAATTCAGTCAGCTTTTACGTATTCTTGATAAATACGTTGTATATTTTAAGCTACATGGGCTGGATTCTAGAATACTTACCACACTTGAAATAGTAATTTTCATGTTGAAATGTTTTCATTTAGCTAAAATATTATGAAGAATTATAAAATTTCGGGCGCGGAAGCAAATATTTATATGATTTTTTACAAAAATAAAGTCTTATTTTACCTATTCTTGAGATGGATATTTTTGTTAAAACATTCATATTTATACTCTAGGATCTATACTAAAGATAATTTTAGCATTGGACATGCAAAAGTGACCATAACTTGGTACTAATCAGATAATAAACATTCTATTTTCGAGTGTCATTTTAATGAATACGTTTTATATTGTAAGCTACATGGGCTGGATTGTAGAATACCTACCAGACTTGAAGTAGCAATTTTCTTGTTGCAATGTTTTCTTTTAGCTAAAACATGATAAAGAATTATAAAATTCGGACGCGAAAGCAAATATTTACATGATATCTTACAAAAATAAAGTCAGATTTCACATAATCTTGATGAATACGTTGTATATTGTAAGCTACATGGGCTGGATTTTTAGAATACCTACCACACTTGAAATAGCAATTTTCTTGATGCAATGTTTTCTTTTAGCTAAGATATGATGAAGAATTATAAAATTCGGGCGCGCAAGCAAATATTTTATGATTTTTTACAAAAATAAAGTCTGATTTTACCTATTCTTGATGAATACGTTGTATATTGTAAGCTGCATGAGCTGGATTCTAGAATACCTACCACACTTGAAATAGCAATTTTCTTGTTGCAATGTTTTCTTTTAGCTAAAATATAATGAAAAATTATAAAATTTGGGCGCGGAACCAAATATTTATATGATTTTTTACAAAAATAAAGTCAGATTTTATCTTTTCTTGATGAATACGTTGTATATTGCAAGCTACATGGGCTGGATTCTAGAATACCTACCACACTTGAAATAGCAATTTTCTTGTTGCAATGTTTTCTTTTAGCTAAAATATGATGAAGAATTATAAATTCGGGCGCGGAAGCAAATATTTACATGATTTTTTACAAAAATAAAGTTAAATTTTACCTATTCTTGATGAATACGTTGTATATTTTAAGCTGCATAAGCTGGATTCTAGAATACCTACCACACTTGAAATAGCAATTTTTTTGTTGCAATGTTTTCTTTTAGCTAAAATATGATTACCTATTCTTGAAATGGATATTTTTGTTAAAACGTTCATATTCATGCTTTAGGATCAATACTATGGATAATTTCAGCATTGGACATGCAAAAGTGACAATAACGTGGTAGCAATCAGATAATAAACATTCAATTTTCGGGTGTCATTTTAATGATTACATTGTATATAGTAAGCTACATGGGCTAGATTTTAGAATACCTACCACACTTAAAATAGCAATTTTCTTGTTGCAATGTTCTCTTTTAGCTAAAATATGATAAAGAATTATAAAATTCGGGCGCGGAAACAAATATTTATATGATTTTTTACAAAAATAATGTCAGATTTTACCTAATCTTGATGAATACGTTGTATGTAGTAAGCTACATAGGCTAGATTCTAGAATACCTACCACACTTGAAATAGCAATTATCTTCTTGCAATGTTTTCTTTTAGCTAAAATATGATGGAGAATTATAAAATTCAGGAGCGAAAGCAAATATTTAATAATATTTTTACAAAAATAAAGTCTGATTATAACCTATTTTTAAAATGGATATTTTTGTTAAAATATTCATAATCTTGCTTTAGGATCTATACTATGGATAATTTTAGCATTGGACATGCAAAAGTGACCATAACGTGTTACCAATCACATAATAAACATTCAATTTTCGGGTGTCATTTTAATGAATACGTTGTATATTATAAGCTACATGGGCTGGATTCTAGAATATCTACCACACTTGAAATAGCAATTTTCTTGTTGCAATGTTTTCTTTTAGCTAAAATATGATAAAGAATTATGAAATTCGGTCGCGGAAGCAAATATTTATATGATTTTTTTACAAAAATAATGTTAGATTTTACCTATTCTTGAAAAGGTTATTTTTGTTAAAACATTCATGTTCATGCTTTAGAATCAATACTATGGATAATTTTCGCATTGGACATGCAAAAGTGACCATAACGTGGTACCAATCAGATAATGAACATTCAATTTTCGGTTGTCATTTTAATGATTACGTTGTATATAGTAAGCTACATTGGCTAGATTCTAGAATACCTACCACACTTGAATTGCAATTTACTTGTTGCAATGTTTTCTTTTAGCTAAAATATGATGAAGACATATAAAATTCGGGCGCGGAAACAAATATTTATATGATTTTATAAAAAATAAAGTCAGATTTTACCTATTCTTGATGAATACGTTGTATATTGTAAGCAACATGGGCTGGATTCTAGAATACCTACCACACTTGAAATAGCAATTTTCGTGTTGCAATGTCTTTTTTTTAGCTAAGATATGATGAAAAATTATAAAATTCGGGCGCGGAAGCAAATATTTATATGATTTTTTACAAAAATTAAGTCTGATTTTAGCTTTTGTTGATGAATACGTTGTATATTGTAAGCTACATGGGCTGGATTCTAGAATACCTACCATACTTGAAATAGCAATTATCTTGTTGCAATGTTTTCTTTTAGCTAAAATATGATAAAGAATTATAAAATTCGGGAGCGAAAGCAAATATTTATATGATTTTTACAAAAATAAAGTCAGATTTTACCTATTGTTGAAATGGATATTATTGTTAAAACATTCATATTCATGCTATAGGATCTATACTATGGATAATTTTTGCATTGGACATGCAAAAGTGACCATAACGTGGTACCAATCAGATAATAAACATTCAATTTTCGGGTGTCATTTTATTGATTACGTTGTATATAGTAAGCTACATGAGCTAGATTCTAGAATACCTACCACACTTGAAATAGCAATTTTCGTGTTGCAATGTCTTTTTTTAGCTAAGATATGATGAAAAGTTATAAAATTCGGGCGCGGATGCAAAATTTCATATCATTTTTTTTACAAAAAAAAGTCAGATTTTACCTTTTCTTGATGAATACGTTGTATATTATAAGCTACATGGGCTGGATTCTAGAATACCTACCACACTTGAAATAGCAATTTTTTTGTTGCAATGTTTTCTTTTAGCTAAAATATGATAAAGAATTATAAAATTCGGGCGCGAAGCAAGTATTTATATGTTTTTAAACATAAATAAAGTCAGATTTTACCTTTTCTTGATGAATACGTTGTATATTATAAACTACATAAGCTGGATTCTAGGAATACCTACCACACTTGAAATAGCAATTTTCTTGTTGCAATGTTTTCTTTTAGCTAAAATATGATAAAGAATTATAAAATTCGGGCGCGGAAGCAAATATTATATGACTTTTTACAAAAATAAAGTCAAATTTTACCTATTCTTGAAGAATACGTTGTATATTGTAAGCAGCATAAGCTGGATTCTAGAATACCTACCACAATTGAAATAGCAATTTTCTTGTTGCAATGTTTTCTTTTAGCTAAAATATGATGAAAAATTATAAAATACGGGCGCGGAAGCAAATATTTATATGATTTTTTACAAAAATAAATTCAGATTTTACCTATTCTTGATGAATACGTTGTATATTGTAATCTACATGGGCTGGATTGTAGAATACCTACCACACTTGAAATAGCAATTTTTCTTGTTGCAATGTTTTCTTTTAGCTAAAATATGATGAAGAATTATAAAATTTGGGCGCGGAAGCAAATATTTATATGATTTTTACAAAAATAAAGTCAGATTTTACCTATTCTTGATGGATACGTTGTATATTGTAAGCTATATGGGCTGGACTCTAGAATACCTACCTCACTTGAAATAGCAATTTTCTAGTGTCAATGTTTTCTTTTAGCTAAAATATGATGAAGAATTATAAAATTCGGGCGCGGAAGCAAATATTCATATGATTTTTTACAAAAATAAAGTCAGATTTTACCTATTCTTGATCAATACGTTGTATATTGTAAAGGTATATGAGATGAATTCTAGAATACCTACCACACTTGAAATAGCATTTTTCTTGTTGCAATGTTTTCTTTTAGCTAAAATATGATGAAGAATTATAAAAATTAGGCGCGGAAGCAAATATTTATGTAATTTTTTACAAAAATTAAGTCAGATTTTACCTATTGTTGAAGTGGATATTTTTGTTATAACATTCATATTTATGCTTTAGGATCAATACTATGGATAATTTTAGCATTGGACATGCAAAAGTGACTATAACGTGGTACCAATCAGATAATAAACATTCAATTTTCGGGTGTCATTTTAATAATTACGTTGTATATTGTAAGCTACATGGGCTAGATTCTAGAATACTTACAACACTTGAAATAGCAATTTTCTTGTCGCAATGTTTACTTTTAGCTAAAATATGATGAAGAATTATAAAATTCGTGCGCGGAAGCAAATATTTATATGATTTTTTACAAAAATAAAGTCAGATTTTACCTATTTTTAATGAATACGTTGTATATTGTAAGCTTCATGGGCTGGATTCAAGAATACCTACCACACTTGCAATAGCAATTTTCTTGTTGCAAAGTTTATTTTTAGCTAAAATATGATGAAAAATTATAAAATTCGGGCGGGGAAGCAAATATTTATATGATTTTTTACAAAAATAAAGTCAGATTTTACCTATTCTTGATGAATACGTTGTATATTGTAAGCTTCATGGGCTGGATTCTGGAATACCTACCACACTTGAAACAGCAATTTCCTTGTTGAAAATGTTTTCTTTTAGCTATAATATGATGAAAAATTATAAAATTCGGACGCGGAAGAAAATGTTATATGATTTTTTACAAAAATAAAGTCACATTTTACCTTTTCGTGATGAATACGTTGTATATTGTAAGCTACATGGGCTGGATTCTAGAATTCCTTTCACACTTGAAATAGCAATTTTTTTGTTGCAATGTTTTTTTTGAGCTAAAATATGATGAAGAATTATAAAATTCGGGCGAGGAAGCAAATATTTAAATGATTTTTTACAAAAATAAACTCAGATATTAACTCTGAGATAGCGCGTCGTTGTATATTGTAAGCTTCATGGGCTGGTTTCTAGAATACCTACCACATTTGAAATAGCAATTTTCTTGTTGCAATGTTTTCTTTTGGCTAAAATATGATGAAGAATTATAAAATTCGGGCGCAGAAGCAAATATTTATATGATTTTTTACAAAAATAATGTCAGATTTTACCTACTTTTGATGAATACGTTGTATATTGTAAGCTTCATGGGCTGGATTCTAGAATACCTACCACACTTGAAATAGCAATTTTCTTGTTGCAAAGTTTATTTTTAGCTAAAATATGATAAAAAATTATAAAATTCGGGCGATGACGCAAATATTTATATGATTTTTTACAAAAATAAAGTCATAGTTTACCTATTCTTGATGAATACGTTGTATATTGTAAGCTACATGGTCTGGATTCTAGAATACCTACCACACTTGAAATAGCAATTATCTTGTTGCAATGTTTTCTTTTAGCTAAAATATGATGAAGATTTATAAAATTCGGGCTCGAAAGCAAATACTTATATGATGTTTTACAAAAATAAAGTCAGATTTTACCTATTCTTGAAATTGGATATTTTTGTTAAAACATTCATATTCATGCTTTAGGATCTACACTATGGATAAATTAAGCATTGGACATGCAAAAGAGACCATAACGTGGTACCAATCAGATAATAAACATTAAATTTTCGGTTGTCATTTAAATGAATACGTTGTATATTGTAAGCTACATGGGCTGGATTCTAGAATACCTACTTCACTTGAAATAGCAATTTTCTTGTAGCAATGTTTTCTTTTAGCTAAAATATGATAAAGAATTATAAAATTTGGGCGCGGAAGCAAATATTTATATGATTTGTTACAAAAATAAAGTCAGATTTTACCAATTCTTGATGAATACGTTGTATATTGTAAGCTACATGGGCTGGATTCTAAAATACCTACCACACTTGAAATAGCAACTTTTTTGTTGCAAAGTTTTCATTTAGCTAAAATATGATAAAAAATTATAAAATTCT
The DNA here is from genome assembly GCA_035578165.1 of Stenolophus ochropezus. Taxonomy (NCBI): domain Eukaryota; kingdom Metazoa; phylum Arthropoda; class Insecta; order Coleoptera; family Carabidae; genus Stenolophus; species Stenolophus ochropezus. The sequence continues at coordinate 157,373 of JAQOWZ010000066.1, read as the reverse complement.
GGCGCGGAAGCAAATATTAATTAAATCAATGTAATATGATTTAATGTTTTTAAAAAGTTTTTATTTAACATACAAGATTCAACTAGAATAATACGAGGTTAATTATTCTACGGACTTACATAATCTAACGGATTTTAGTAGAGTTGGTCTATTTATTACTTTTGTGTCGTATGATGTTTATGCTGTGTTGGGTTTAATGTTACAGAGTGGAAACTTACATAAAATGATGCAATAAGGGATGGGCGTATACATAATTCCTCCCCCCTAAGATGAAAGAATACCTGTTGGATGTTCATTAGGTATTGTTTCTATTGTTAGTTTATTTTTATTTGATTTGATTAATTTTCTTTTCTTAATTATTACATAAATTTTATAAAATAAGAACATGATTACAACTATGGTTACAATACATAAAATTATATCGAAAAATATTGAATGTGACTCACAGTTATTAATTTCATTTAGGTGTGTTATTTGTTGACTTGGAAATTGAACTGATTCTAGATTTTTCATATTCAATGTTTTATTAAGAATTATTTTATTTTTATTTTGCCCGATATTTTTGTTAATAATTTTATCATACTTATTATTTTTAAACATATTTTGTTTGTTTATTAAACAGTCTTTCATAGAGTAAATTCCGGAAATTTCTTTATCTTGAATTTCGTGATCACATTCGTTATTTATTACTTCTTTATTTGGTAAAAAGAGATATACAATATTTGAGTTAGGTATTGGAATGATTTCATTTGTGGTTAATTACTTTAATATATTCACAGTTATTACTATTAAAATACAAATTTTCTACACATTTATTTGGTAGGGAATTTTCATTATTACAAATATAAAGCTTATCTTCTACAAAAGTACATTTATTCAAATTATTAATGTGTGTATTAGATTTAGTGTAATAGCCAGGGGTTATGTCTAATGTAACATAAGTGTTGTCGTGTAAATTAGGAATGGGGGTGATTTGTAGAAGTTCGTTTTGTACAAGAGGAATAGGGATGTCTATTATTATGTCTAAAGTGAATTTTTCATATTCACAATATGTTTTAACTAATTGTTGGTTTTGCCAATTTTTGATTACAAGGTATTTTAGACTGTTTGGTAATAATTTGTTAATTTCTCTTTTAACGTCGTCTCTCGATAAAATACCAACATATAAAGTGTTTGTTTTGCAAAAAGCGAAGGTAGTTTCAATTTCGTTAAGAATACTTATGAAATTTGTGGCTGCAAATGTTAGTTGTGTTATTATATTTTCTATATAAAGTTTATCGTTCGTATCTTTTATTTTTCCTAAAACAATATGCATTTCATTAATTTTATTTTGAATAATTTTGTTATTAACGTTAATTTTCTCTACTTGTTTATTGAAATATTCCGAAATATTTTTATTAAAAGTAATTACTTGATTTAGATTGTCTTTCAGGATATTTTCATTTTCTTGAATTAATCTTAAGGCGTTATCATATTTTTCGTGATCAGTGGCGTCTAAATTGCCAGTGATACTTTTTATTATAGAACCTATTCCGTTTATAAGTCCACGTTTCTCTTTGTTGTCGTATAGGAGAATTTGAATTTTACTTTTTACAATGTCCAAGAAGTTTTCTAACATAAAAAAGTTATTACTTAAGTCTTCTACATATTGCTTATATTTATTATTTAATTCTAATTTTAATTGATTATAATGATATGTAATGTTATTATACGTTTCTTTAATTCTATCTAAATTAAGCTTAACATAAATGTACTTTTTATTAGTTGAAATTAGGGCATTTCCTAGCTTCAGGACGTTAATTCCGGGGTTGTGTGTTTCGTCTTTGAGGTTGATGGTTGTTGCTGTTCGTATGAGTCTGTAAATTTATGGTGAGGTTTTATTTTGTCAATTTTAATTTTTTTGTTCTTGTCAGTTATTATTTGAGCTTTGTCTTTTACATATGTTTAATTTTTTGTTTCTTATAGCGGGGTGTCTCGACTTTACCGGTGTTTCTTTTGACTTGTTCTTCGAATACTTTATCAGGTAATTTAATACTATCTGTACCGAATGTACCAGATCTTATCTTTTGGTGCGGGTCTGTTTAGTATCTAATTATCCTTTTAAACTAAAATAACATACAACAATACAACATTGACATAAATCAATCATGAACATATATATATATATATATATATATATATATATATATATATATATATATATATATATATATATATATATTTACTGTTTTTTACATGGTTACATATATTGCTTTTTATTAACAATGAATACTAGATACAAATTATAAGTTACATGTAAATAACATTCTAAACATTCCGCCCACCTTGAAATAACAATTTCGAAATAGATTAATTTTCAAATGGTAAAATACATAGTTTTGTTATAGGGCGTTTGAAAATTCCATTTGTAGTTTTAATTGTTACTACTCGAACTTTTCCGTCCGAGTCTTTATGTACATTTAATACACGGCCTATTTTCCAGTGTAAAGGTGAAAGTCGATTATTTTTTTCTGGTTCTTCATTTTTTTCTTGTTTCATTTTATTTTTCATATTTATATATTTGAGTAGTAATAATACATCACCATCATCAGTAATTACAGCTTCTTTGGGTTTAGATTTTGAATCTTGGAGTTTGTTGTAAATATCTTGTTCTTCATGTTCTGTCATCATTCTACACATCCGTTTACCGGTTGCTGTTAATACTCCTTCACTTAGAAACATGTCTCGAATATCTTCTTGTAGGAGTTCCAAAGTGTTTTTGCGTTTTGTTTTTGGAATGTTTTCTTTGTAGTTTTTCCTCTAACTCTTGTGTTTGTGCGGGACTTGCAAGATTCTCTGGGGAAGAATCCGAAGAGTAGAGTAAATGTTTTCGTCTTCGATTTTTTATTCTTTCTTCGACTATTTCTATAACTTCGCTGTTCTCTTTTGTTGGAGGTTTTTTCTCTGGTGTTTTCTGTTCTGGTTCTATGATTGGTGCAGGTTCTTCTACTTTATCGTCCTGCATTTTTTTGTTCTCTGATTCTTTAACTTCTTTGACTTCTTCTCTGACTTCCTCTTCATTGGATTCAGAGTCGGAGTCGATGATGCCCCGAATTCGCTTCGTTTTAGATTTCGAGATAGAAGTTCCACATTTGTCAGCTTCCGTTTTGTTTTCGTTCGAGACAATAGCTTCTGATTTTTCTTCCTTGTTGTCCTGTTTTACCTCCTCTCCTTTAATTTCTTCTGTAGACTTTTCGATCTTTACTTTCACCTCTACGGGTTTTGCTTCTTCATTGATTTTTAAGTTCTCTTTCTTCTCTTCTTTGGTTTCGGAATTTTTGGGTTTATGTTTTTTCGGAATACGGAAATTCTGGATGTCGTAACCTATACCCACGAAGGATTTGGAGAGCGAAGAATAGAGACTGCCTAATGGGGAATAATCTTTTGACAGATTATTGGTTGATTGACATTCTTCGATTTCCCAAAATCTTGCAACTTGTTTATTTATGTCTGCATTTACTGCAAAGTAGCATAATTTACTATTATTTTTCTTTGTGTTTTTTACTTTGCCTGACACAATCCATCCTAATTTAGTGTTTTGTAGTATTGGAAGTTCTTTGCCAAGTTTTATTTGTTCTTGCATTAACAATTCGAAATATATTTCAGCTCCATTGAGCATGTCAATTTGCCTTGGTTCTTCGAAATGTGGGTCTGCTAATGAAACTGGTGGAAGTTTCAGATGTCTTTTTTCAATATATGAAGTTGGTAAATTGACAGTGATTTTGTCTAAAACAAGAAGTTCTAATTTCTGATTATATTATGTCACAGTTGATGAAATATCTAGTTCTACACTTCTATTAATATTAGTTTGAATTTGACTGATTCCTTTGATTGGTAAATTTATTGATTTTACATTGCAATTTAGTTTTTTAATGAGTGAAGCTGTAACAAAATTAGATTGTGCTGCACTGTCTAAAAGTACTCTGCATTGCTGCCATTGGGATTGCTTATCTTTGATATTAATAACTACTGTTGCTAATATTACTTGTGATTGTTCTTCTTTAGAAATGTGAAGTGTTGCTTTGCTTTTGGATAAAAAATTTTCATTTTGTGATTCGTGTCTGTCCTGTTCTACATGAATAAGAGTATTATGTTTTCTCGTACATTTTCTACAATTTCCAGCTTTACAATCTTTTGATGAATGACCTGTTTTAAGGCAATTGAAGCAAACCTTTAGTGATTTTATTGTTCATATTCTATCCTGTATATTTTTCTGCAGAAATTTGTTACAATTGAATAGATTATGTTTTTCATGGCATAATTTACAAACATTACTTGAATTTGGTTGAGATGTGACATGACTGACCTTTTGTAATTTTTCTGATGTGACAACTTTCAAAGAAAAGCATCTTTGATCAATAAAATTTAGAAAATCTTCCAAAGTTGGCAATCTATTTAATTCTTTTTTCAATTCCCATTGCGATCTAGTGGCTGAATCAAGTTTTTGACATAAAATGTACATGACAAGTATGTCCCAATCTTTAACAGGCAAACCAAGTGATTGTAATGATCTAATATGTTGTCTAGTGTCTATTGTTAATTGTCTTAATCCCGTAATACAGTCTTTTCCAACATTTGGAATCTCAAAAAGAAGTTTAATGTGGATATTTATTAAATAATTCTTGTTATCGTATCTGTCAGTCAATAATTTGAAGGCTACTGCATAATTTTCGGAACTAACTGCTATAGATTCTATAATTTTGAGTGCTTCGTCTTTTAATGATCCTTTTAAACAGTAAAATTTTTCTATGTTTGAAAGACTTTGATTGTCGTGAATTAAACTCTTGAATAGATCGTAAAAACCTAACCAATGTTCATAATTGCCACCAAACTTTGGAATATTAATTTGAGGAAGATTTACTTTGCTTTCAATTATATTATTATTTGACTTTGCTGATTGATTTATAAATGTTAAAGATTCAATAGTTGCACGTAATTTAATGATTCGGTCTAATTCTGTCATTGTGTTATAATAAATTGTTTTAAATTCTGCTCTGTCTTTCTTGTTTGTTTCATAGTCAATAATTTCTAATTCACTTTGAGCTTTTTCATATTTTTGCCAAAATTCATCTAATTTGAGTTTTCTTATGTGAATTTGTTCCGTAGATTCAGAGTCTTTAATCTGTTTTGCAAATTCATGTATTCTTTCAACAGATTGTTTTGCAGAATCTCGATTAACTGCTTGTCTTTAGTAGTTATATTGGGCATGATGATAATATATTGTAGTGGTTGTCACTAAATTAAAACACGCAAAGTTTTAAATTTTTTGATACAGTAACCCACAAAAGAAATTATTTGGTTCCACACGCGTAGTTGGAAAGCAGTTTTGAATACGTTACTTTAGAATAAAAATGAGGATACTTATGATTACTCCTGCGTAGCACTATCCGGCTCGAAGGACCAAATTTATGTACCGAATGTACTAGATCTTATCTTTTGGTGCGGGACTGTTTAGTATCCAATTATCCTTTTAAACTAAAATAACATACAACATTGACATAAATCAATCATGAACACATATATTTTTTTTTTACTGTTTTTTACAAGGTTACATATATTGCTTTAAGTTACATGTAAATAACATTCTAAACACTATCTACTTGTGACGTAGCGTACTTCTTTTTACTGCTATCTAATAACAATTTAGTTTCATCGTAAATTTTCTTCATAATTTCTTAGTGGGTCTGAACATAGTTGTCAGTAACAATTTCAGGAGAAATTTTTTCTTTCAATTCATTATAATTGCCGAAAAGTATTTCATTCGGTGTACGTTTTGTGACTGAGTGAATAGTCTGGTTATACGCTTGAAGAGCATAACGGGCTTTATTAATCGTTAAAATCTTTATTTTGTTCTAATATTCTAACATTTTCTATTATTGTTGAATGGAACATTTCAATATTTCTATTACTTTTTGGATTATTGACACTAATAAGATGAATACGAATATTTTTAGTTGATAAAAAGTTATATATCAATTGGTTATTAAATTGTAAACCATTATCTGATATTAATAATTTAGGAGTGCCGAAAATGGAGAAATATTTTATTAATTTTTGTATAATAGTTAGAATTTTTCTTTCTTTAATGATAAAATATCAATATGAATAATTTCGAGGGGCTTGTTTGCTGTTTGTGTTTTTATAATTTGTAGTTTTATGGGATTTCTTTCATATTTGTTTTCCTGACATACATCACAATTGTTTATGAATCTAGAAACAGTTTGCTGCATGTTTGGCCAATAATACTGTTGTTTTAATTTCTGATAGGTTTCAATTATGCCACGATGGTTCGTTTTGCCTAAATGATAATTTTTTACTAAATCAATTTGTTCGTCTGATGATTCTATGTCTTGTAATTGATTTTTACAACTAGTTAAAATATAAGTACTTGGTTGGAAATAAATTTGTTAAATTGAATTTAACATTTTTTGAAATTGTACCGGAACAATGCAATAATAATGTATTCCAGGTATGAGGTACTCTTTGATAAATTTTAAGAGGGTATTTTTAAAATTAGTTTTGTTTAGGTAAATATAAATTCTTTGTTTTTCGTGTCCAAACATTTTTTTAATTTCTACAGAGCTTTTTTAAAAATAATTTGATTTTTACCGAAATTTATTGAAGTGTCTTTGTAATGAAGGCCGTTGATAGGAGATTCGTCATCAGAATGCGGAGAAAACGGAGTTTGCGTAGTTCTCGATTTTGTTTGAAGCAAAAACATTAATTTGAATGTTTGTATTTTCAAAAATTTGTCTTAGTAAATTTTCTATATCCAACCAATTTTGCTTATCTAAACCACATGCAATTTTTGGCATGTTAATTGAATTAATATTATTTTCGATTAGGTAATGTCTTAATTGTTTTAAACTATTTTCGATGCTTTTTAAAGTTGGTTTATTAAAATAATTTTCTTTTGTAATTAAATGTATGATTAATCTAGGGGATGTTTGTATGGCAATATTATTTACTATTTTTATTTTATCTAAATCGTTCTTAGTATGATATTTTTCATTAATCTGTTTTGCGAAGCCATGACCCATTTCAAAATCTTTGGAAATGCAATGTATTATAGGTTCTTTGTGGTCGAAAATATTTGAAGTTTTATAATTTATCTCGAAAGGTTTCGAAATTCTGGACAGATAGTCTGCTACGTAATTTTGTTTGCCTTTTTGATACTCTATGTCATAATTATATTGTGATAATTTTAATTTCCAACGTACAAGTTTTAAATTTGGTTCTTTTAAACTGTTTAGCCAAATAAGGGGTTTGTGATCTGTAATTAATTAAAATTTGTGACCGTATAAGTAGGGATGAAAATGTTTCGTAGCCCAGATAATAGCAAGTAGCTCTTTTTCGGTTGTTGAATAATTTACTTCATGATCGTTGAGTGTCCGGCTTGCGTAAGCTATAGGTAGATCTTTTCTATCTATATTTTGGGATAGGACTGCACCCAAAGCATAATTTGAGGCGTCGGTCGTTAGACGGAATTGTTTTGAAAAGTCAGGATACTGTAATATTGGTGCGTTCGAAAGTAATAATTTACATTTTTCAAAGCTTGAAATGTATTCTTTGTCTTCAATCTTAATTTTGGCATTTTTCTTTAAACATTTAGTAAACGGTTTAGTTAATTTAGAAAAATCTTTTATAAATCTGCGGTAATAACCAAGAAAGCCTAAAAATGATTTGATTTGTTTTTGAGTCTTTGGAAGAGTAAATTTTTTAATAGTTTCAATTTTATCTGGATTCGGTTTAATGCCTTCGGTGGTAATCATGTGTCCGAGATACGCGACTTCTTTTCTAAGAAATTCGCTCTTATCGAGTTGTAATTTAAGATTTGCCTCTCTTATGCCCGGTTTTATAAAAGCGGATTAAATATTTTATTCAGGATTATAATTATAATCCAAGATTTTATATAAAATCGCGTTGCATAAAAACGAATATCTAGTATATAATCTCGGATTTCATAATCTCGGATAATTTGTCATTTAATCTAAGATTATATGATTTTTGCGTTTTATAAAACAAAACACCGGATTATATCGCAATATAATTCGGGTTTTCGTAATTCGGCGTTGTCGGCGAATTAAATTGACAGATTACCATAAAGAAAACAGAAGTTCAAATTTTTAGTGTTTATTTTAAATAACATAACCTAGGTATACTATTAAAATACATACTAAAGAAGCACTACTTTTACATTAATTTTTACATTTAGAAAATGTCTTCAACTAGCTTGAGTAGCTTAAATTCTTTATCAGATTTTGAAGAAGAAATTTTGTTCCCGTAAAAATCCTTTTACAGAACTTGATGATGTCGAGTTCAAACAACGTTACAGTCTTTCGAAAGAACCCATAACTAAAAGGAACCAATCTTTTAGTGCTAAACAGCAATTGCTTATTACATTGCGTTTTTATGTTACGGGGGCATTTCAGCAACTTCTAGGCGATGAAATTGGCGCCAATAAAGCAACAGTATGTCGTATTATTAAGAAGGTGACTCATGCTATAGCTGAAAAAAGCGCTCAATACATACAAATGCCCACCAGAAAACAATGCGCTGATGTGAAGAAAGGTTTTTTTTATATTAGACGTTTTCCTGGTGCTTATATATCATCGGTGCAGTAGATTGTACCCATATTCCAATAAAATCTCCTGGTGGTGCTAATGCGGAATTATTTCGAAATCGAAAAGGCTACTTTTCCATAAACGTGCAAATGATTTGTGATTCCAATCTGCGAATTACACATATTATTTCAAGATGGCCTGGCTCTGTTCATGATAGTACCATCTTTAATAATTCACCGTTGCCAGTTGATTTCGAATCTGGTAGATATGTAAACGACTATTTATTAGGTGATAGTGGTTACCCATGTAGATCATATTTATTAACACCACTATTAAATCCTATTACACCAGCAGAAATAAGATACAATAAAGCGCACTCTGCTACAAGAAATACCATAGAAAGATGTTTCGGTGTTCTAAAAAGACGAATCCCATGTTTATCAAGACGTTTAGAATTAAATTTAAGTAATTTACTTCCTGTTATTGTTGCCACAAGCGTTCTTCACAATACATGCATCAATTTAAGAGATGCCGTTGATAACTTGGAAGAAGTAGATAATGCAGAACAGCCGGAAGTTATTTTAAATGACAATAACAACGACAATACTTCGGTTCGAGCAGCTCTGTTGCGAATAACGTTTGTAGAATAAAATGAACAATTTTACCCTGAAAACCCAGTAAAATATCCCTACGTGAAAGTTATAAGCATTGAACTATAACTATACTGGAAGGCGCCTTCGGACTGCAAGCCCAATCCGAGAGAGAGGTCCGTAAGGGGTAACTCTGTCCTTCTTTCAAGAGTTTTGATGCTCTGTCATTCGTTTATGGTTCCGTGTTGGTGACTGTTCTCTCTTCGCGCATGTGCAAAGCAGTATAACAAAGACAAGCTGAGTTAAGCAGAACGCGTTCCAGTATAAGTATAGTTCAATGGTTAGAAGAGTTGCCAACTGTTGTTAAAAATACCAGTTTATAATTTCTTTTAAAATACAATAAAAGTAATTTGTTTGTGAATACAATAATTGTATTAATACATAAAACTAATACGTAAATTGAATAAAACAAATATACAACTCTTTAAACAATTTATTCTGCCAGTTGTTTTTTTAATAATTTTATGTTAAGGATTTTTATTTTTCTATCTAAAACATCTTGTCTTTTTGCAAGATTTATCTGAGTTTGTACTAACTCAATTTTTTTTTAAAAATACGTCTCTTTTAAATTTTCTGCTGTACGTATAGTTTTCTTCTTCTTTAGTACTGATCTGGGGACGGTGGGAGGAGCTTTTGGGGATGCTGGAACAGAATCTGGTTGCAATGGGATTTCTTGCATTGAATTTGATTGGAGGAAGTTGTCGGGGTCAATAGTTTCAATCTCTGCATTATCTATTAAAGAAAGTTTATTCTGATTAATCTAAATAATACAAAATTATACCAGGATATACTAAAATATTAAAGATACTTAATTAAAAGTAAATCTATACTTCATACGTACTGAATAAAATTAATTAAATTAAAATATTAAAAATAAAATATAAATACTTTACCAAAGAATGATCCCGCACTGTCCAAAGCGAATGGAATCGGCTCCATTTGATCCCCAGCTATAGCCAATACCATGGCATCGGCTTCAGTAAGCAGTGGATGGTAACTGCCACCTCCTGTTTTGTTCATTTCTTTCTATAAATTTTAAATTGTAACATTATAATAAACCCTCTGCAAATATTTTTGATTTTACCTTATCAGTAACTTTAATTTTTTTTATTGTCTCCAATTCTTTGTCCAGATTGTCTTGATATTTTCTTTTCTAAAAATTTAAAAGAAATATACACATTAATGCCCTTTTCATTAAGTATAAAAGTATTTATTAAAACTTGTTTTACTTACATTATTTGTAGCTACGCCCTTTCTCACTTTCTGATTCATGTTTTTGTAGAATTTTTTTATTTGCTGGACATCTCTTTTTCCAGTTTTAATAGTCGCCGAAAATTCTTCCGCTATTTTTGCCCAAGTATAATTTTTTTGTTGAATATTTCTACCATCAGTGGATTTATTTTCGATAATATTCGAATATCTAAAACATAACCCAACTTTTATTTTCTTTCTATAAGAGCGTGATAGAAACAACATATTTCAATGAAGTAAAATAATTACTTACTTCTCAATTATTTTTAATAATTCTATTTTTTCTTCTTCAGTGTAATTTCTACATTTCTCCCGTTTTCCCGCCATTGCAAATTGATTATAATACAAGACTTACACAATCTAGTAACCGTTGCTCTACTGTGTGCTCTACTGAAAGCTGACAATTGACTTACATTTCTGGTAAATTCACAATTAGCTCTTTATTTAATCCGAGTTTCGTAATTCGTCCTTCTAATATCTTTATAAAACGCGATTATAGTAGAGATCTCCCAGTTACTCCGACGACACCCTGCTGCCCGAAATTGGGAGACGCAAAAAAAGTAAAAAAAACTGTCAATTTAGCTTGTTTTTAGCATAAAAATAGCAAAAAAAGTGCAAAATTTGAGCAAAAAAGATCGATTATTTCCATCTCCCATCCGCAATTGGGGGTAAAACATTTAATTTTGTGAGATTCGGGAGATGCAAATTTAGCTTGTTTTTAGCACTTTCTTTGCTTAAAATACATAAAAACTTACAAATTTTTTATTTAATAAATGTATTGTTGTGATTTGAAATGTTTTGTTGTCCCAGACGATCAAGTAGATGGCATGGCTTGCAGAAAATGTAAGTGTAAATCACATAATACTATTTTTATAAAAATATTTAATAAGTTACATTCTCTAATTAGCAACTAACGAATAATGTCCATGAGCCAATGTATCTGTAGAATTTTCTAGTAAGTATCTTTTATCATCCTTCCAACTTAAAGATTTTTTATTTACTTCTTCAGTGAAGATATCATGTTTGTAACTTCTAATTACTGTTTGTTTATTATAAAATTCTTTTTGCTCAAATAAGCATGTTTTATAATTTTCAAAACTAATTTCTTTTTTTAACACTTTTTTCTTAATTCCTTTTAATTTTTTTTTAAATTCTTTTTTTGGGTTTGAGTCATTCGTTCTGTAACTGTACATTTTTGATCGTAATCCTATAAATTCCAACATTTTCACAGATTTCAACTCATCTTTAAATTTGCCTATTACTTTTTTATTTACGTCAGAATATAGGGGGTGATCTTTTGGATAATCAGAGGTATCAAAGTAATTGGAATTTTCCCCCATAAATTTATAGAAATCAGCATTTTTAAACTCATATATAAAACTATCTGTATCTGTATATAATAATTTTACTTTATTGCTAAATTCTTTTTTAATTACATTATAATGAAAATCATACATTAATAATTTCGATAAATCCAACACGACCTGTCCAATATAAATAGGTTTATTAAACAGTACTTTGGTTTTATATCTATGAACTGCTACCAGATTCTCACTAAATATTGTTCTACGTTTAAAATTAGGTTTATTTATTGCTTTCTGTAATTTTTGCTCATCTGAATATAATTTAATATTTTGCTGGTTTCTAACTGATTGCATAGACTTTCCAAACACTGCATTGGATACTAGTTTCCAGTAATCTTTTTCAAACTCATTTTTTGATTTTTGTCTTTGCTCCGTATTAAATTTTATGTATGGTGTCATGAAATTTGATTGTGTGAATTTTAAACCTCTATGAATTTTATCAATTCTCATTCCTAAACTTACATAAAGCTGTAATATTTTATAATGTACTATATAGTTTGTTTTATCATAGAAATGACAAAGTAGTTTTGATACTTTACCACCAGGAGGTTTTCTTTTCTCTGGAGCTAGAGGAATATCGTTAAATTTATCGTGGAGATCTTGTGGAAATGATAAGTCAACTTCTAAAACATATCCTGTATCATCATCTGACACTAATATTTTATTAATATCTTGAAGCTCTTCAAAAGTCATCCACTCAAAGTCTTTTTGAGGTAATTTTTGGGATAAGGAATGACCATATAAATTATTTGCATCAATATATGCAAGTTGTGTGTTTTCATCTGCTTTTGCATACCTATTACTACATTGTGACATTCCCCCTCTAATTCCCTTCTCAAAAAACATGTACATTTCATAATCAGTTAATAACTCCAATTCAATTTTTGTATATTTTAACATACAATCCCACGCAAATCCTGGTGTTGTATAATACCAAGCAGGATCTAATCCATAACTTTTATTCAAACACAAATCTCTAAAATTCTCAAATACATCAGCCAATAACAAAACATCTAATTTTAAGTATAAATCATGCCATTCTCCTAAATTTTTAATTTTAAAATATGCCCAGATTTTCTGTGCATGTTCATATTCTTTTTGCGAAATTCCTTTTAATGTTAGCGAAGAATAAAATTTATCTATTGGTGGTAATTTTAATTCTTCAAATTTTTCCCAAGAATTCATATATTCATAGGGGTAAATTCCTTTTCTAATTAACTTATTTTTATGTTTTCTAAACAAAATATCTAAATCATTATTTGAAAAATATTTAGCTGCTTCCCTTATTTGTTCCGGTTCCAAATTAGATGATAAAGTATCTAAACTACTTGCTAAAAACCTAAATGAATCAATAAACCTTAAATGAAAATACTCTTTATATCCCACTTTCAAAATCTTGCTGAAAGATATATACTTCTCTTCATTACTAGGAATTAAATTCAAGTTACTCTTATCTTCACCCAAATTCTTTACAAACAAGTGACAGTCGTATGCAGACAAATTATGAAATACAATTGGAATAAATATGGGTTGTTTACACTTTAAATTACAGTTGTTACATGCTGCCCCTCTATATTTTCCAGTTATATGATCATGGTCTCTAACTTTTGGGTTTTCAGCTGTAAATTCATTTTCACAAAGATAACATTTTTTTGCTTTTTCATATTCCTTTAAATCTATATCTGTTATAGATCTATTTGATTCTAATAACTCATATATTGTTTTAGCATGGTTTGATATTGAATTTATAAAATGTTTATCAGCATTTTCTCCTCTATAACTTTCAAATGGATTATCATAATCATTAATACTCTTAACATATAATCCATATCCACAGGGGGTATGAGATTGTTTTTTAATTGTATACTGTTTTTCAGGATCAGGGATGCGTGTTTGAATAACAGGTTTTAAAAGTGATTCAAAATCCGCATAAATTACATAGGGATGTCTTTGCATTCTTTGAATGTTTTTAAATTGTATTGCTGGTTTAATTGTTATAATCTCATCTAAACCTTTAGTTTTAAGTTTTTTCAATATATTAGTTTCAGTGCATTTTTCCATATGCTCTTTTATTTCATTTTGATTATTACTATAGTCTCCACACTTACTACAAGCATATCTAATTGAAGGCATTACTGGAATACATGGTTCATTGCTAAAACAAAGTTCTTGGTGTTTCTTCAAATATTCTTCAGTTCTTGTGGCATAATTCAAACATCTTCTACAGAAATGTTTTTTACTCCTACTTATTTCCAGTTGATTATTTAATAAGCGACTCAGGTTTTTAATCCAACAATAATGGTTCTTTTCTTTATTTCCAAAGTATAACAAGTCGATATTCCTATCATAGAAAACCTTATTATTATGATATAACGGGTAAAATGTTTTACCTTCAAAACTAAACACAGTAATATTTATTTTGTTAAGTGACTCAAATTTTGCTATGTCTTGAATTTTAACAGGGAAACTTATTCCTTCAAAATTTAATTCATTTATATAATCCGCTTTATTATATTTAGACACTCTGTATGGATTGTTTTTATAACTTACAGGATGTAAGCAAGATATTACGCTATACATGAAACACTTGTCGTCATTGTTTTTAACATTAACACAGGCTTCTTTGTTTTTAATCCATTTAGGTAATTCAATATATGACTTTCCACTTAACGGTTTGTATTTATTTATATTAATTCTTATACAAATTATAGATTCTAGAACCCAGTCTGAACCTTTTGCTTCCATTTCATCACATCTTGCTATAAATAAAACCTTCTGATTATCCCAATATTGAAATAAATCATCCGCTTCTCTTAATATCACATTCTCCAACTGGAATGGATTGGTCATTGTTATACTAGGATCTAATAATTTTTTAAATTTACATTCCATATTTAAATTAGTTTTAGTATTCTTATGTATACTCATAGCGTTTTGAAGTATATTTACTGCTTTCTTTTTTAATAAATTCATATATGTCGGTATGTCTAAATCCATTTGTTTATTATTATGTTGATAGGTTAATAATCGATTCTTATAAACACTTTCCACTAAAATAAAGTCTAGTTCAGGATCATGAAGTACTTTATGCGATTGCATACGGGTTTTCTTAATATATTTTCCACACTCATCACACTTTACTTTTTGCACTCTTTTTTTCTTTGGTTTTTCATATAACTCATCATCGAATGGAAAAATGTTATAGATTTCTCCATCTTTCTTTGGTTTGATTTTTTGCATTCTTTCTTTCTTCGGTTTTTCATATAATTCATCATCGAATGGAAAAATGTTATTGATTTCTCCATCTTGACTTTGTTGATCTTTAATCTTATTAATTAATTCTGCTTTCTTATACTTTTTAATATACCGTATTCCCAATGATTTTGCTAAATTGTATAACTCAGGCAATCGGAGATCTTCCAATTGAATATTATTCACCTCCATTTATTACAAAATAAATTTGTTAATACTCTTTCAATCTTTAAATTTTAGGTGCTAATTATAGAATGTATTTTTGTATTATATTACTCACTCCTGATTCTGCTTTTTTAATAAGAGAAAGAAATGTGATATCACAGTCTATTATAAAAGAAGATGACGATAAAGATAAAATTAAGAAAATTTTAACCCAAATTAAGCATATCTTTAAGTGCGGACTCCTTTTCTTTTAAGTACAATTTACCATAGTGTTTATTACTTTCTTTATGAAGTTTTAAATGTTGTTTTTTTACTGTTTCACCACAAGTACACACTTCGGTGTTTTCATTATAATATTTACGCATATATTTATTTATTTTGTCTTTATTTTTCTTGCGATAATCTTGCATGTAACTATTGACATTATTTTCAGTAGTCATTTATAAGAGAAAAATTTTGTTAATATTTTTCATAAGAAAACATATATTTAATCAAAAATTCATTCCACAACTTATCCTTTTTATTGTTAATTTTCTGTGGCTTGTGATTTGAGTCTAATTCAGCTAACGCTATGAATTTGTTTATGAAATATTTATGTGATACATTATTTCTATAACCACTTGCATATAAAAAGCTAAGCAAATATGGGTATTTTTGAATTATTTCATCTTTAGTAGTAGCATTAAGAGATGTATAAAAATTAGGTTTAATTACAATTCGATAATTATGAACTAATTTCTCAACATATTTCATTTTATCTACGTGCTTAATAAATAATTTCTTATTTTGTTTATTAATTACATGAAAATTACAATTAACGCAATGTGGTACATGAGCTGAATTATCGAATGAATATTCTAAACACTGTCTACATTTTTCATAGACTTGTTCATCAATATCTATAACCCGAGCATCTGGAATACTAAAAATTTCATTTATTTAATTTATTTTTTTAACACTGGAGTAATAATAATTGAACATTTATTAATACGTTGTTGAAATCTTTCACGATCTACAGCATATAGATGCCAAATACCTTTACGACTTGCTCTATAAGCATAATTCCAAGTAAACATATAATGTATTTTAACATTATCACTAAATCTAACACTTAAAAACCTCTTAGCGCTCCTAGAAAAAATTCTGGAGTTATTGTATTTTTTTCAGTAACTGATTCCTCAACTACTGGTGTCTCGGTAACTGATTCCTCAACTACTGGTGTCTCGGTAACTGATTCCTCAATAGACTCTTCAGTAACTGATTCCTCAACCGATTCTTCGTTATTAGCAACTGCGACTGATTCTACGTCTGATTCACTTTCAAAATTCGTATACAAATACTTTTCTATTGCTATTACTCGAACATTTGTATCTTTAACAGTGTTACTAATATCTTCAATCTGTGTTCTCAATGGATTTGAATTATCATTTGTCATATCTAGTTGATTTATTAAGTTTCTACAAACGTTTAAATCGTCGTTATTAAGCTTTTCAATTAGTTTAACTATACGTCTTAAGATAAACGCACATTCTGACAGTTTCTCCTTATTCGCCATTTATTAGAGAAAAATTAATTTGATTTGAAAACAATATCCCAATGAATTTTATTATGAAAGTCTTCCAAAAATTGTTGACTATACCGTTTCCAATAATATGATAATACAGTCCAATCTAATTTGTCCTGAAACTCTCTAATAAACTCTTCATCTAAGTTTGGTTGATACGATATTTCAATAAAGTCAAGTTTATCCTTAAACATTCTAATAAAATTTAAACTTAAATTCTTTCTGGTTGAAATTATGTGCCATGGAAGTTTTTCAGCATATTTAGTCATAAAGTATTCACTTAAATTTTTTCTTTTAGCAACAACATTAAAGTCAATATACTCAATCATATCTTCTAAAAAGTCATCACTTAAATTTTCATGACTTGATATTTCAGACCAATCTACTTTATGTAAATACCTCATACAGATATCTTCACTCAAATCTTTTCGCTTTGATAATATTGTAAAATTCACATACTCTTCGTATTTTACAATATGATTCTCATCAAAATCATAACGACCTGATATTTCATCCCACTTAACTTTACTATGATCAATTTCCATTGGAAAACCATAATCATTCACAAACTCAACAAAGTAAATATGTGAAAGACCTGTTAGAAAACTATCAATCAATCGAAGTTGCAAGTACTGACTCATCATTTATTAGATAGAAATTATACGTTTATAATTTTTGTTATCTCAAACAATAGTTCGTTTTGAGAAAGATGTGTTTCAAAATGATTTCCATAATATCTAATATCAATAGTTTCTTTAATTTTGTTGTATAAATTAATACTGTTTGGATTATACTCAAGTCTAAGTATAACTACCATGTCTGGATATACAGTTCTTAGCATCTTGATGCGATTATTAGCTTTACACTTTTGAACTCTAAGCACATAATAAGGATATTCCCACATGTGATTTTTTTCAATAAGTATAAACTGATGATGTTTGTTTGTATTGTTTGGTTTAGAAACTACATCACGCTGTATTTCTTCAACCTTTTCTGCTAAAGATTCTACTTTACTTTTCAGATTGTTTACTATAGCCTTGTACTTGGACTCTATCTTGTATTCTCCATATTTTCTTATTGATGGTAAGACTTCAGAAGTAACCCACCGCTTAAATTCTTTTGCTTTTGGAAGTTTAGAAGATAGTATTAGTGAATATAAACCTGATTCATTAACATATACAGTATTTGGTTGGTTATTAAAGGGGGTCGCGTTTTGCGACGCCCTTATAAATTCATATATTGTACGGTCTTCTCTATCAATATGCTTAATAATTGCATCTCTTGAATTTGTATATCCCAATATCTCAGCAACATCTTTTGCTTTGAACCAAGGATTGTTATCTTTATCTGCTAGATAATTGATTTTATTATTATTGAATATTATGTTGTTGTTTATAAGGTCTACAACTGATTCCATTTATTACAAATAAAATTTGTTAATATTTTATACTATTAAAATGATTCATAGTTTTTATATACATTTTGCCACCTGGTTTATATAAATACTCTTTTATTAATCTTTGCAATGATATTATTTTATTGTATTTACTTAATAATCTGTTATATTCATCACTAGGTATCTTGTCTTTAAATTCTGTTAAAAATTCTATTGAGAAAATATAGTTTTTTTTTGCAATGTATAATTTCCCAATCAACTTTATCTTGAAACTCTCTAATAAAAGGTTCTGATAATTTTTGATAATATGATATGTAATACCATTTAACTTTATCTTGAAACTCCCTAATAAAATCTTCTGATAATGTTTGATATGTTGATATACATACCCATTTAACTTTATCTTGAAACTCTCTAATAAATTCTTCTGATAATTTTTTACATGATATATATACCCAATCAACTTTATCTTGAAACTCTCTAATAAATTCTTCTGATAATTTTTTACATGATATATATTCCCAATCAACTTTATCTTGAAACTCCCTAATAAAAGGTTCTGATAATTTTTGAGATCCTGATATTGCTTTCCAGTTAACTTTATCTTGAAACTCTCTAATAAAAGGTTCTGATAATGTTTGAGATCCTGATATTCGCACCCAATCAACTTTATCTTGAAACTCCCTAATAAAATCTTCTGATAATTTTTGATAACATGATATTACATTCCAGTTAACTTTATCTTGAAACTCCCTAATAAAATCTTCTGATAATTTTTGAGATCTTGATATTTCTTGCCAATCAACTTTTTTATGGTTTATATTTAAATCCATGGCTTTAGCAAAGTTAATATGATCCATATTATACAAGTAATCATCTATACAGCGTAATGTCCAGTAATCCATTTATTACGAAATAATTTTGTTAATAGTTTTATGTAGATAAGATTGTGATGACGTTTTGCTCAGCCGCGCGGCGGAGCAAGATTCTCATGATCTGACTTGTCTGCGATAGACTCCAGTCTGTGACTATACAATATTCTTTGCATCAACCCATGAATTATGAGTATTATCAAACCCTAACCATTTTACATATGCTTTATTACCTTTACGTTTAATTACTTTCTCAACCAAATATACGTCATCTCTAGCAAAATTTAATTCTTGTTTATAGAAACAACCTTTTAACTCTTGCTCTTTATAATCTTTCAAATGATAAGTTATTGGATTCGAATATATTATTTTACACACAGTGAATATCTCATTTGACCAATTAGGCGTATAACCTTTCTCAAAAACTGTTTTATATTTAGATACTCTAACTTTATCGCCAATTTGATACTTGGGTTTATAATTAGGAATTTCTTCTTGAAACAGAGGTTTTAATTTTTCTTCATTCTTTTTCTTTGATGCTTCAATGGGTGTCATTTTTATCGTACTATGTTTTGTATGATTGTAAGTATTTACTAGCACAGGTAACATGTCAAGCCACTTGTAATTACCATTAATTGTAAATTGTTTCCACATTTTTTCTTTCAAAGTTCTATTAACACGTTCTACTACACTTGCTTTTCTTTCTGAATATGTTGAATAATGGTTAATATTATTTTCTTTCATTAACGCTTGAAAATCTTTATTGTAAAACTCTAAGCCTTGATCAGTTTGAAGATTTTTCGGTACTCGTTTCACTAGTCGCAGACTTAAGTCTGCTTCATCTGACGCTAAAATTGATTTAAATGCGTTTGTTATACTGTTACCAGTTTTATTCTCAACAGGTTTTGCCCACAAATATTTAGAAAACACATCAATTACAACTAATAAATATTTATAACCTTTATTCACTCTTGAATATGGAATCATCTCAACTAAATCAGCTTGCCACAAATCATCAATACCATATGTTATTACTTTACGTGTTGGAAAATTTCGTCTTAGTGGTTTATGTAACTCGCTTGCAATTTGTTCTCTAGCGTTATTACTTAAATTTTTTTTATAAACTTTGATTTCTTTGAACCACATTGGGAACACTTTGCCTGTAACATAGGTCGACCATTTTTAGTTACTGTTTTAGTAACGCTAGTTGAACTTGTTTGAGACTTACATTTAAGACAATATATTAATTCAGCCATTTATTAATTAAAAAATTGGTCTGTGACTACTCCAAGAGTCTATTAATTGTATCATGATTTAAATTTGTTGTGTTGATCACACTTTCAGCAAATATTTGGAATACATTGTTATATGTTTTAACGAAATCAAGAAAATCTTCCTTGGTTAATTCTGATTTTTTATTAATTGCGCTATAGTTAACGTTTACTATTTTGTTAGTGTTATTAGCAAATACCTGAAATAAATCATTTACTGCTTTATGTAAATGCAAAAAAAGTGTTGTTATTTTTCTATTAATTGATTCATTTTGTGCTTTGTTTAAATCATTTTTAGTGTTTTCCAATTTTTTATTAAGTGTATTATACTTTAAATTTATAAATCTCTCAGTGCTATCTGAAAATTCCTTTATTTTTAAATTATTCTCATTAAATTTTGTTGTTATTAAAGCATTTATTTTACTTGTTTCTGAATGAACTTGCTGAATTTTATTCTCATATTCACCAATAATTCTTGACACAAAACCTTTTGTACAAGCATCTGTGTCTTCTTCAGGATCTTGTGTGTTGCATAATCTCTTGTTTTGAATATCATAATTACCATCACTTGTTAATTTGAAACCAATTCCTGACTCGCCTTTTACACCTCTTGAAAATATTTGATTATTAGAGTAATCATCACTCTCACCAAACTTGTTTAATACCATTTATTACACTAAAATGTTCCCGCTTCTTTTTTGTTTTTTCTTCTTCTAGTTCTTCTTCTATATTCATGATTTCATTTCCAACATTGTCATTACCAGCGGTTTGTTCAGCTTTAAGGAAATTTAAACGTTTTTCTAGTTCGCTAATAGTGTTCCAATAAACATATTCTTTTTCCTTGTTGTTATATTTTTTAAATCCTTTTCCTGTTTTCGGTGTTGAAGTTAGGTCTTCCAATGAGTGATACTGTGATACAGGTGTTGTCGGCGTAATTGGTATATCTGAAATATCGGATAAATCTTCTGTTTGAGGAAATTCTGGTGACTTTGCTCTAGCTTCGTCATACAATTGTTGTCTTTGTTTTTTACGTGGAGATTGTTTTTTGCTTGGAGATTGATCCTTATATTTCTCCCAAATAGGTTTAATAATTTTGTTATATTTGTTGCTTCTAATTGCTCTCGGTTTAGACGGATCATCAACTCTTTGTATACAACCGCTATGTATTAAAATTTTCTTGTAATTTTCTAGATCCTCTGGTGTGTAATCTTTAGGTTCTTTTTCAGTTAATAAACTCCATATACCATGTGTAGATGGAACTTTAAATTCAACTATTTTCTCATCTTCACCAACCTTGTGGATATTAATATTATCACGATCATACGTTACTAGCACGTTTTTACTACCAATTTTACCGCTACTTCTATTAATACCAAAAGTTTCATCTATGTTTGATTTGACTGTTTTTGTAAGATACTTATCTCCTAATGTTTCATCACCTAACGTTCTATCTCTTGATGTTCCCGGTTGAATTTCATCAATACTCAGATGTGGTCTTTTGTATAGTTTTTTCTGTTGAAAATTATCTTGTATTTGTTTCAATATTTTAGTTTGTTCTTTACCACTTTCTGTTTGATTTAGTATGGCATTTTGTAATGGTACTAGAGCGTTTGTAATAGGTTCGTATTGTTTTAGTAATTTTTCGTGTTTAATAGAATGACCTTCAGTTCGTTTAATGTAAGCTGCTTTAGCTTTGTTGAATGATTCTCTATACTCCTTTACTTTTTTCTCATCCATTTATTACATTAAAATTACCGTTCATGTTCCATGTTGATGTTTTATGTTTCTCATGTTTCATGTTTCATGTTGATGTTTTATGTTCATGTTCCATGTTGATGTTTCATGTTCTATGTTTCATGTTTCATATTTCATGTTTCATGTTTCATGTTTCATGTTTCATGTTTCATGTTTCATGTTTCATGTTTCATGTTCTATGTTTCATGTTTCATGTTTATACTAAAAGCACCTCATTGAAGTTTCGACTGTATTTACCGTTGCTTACATCTTTTTCTAAATTTATTACAAGAAAATCATACTTCATTTTCCAACAAAAAGTACATAACTGTCTAAACGTTTCAAAAGACATATCTGTTCCAACATGATCATCATAGATATGTTTCAAATTAGTATTGTCGTTATGTTTAAAAACAATAAGCAAATTTAAATTATCACGTATCATTTGTTTAGGTATACGACTATATGTTTGACAAAGGTAAAAGCAACTTATTCTTTTATGTCTACCTCTATGGAAATATTCCTCTATTACTTTCTGTTTGTCGCTAGCAACGTCGTCAAATATAATTACTGATAATGGTGGGATTTCTTCAACTCGTAATACATCATCTGAATTATTATATGTAAAGAAACCAATTTTATACTGTTTCTTAATATGTTTATTTATTTCACTTACATAATTTTCAAGATACTTGTATAGTGGTTGATTTAAAGATTTTGAGTAAATGTAGATATTACTATAGATTAAACTGTTTTTATTATCAGTCAATATTCGAATTAAAATATTTGTTTTACCACAATTTGATGAACCTACTATTCCAGCTCTAATTATATTAGGATAATATTTATAATACTGTATATTTTCTTGTTCTATAACGTATTTTTGCAACCCGTTACCAAGTTTTTTTATTTTAAAATTGTTGCAGACCATTTATTTATAAAAATTATTCTTTCCTTACCATGTTATCACCAGGACTATATGCTACAAATGAGTCATTCGCAATAATACAGTGAATCATCGTGTTTGTTGGTGCTTGTTTTTCAAATGTGAATTTAATTGTAAGATTTGTAGGTCCTTCTTTAATAATTCCACTCTTATACGTTAAATCAAAACAAAACAAGGGATACTTTTTAATAAAATCTTGTTTCTTAATAATGTTATTCAGTTGATCTGCATCTTTATTGGGATAGTACGTTTTCTTAATATTGGTATAATTTGAATACATTCTGCTAAACATGTTTAATTTTATATTCAAATCCATATCTTCTGCAGGATAATATTCAACTTCACTAAACAATAATCTTATGTTTTCTACATCACAAAAATCAAATTCTGAATTATTTTTCGTAAAGTCAAATTGTCTATTGGTTTGTAAAGCAAAAATAACATATTGAGGTCTTTTAGATAAAGTGGTAATGGACCAAGAATAATTTTTGGATTGTGCCAAGAATGTTGGGTGATTTGTATAGGACCAGTCCAAGTATGGTATTGTTAAATATTTATTTGATTCAATTAATTTATTGATTTTGATTTTCTCATCTATGATTAGTGTCATATGAGGCATTTCCCAAATTATATCGGTTAAATGAATTTTCAAATCTTTATCTTTTACTTTATTTCTCGATGCCTCTGTGGTAACAATTAAACAATTTGCGTCACTGGTATTTCTTAAAAACTCTATTGATTGTGATACTCTCAACACAGGTTTATCATACTTTTCAAATAGTGAAAATATTTGTTTAACTGGTACACTTATTGAAAAATAGCCATCATCAGTAATTAAATTGGAACCATCCCAACCTTCAAGAATATCATTATTTAGTGCAACACATAATCCTTTCAATAAAATATTATAGCCTGGACTGTTTACTTCTTGTACTACTTTATTATTAATTTTGTACACTATATCACTAAACATGTGCATATAACCATTTTTCACAAATTTTATATTTTTGTAATCATCTTTTAAGTCAACATCTGTACAAGTAATTTGACCATTCAAAATAATATTACTGTTAGCTGTATCAAACTGAGCATCTTGACTATTAATATTAATAGTTGTACGTCTATTTGTATCATTTATATAATCTTTCAGTTGTGGGTAATATTTATAATAGTCATATTTTTCTATTATTTGTTTCTCACTTTTCGGAGCACTAGTGAACACTAGTGATGTACTCATTTATTTAGTAAAAAATAGTGCTTATTTAATTTTTCGAATCTCAAATTGTACTTCTACATATTCGCCTCTAAAATCAATGTATTCACCATGCTGATCTTTTAATTCTAATTTAATGTAATCTATAAAATTTCTACCTTTTAACAGGTAACGATCCAAATTTTTAGGTATAAATACAATATCATAACCTGGATTAACTGTAATATAAAAATCACTAATAATGTCAGTTTGTTTTGAGTTTACGTATTGACCTATAGCTAGGGGACAGTGAATGTTAATAGATTTAATTTTGAAAATATCAATTTCGTTATCTGAAATATATTTCTTGTTTGCTTCAGTTGTTTGTTTGTTAAATCCTAATAAATTTAATATAGAAGTATCATCTATAAAAATTGAATACGGTGATTCTATTTCACATTTAAAGGTATTAGTATTGGGTGTTAAAACGAAACCATCGCCAATTTTTTCTTCAAAAATATCTTTTATATGATAAACAGAATACGTACCATCTTCAATAATAAATGTTACAAATTTACTGTTTTTAATAATTGTAAGTGTGTTATTTTTTAACTTTTTCGAAACATTGGGTATTTTAAAATTTGATTTAAATTTTCTAATACATATTTCATATTCACCATCACTGATATCTAGCGGTGGATAAAATTTTGCTTCTAACACAGATGAATCTAAGTTTGCAGAATTATTCAGTTTAAATATTCCGCTCTCCATTTATTTATCTAAAAATCTTAAGCATAATTTACCACATATTGTTTGATCATATTTCTGGTAACTGTCATAATTATAATATATATTTGCTTTACCTGAACTATTAAAGTATTTTATTAATTTCTTTTCTGGGTTAACGTTGCCGAACGAATCAAAATAATATATATTATTATTTATCTTCTTATAAGCAATCCAATGAGTACCAGGTCCTGAGTTTGAGTCTAGATTTACAACACCAGTTTCGTTTTTATTTATTTTCTTAGGTAATGTGTCATCCATAAATACACCTCTAAAATATTTAATTTTTAACTGTTTAGCGTAATTTATTAGTTCAATATCGGATAATGCTTTATTTGAAATTTTTATTTTTTTTTAGACTTGTTCCATTCAACATCACCTATTGAAAAAATTCCTTTACCAGTTTTCTTAACACCTGAACCTTTTTTTCCTTCAATTGCTTTATTGTGACGTTTAGCCTCTTCAAGCATTTTATTTTGATATTGTTTTTTATGTACTGCTTGAGTTATACCTGCTGCTCCACCAGCAGCGGCTCCTAATGCTGCTATAATTGGCAATAAAGGTATAATGCCACCTCTTTTAATTTGACTTTGTGATAATTTTAAAGTTACTCCTTTACCGTCTTTTTTTGCTTTTTCAATTTTATTAATTTGAGCTTGCGTGAGTGATAGTTTAACAGAACCTTTCAAATCTTCATTCTTTAAACGAACTGAAACAGTGTCTGTTGCGTTGGCAATTTTCTTTTGTTGATTTTCAGACAAACTCACACCATATTGTATATATGACATTTTAACTGATTTATTACTAGAAAAATTATTATTTAAACCCATACCCATTTTACGTTTTGCTTTCATAATATTTGTAACCGTCCATGCCGCTGTTTTTTCACCCAGGGAAGAATCTTTACTGTTAACTCTGTCCCAAGCCTTGTATTCTAATATTTGATCTGCTTTATTTCTATTGGGTACATCTTTATACTGAGAATATGCAATATCGTGTTCCCTGCATGCTTCATCTAAAGGATTTACACCTCTATCTCCTCGAGCTAATCGTTTCTTTAATTTAGTTCCCGGCCCACAATAATTGTAACCCGGTACATGCGCTTCAAATGGCAAATTATTTATTAAATTATTCACAATACCTGATCCTTTCTTTCTCATTTATAAATGGAAGAATATTTAGAAAAGAGAAAATACGTTTACCGTAAAAGTTATAAACTTTATAGTACTATGAATATTGTAATGCACTTAGGTGAGGTAATTTTTGCGGGAGGTAGTTTATCTGCTTTTGCTTTTATGCCTTTAGTTGCTTTATCACTTGGTAGTCCGGTTTTAATGACGCTCAGTGAAGTATTAAACATTAAAGAAAAAATGATTGAGTTTAAAAAGTGTTATAAATTTTATAGAGACATGGCATTATTGTTAAAATCTGGTAAAATTAGTGAAGACGAAATATACGACAAGGAACGTGACTTTTTAGAAAATATTACTTATTTTGCTGTTGAAAAATATTTAAAAGAGAAAAAATTAAATGGTTATTCAACTTGAGTAATTATAAGCGATCATGAGTTTTTGCAGAATCCAAGCACTGCATCTTGCGGAATTTGTGCACATGATAAACAAATAGCATAATATGTTAGTTTAAACATTTTTAACCTTGAGTGTTGCGGTATGGGTTTTTACGTTCAAATGTACTTCGTTGCCCTATGAATGTACTTCGTTGTCCTACACGAGCCCAGCGCTTGCCTTCAAACGTACTCAGAGATGCACTTAACATCGTAACTGTTCGGATTTGTTCGATAAGTTTCGGTAAAAATTTCCATAATATTGAAATCCAAGAATATATAGCGCTATTGTTTATATTAATTCAACAATAATTATTGTCTGTAAATATTTTTATAATATTCAATTCCAGAAAATGTAAACCGCTATTGTTTATATAAATTCGACAATAATTATTGTTAAATATTTCTATAATAATCAATTCCAGAAAATGCAAACTGCAAATTTATCTACTGCTATAATATAAGCGCTGTGTGTTTAGAAAATATTAAAATAAGCAAAATGAGTAGTGAAGAGCAAGTACCAGTCCAAATTCGAGAGTATATTATTAAACTAGAACGCGAAATTAATCAATTAAAATTATGTAAAACAGTTCGAAAACCAAGTGAAATTCAAGCCGACATTACAAAATTTCAAAAACAAAAGGAAAGGTATTAGTGTACAATTAATATTTTATTCATATAGTACTTATTATATAAAAATTAAAATTATAGAATGATAAATTCAAGACGTCTAAAAATTTATTATAAAAGAAAGTATGAACAAGAGATAAAAAATTTAGATAATACAATCAACGATATCAAATCAGAAATAACAGTTTTAATGGATGAGTTATCATTATCAAATGCTAACTATAAGGAATAATAATTTTTTCAAGTGTATGTATCATTACATTAACAACATGTAGTTATTCTCTATATATTTTAAATAAATTCTATGTCATGTATTTGTTTATTGTTTCTTTCAATTTTACCTTTATAAACTAAACTTGGTGGATTTTTGTTCATGTCTTTAATTTGGGGAATAAATTTATTATATCTCGCTCGTAAAGATACTTTGCAGTTTTCCAAATTTGCTATAACTTGTTGGCCGTAATTACCTGTGCTAGTTTCAAACGATATAACTTTATAAGGAATATCTAATTCTAATTCAGATAATTTTTTAAATTGAGATGATGCACTGTTCAACATACCTGCATAGTTACTTTTGTTCTCCATTTAGTACAATAAAATTATGTTAATATATTTATTTAATAAATTCTTCATTCCCATTTCACCGCTCCAATTCGATCAAGTATATTAATCCATCGTTGCCCACAGAATTCTTGATTCTTGACAAAAGATACTTACTAGAAAATTCTACAGATACATTGGCTCATGGACATTATTCGTTAGTTGCTAATTAGAGAATGTAACTTATTAAATATTTTTATAAAAATAGTATTATGTGATTTACACTTACATTTTCTGCAAGCCATGCCATCTACTTGATCGTCTGGGACAACAAAACATTTCAAATCACAACAATACATTTATTAAATAAAAAATTTGTAAGTTTTTATGTATTTTAAGCAAAGAAAGTGCTAAAAACAAGCTAAATTTGCATCTCCCGAATCTCACAAAATTAAATGTTTTACCCCCAATTGCGGATGGGAGATGGAAATAATCGATCTTTTTTGCTCAAATTTTGCACTTTTTTTGTTATTTTTATGCTAAAAACAAGCTAAATTGACAGTTTTTTTTACTTTTTTTGCGTCTCCCAATTTCGGGCAGCAGGGTGTCGTCGGAGTAACTGGGAAATCTCTACTGATTATATTTAATCCAAAGTTATATATAAACCCGAAATTTGAAATCCGAGATTAAATTTTTGTTTATAAAACCGGGCATTAGTCTTTGGAAAACAATTTTGATATTTTGAATGTGTTCTTATAATGATTTGCGTAATATTATTATGTCATCTAAATAAACGAAACATATTTTACTAATGAGGTCTTTTAAAACAAAATTCATTAGTCTCTGAAATGTACTTGGTGCGTTTTTGAGACCAAAAGGCATTCTAAGAAATTCAAAATGTCCTTGATCAGTTGAAAAGGCAGTTTTTTCTATTGAGTCAGAATCCATTTCAATTTGGTGAAATCCGCTTTTTAAATCAATTGTAGTGAAATAGTTACATTTACCAAGTTGGTCTAAAATATCCGCGATGTCAGGTATTGGAAATTTGTCATCAATCGTTTTAAATTTAATTTACGGTAATCTATAACCATACGAAATTTGTTTTCACCCGAAGCATCCTGTTTTTTCGGAACAATCCATATTGGACTACTCCAAGGAGAGTATGAATGTCTAATTATTTCTTGATCTAATAATTTATTAATTTGTTTGTCAACTTCTTTCTTGTAAATAATTGGATATTTGTATGATCTTTGATAAACTGGATTTTCGTCGCTTGTCTTAATTTTGTGTTTTATAACATTAGTAAAAGTTAAGTTTTTGTCGTCGTCAACAATCAAGTTTTCGAATTCTTTAATAACTTTATTTAGCTCTTTGATTTCTATGTCATTTAAATGATCAGTTCTTAATTTTAATTTTTCTGAAATTTCCTGATAATTTATTTCTAATTTGTATTTGTGAAAATAGCTAAATTTAAATTTATGTTTTTCTAGTAAAATAGATTCATCTGAATAATTAATTTTCGCATTTAATAATTTTAAGCCAGAATTTCCTATTACAATATCAAAATCTTTATGAAATTCGAAAATAAAACATTTTAAATTTTTCTTAAGTAGTTCAACAAATGTAAATGGAGTACCGTTTGAAACACCGTTCGCGGTTTGTATCTCAAAATATTCATCAAAAATTTTAAATTTGTTTTTATTTTTGTTAACGAAACTTTGACTAATAAAATTTTCAGAGGAGCCAGTGTCTATTAAAACATGGAAATTTTTAAATTGGATAAATGGTAGACGTGAAGTGTAAGTTGCTAGGGTTTCGAATATTTTAAAAGTTCTATGGGATAATTTTCAGTTTGTGACTCTAGTTCGTTGTTTACTTCAATGTTTTGTTCATCGTATGTTTTGTCATAGTCATAATATTCAAATAATTCGTTATCATTGTTGGGTTCAACAAAGGCTTTGACATTACTGTCTAGCATTTGTAAGTCCTGTCTCTGTCTTTTTTGTTGTGGTCTAAAGGTGTTTGTACTGAAGGACATAGGCTGAGGATAATTATTTACTCTCGGTTTTGGATGTATTGATTGATTCGGGAAGTTTCGTTGTTGTTGAGGATAGCGGAACATTGGTGATCGATGTTGGAATTGATTTGGATTTAAATTTGGTTTTTGGTTTTGTGTTGCAGGTTTGTAAACAGGTGTTGGAACGTTTATCTTCGGTTTGATAGTGTTCTGCTTGTGTATGTTTGTGTGGATGTACTGGAAGTCATTTTTGATTAAATTCTGAATATCACTTAAAGATTTTGGATTTCGAGCAGCCAACTGACTTCTATATGGCTCTCTACAGTTTATCATGAAATTGTGTGAAGCATATGAAGACATAAATATTATAATATTTTCTGAATTATTGCTAAAATTCAATTTTAATAAGCTGATAGGTCTGTTGTAAATATCTTTATATTTATCAAAATAGCTGAAAATATCTTCATTGTGTTTCTGTTCTAAGTGTGATAGTTCGGTGAGGAAGTGTACTTTGTTTCTCTTGTCTCCATACTCCTCAATTAAAAGGTCTTTTAAGGATTTCCAATCTTGATATGTTTTTATCGCTAGTTTTATGTTTGCGTCTTTAATAATTTTCTTTCTAATAGTGTGTAAGATAATTCGTTTTACAATTATTGATAAGTTTTGTTTGTCGATTATTTCGAGAATTTCATCGCACATATTTATAAAATGAGGTAATGTGCCCGTACTTCCATCGTACTCGGGTATTATTTCTATTAATTCCTTGATTTCTGAAGGAATTTTGGGTAAGGGATTAAGTATAACGGGTTGTACAATTGTGTTGTTGGGCATTGTTACGTGTTTTTTGTTTTATAATAATTATAACAGTAATTTCTTAATAAAATTGGGTTATGCAAATTACAATTGATGCTACGTTAATTTGTTAATCAGTGATTCGTACAGGAATTCAAAAATAGTAATAATAAAGTTATGAATAATAACTCACAGTAACACTAGAATTGAGTTCTTGAAGGCCAACTTCATGGTCTAGGTGTCCAGGAGACGAAAGTTTGGTTGACACTGATGTTCGCTCAGTGGGTGAAGGAGCTGGAGGTGCCGTCTGCAGTCGATATACTCTCGGTGGTCAGGCCTCTCGGAACTCATGGAATTAACGAGGATATGTTGAGCCTTTCTTGGTCGGAGGTTATGCAGTTTTTGTAGATGTCTGTTGCACTTGCGATTGTGTTTTGACTGTAAAATCTGTTCTTACTTCAGATTTTTAAAACACTCTGGAGAACGATGATTCGGATGCCGAATAAACACTTAAAAGTGACGACTTCACTTTGAAACGAATTGGACACTAATTTATTAGGTCTTCGAAGTAAAATTCTTTCAGCAATCCTACCGACTGCGCCAATTAAATCAATGAAATATGAATTAATATTTTTAAAATGTTTTTATTTAACATACAAGATATAACTAGAATAATACGAAGTTAATTATTCTACAGACTTACATATTCTAACGGATTCTAGTAGAGTTGGTCTATTTATTACCTTTGTGTCGTATGATGTTTATGCTGTGTAGGGTTTAATGTTAAAGAGTGGAAACTTACATAAAATGATGCAATAAGGGATGGGCGTCTACATAATTTATATATATATATATATATATATATATATATATATATATATATATATATGTATATATATATATATATATATATATATATATATATATATATGTATAAAATAACAATCTAAATTAATCATCATTTTTCTGTCTAAGTCTAACTTTATACTTTATGATGAAAATTATAGATTGTTGACAATAATTTTAAATATGGATTTTATGGTTAAGCTTGTTATTCTACTCAAACAAATGTATTTAACATAATATCTTCAATTCCATCTTAAATGCCCTACAATATCATATGTAAATTATGTTATTCAACATTTAAAAATTGTTTTTAAAAGTATTTATTACTGCGATACAACTATATAGCATGATTACAATATGAGAACTAGCCTGTCTACAGGGGTTACATTACATTTTATACTCTTCTTGTGGAATGTTTATAACTTAACACTAAGTCAGCATTCTTATAGTAGTTATATATATATATATATATATATATATATATATATATATATATATATATATATATATATATATAGTGGTTTAACACTCCGTTGTGGAGTTGCACCGCTTTTACTTAAGCTATCAGTTATTTATTAAATATTCTTTGCTATTATGTTCCATTTCTTCCTATCTCTTGTTTTATTTTCCCAGTTGTTAATTCCCGCTTTTCTTAAATCTTCTTCTACTTTTGCTATCCATGTTGATCTGGGTCTTCCTCTTCTTTTCTTACTTCCAGGGCTCCATTGCATGATTACTTTTATTGGTTCTTTTTCGTCAGCTCTGCTTACGTGTCCTAGCCATTTTACTCTTTGTTTCTTGATTATTTTTATTATATCTTCTTTTTTTAATTCTTTGTCAATCTCATGGTTCATTCTTACTCTGTATTAATTATCGAATATCTTCTTAGGTCTCAGTATCGTTCTTATTATTTTCCTTTCTATTATTCTTAATTTTTCTTTGTCCTTCTTCGTAAATGTCATTGTTTCAGCTACGTATAATGCTATTGGTCTTATTATTATTCTATATACTCTCATTTCTGTTGTCTTGCTTACAATTCCGTTTCGTAGTATTTTTTTGTTGGCTTGGAAAGCCCTATTTGTATTAGCTATTTTTTCTTTTATTTCTTCTTCTCTTTCGCCTCTATTTGTTAACATTACACCTAAGTATTTGAATATGTTTACTTGTTCAAACTCTGATTTTCCTATTTTAATAGTCTTGTCTTGCACTTCTTTTCCCATTACCATTATTTTAGTCTTTTTTTGGTTGATTTGTAGTCCTATTTTCTTTCCTTCCTTTACTATCTCCTCTAGCATTTTTGTCATTACATTTCTGTTTTTCGTTATTATTACTATGTCTTCTGCATATGCTATTATTTGACTTCCCCCTGTTCTGAGGGTTGCTTTCTTTACTTTTCTCATGATATATTCCAGTGCTAAATTAAATAATGTGGCAGATATGGCATCACCTTGTTTTACACCTTTATTTGTTAATATATCTTCCGTTTTTCCTTTTCGTGTTTTAATTCGTATTTTTGATGTTTTCATAGTCATTGCTATCAATCTTCTTAATTTGATTGGTATTTGTAGCTCTTTTAAAGCTTTCATTAGTTGCTGTCAAGGGCTTGCCTAAAGTCAATGAATAGAATCTCGGTGTATATGTTATACTCAAGTGTTTTTTCCATTATCTGTTTAATAATATGTATTGCGTCCGTGGTAGATTTTCCTTTCATAAAACCACATTGATAATTTCCTATAATTCTTTCTGATTCATTTGTTATTCTTCATTGTATTATTGTCGACATTATTTTATAGGTAGTGTTCAGTAACATGATTCCTCTGTAGTTTTCGCATATTTGTTGGGTTCCTTTCTTATGTAATGTTACAACTTGTCCTGTTTCCCATTCTTTCGGCATTTCTTCCTCTCTCCATATTTTTACTATAAGTTTATGGATGTGTTTCTGTATTGCTTCGCCTCCGTACTTTAATAATTTCATATTAATATTGTCGCTTCCAGGTGTTTTACCGTTGCGACTATTTTGTATAATATCTTTTACTTCCTCTAGAGTTGGTTCTGCTCTGTTTTTCGTTTTCTTCTGGTAATTCACTTTTTATTTCCTGTTCCTCTTCTGTGAGTAGTTTCTTAAAATAATCTATCCATACCTTTTTGTAGTGTTCTTTAGATTCTGCTAGTTGCCTATTTTTATCCTTTATCCCATTTGTCTTGGTCTTCTATATTTCGTTTGTTCTTTTATATCCTTATAAAATCTTTTTGTGTTTCTGTTTGCTCTTTCATTCTCAATATTTTTTATTGTATTTTCTATTGATATTCTTTTATTTTTCCTAATAATTTTATTACATTCCTTTCTTTTTTTCTCATATTTCTCTTTGTCCTCTTTTTTATTTGTTCTTAAATATGTTAATCTTGCGTTTCTCTTTTCATCTAGCATTATTTTAATTTCTTTAATAAACCAGGCTTTTTTTTTATTTTTTGCATTCTTATTTTCATGTCCTATCCATTTTTGAGCAGCGTCGTTAATACATCTTTTTATCCAGCACCATTTTTTTCTATATCTTCCATTTTACGTTCTTCCTTTTTTATGTTTTTTTCTACCTCCTCTTCGTATTTCTCTCTCGAGCTTTCATTGTTTATATTTTCTATATTCCATTTAATTCTCGTTATTTCTTTTCTATCACCTGTTTTAACTTTGTTTCGTATCTTTGTTGTTACCATGTAGTGATCCGAGTCGGCACATGCTCCTCTGTATGTCCTTACGTTTAGTATCGTAGATTGCCTCCTTTTCGTTACTGGTACGTGGTCTATTTGTGTTTGAGTCTTATTATCTAGTGCTGTCCACGTTACTTTATGTTTTTTGAGGTGTTTATACTTCGTGCTACTTATTATCATGTTAGTCTTTATTGCTAATTCACATAACCTTTGCCCATTATCATTTGTTCTTTCATATATTGTGTGTGTACCTGCGACTTGTTATATGTAGTTCTCTCTTCCTATCTGTCCATTAAAGTCACCCATTATAATGCTTAGGTCTTCCTTCGGTATTTTTTCAATTTCCTCTTCCAAATTCTCATAAAAATCTTCTTTCCTTTCATTTGTTGCATTCTCCGTAGGTGCATACACATTTAATATCGATATGTTGGCAGGTGATCCTTCTATTCTAATGTATGCCAACCTTTCATTAATTGCTTTAAATTCTATTATTTTTTCTTTTAATTTTTTTAAAACTATGAATGCTACCCCATATTTCCCCTGTTTATCTCCGGAATATAATGTTGTATAGTAATTCTTCTTGATTATACCTTCATCGCCCCATCTTGTTTCCTGAATCGCTGCCAGATTAATATCATATCTTTTCAATTCTTGCGCTACTTCTTCCATCTTTCCTAGCTGGAGCATCGTTCTTATATTCCATGTACTAAATTTTAACATTTTGTTCTTTTTTCTATTTATTTTTTTTGTTTCAATTGTATTTATTGCCTTTCTCTTATCTTTATATCCTTTTCCTCGCTTTCCGTATTCAATATTACCATCCTCGTTCTCCATTGTTAGTTGTTTAAGTTCTTTGGAGCTTTATCTTCCTGTTTTTCTATATTCATCTTCTCTTCATCCCATATATACCAAGTGTCATTTGTTTTCAGTTTTTTATACACTATTCTTATACTATTTCCTTTATTTTTGTCATCTTTCGCCATTTTTAAGATTTTTTTTTGTATTTGCATGTCTTTATTAGTCATTTAGTTCTCTATGTAAATTTTTTTCCCTGTAAGTTTGTTTTTATTTTTTAATATATTTATTTTATCTTCCCAATTCTCTATTCTGTCAATGGTATCCTATTTTCCTTTCTTATAGTTTTCTTTAACTCTGATATCTATTCCTAATTTGTTTTCTATAAGTTTTTCAACATCCTGATTGTTGTTTATATTCTGTTCTCCCTTAATTACGATATTGTTACGTTTTTCAATATTTTCTTTCTTCTTTTCCATTGTTTCTAAAGTTATTATTTTCCCTTTTAAAACCTTTATTTCCTCTGTCATCAATTTTTCTTTTGTTTTTAGATCTTTGACTTTTTGTTTTAATGAATTTATTACTTCATGAAAACCTTTATGTAATTCCTGCATTTCTTCTCGTATTTCTGTCCGTAATTCTTGAGTTTCTTCTCTGTGTTGTTTGTTTTCCTTCTTCATCGATTTTATCTCCTCGTTTATTGTTATTAGCATCTTTACTATTTCATTTTCTTCTGAGTCTATGACTTTTCGTTTAGCAACTGGTGATCTCGATGTCTTCCTACTTTTACTGAAGACCATATTATCACTTATGTTGCTGACACTGGAACTTCTAGTGAATTTACGTTCGTCATCTCCCATCTTTGTATTTGGAAACTTCTGCGGTCCTTAAGTGTTTTCGTGGTTGCAGTTTTACTCGATGTAAAATTTGATACGGTTTGCTTGTTATTATTTTTAGGTTATTTTATGCTCAAAATTTTTAAAGAGTACTTTTAAAAAGGATACGGCTTCTTCTGCACGGCTAACACTTCCTGCTCTTTATCTGACCTTTAACTACCATTTCCTTAGCAGATTCTTCTTTTCAGTTTTAGATTTTAATACAAATTTGTTTTTATATTGCGGATACTCAAACTATCAACTGTCAATCAGAGGTCACCTTCGAGTAATAGTTACGTTTTATAATTCCTCCCCAGCAAGTTTAAACTTTACGCAAGATTTACAAATGTTCTGTTATTCTTTCTAAATTACTTAATTTTATATTATTTCTTAATTGTTTAGTTTTATAATTCTTATAATATTTAATTACAAATATTATATATAATACAAATATTATTACAATAAGTATGATATAAATTATATAATAATGATGCGTGTGATTTTCGTAATTATTTATATCTTTTATTTTCTGAAATTGAGGGAATGAAATATTTAATCCTTGGTTTCAGATTGACTATCTATTTTTGTATCAAATTTTTAAGCTTGACATTGCTTAATTCTAATTCTTTATAATCTTTTGATATTATATTGAATGTCAATTGGATTATTTTACAATTTCCGTCATTAACAAGTCTGAAGATTCCTTGAAAATTTTTCTTTATATTTTTATGTTTGCAATTTTTTACTAATTCTTGGTTAATTGGGGAAATAATTATTATATTATTGGTATTTGGGATTTGTATGACATAATTTTTATTATATTTCTCCTTTATGTCACAGTCATCATTATTCTTGTGTTTTACAATATTATTAATACAATTACTTACTTCTATGCCTTTCGTTTGACAATACTTTATGTTATTAGATTGTCTACTGAATCTTTCTATTAATATGTTTTTAATATTTTTATAAATGTAATGAGTAGGTGGTTCTGTTAATCCGTATAATTTTTTGTTGTGGATAATGGGAATTGGGTACAATCGATATAAAGGGTAGAGATTCTGAAAAAGTACCGGTTCTATTAATAATATCTGGATTTCTTCGTCTTTATATCTACAATATGTAACGATTTCATTTGCTTGTGACCAAATGTCTGTTTTACCTGTAATTTGGATTAAGTCATCGTGGTTTATAATAGTGGTGTCTAATTTATTTAAAGAACAAATTACTAACATTAGTTCTATATGTTTACAAATGTCTATTAAATTTTGAATAATAATTAATAATTCATTGATTTTTATTTCCGTGTCGATTAGACTTTTCCAATTTTGTTCTTTGTTTAGTGTGAATGCTATGGCGTTAAGCTTTTCTTATATTTTATTTTCGTTCACCCGTATTTGTTCTAATTTTGAATTAAATTTGTCGCTTAGATGTTTTTCGCTTTTTTCATTATTTGATCATTTTGATTTTGAAGAATCTTTTGATTATTTTTTAATTGTTCTATCAGAGTGTCATATTTTTCTGCATCACTTTGATCTAAGTTACCTGTAATTGACTTGATGATTTTCCCTAACCTATTTAATAGACCTCGTTTATTTCTTTCCAACAGTTTTTGAATTTTTTGTGTTAGATCATTAAGAAAGTAACATAAAGCTTTACTTTGTTCTTCTAGCTGATGTTTGTTTTGTATTTGTTTTATGACATTTATTGTGATATTATTTAATTTTGAATATTCTTTATATAATGGAGTGATATTATAATTAAAATAGTGTATGATTTCTTCTTCTTTTATTTTACAATTACCGATTCCAAATAAAAGGATTCTATTGTTGTTAGAGATGTTTATTAGTTGACCGGTGGTAAAGGTCCTGGAATCAGGATTTTATTTTATCTAACTTGAATTTTCAAATGTGCCTTTTACTTTTTATTTCTACTGTTTCTAATATTGGGTTATAATTTTCTACAGTAACTTTTTTGAATATGGGTTTTTTATATTTGTGCATTAATCTACTATTTTGTTTAACATAGACTTTCTCCGGAATATTTAATGGTAGTACGATTTCTTTTGTTCTTTTTGCTTTATCTTTATTAATTAATTTATTTATTATTTTGTTTGTTTCTGATTTATTAATAAAGTAATCGTTTACTACTTCTTTTTTTGGATTTTTGTTTTTAAAAATATTTATTTTGTTCATCCTGTCCGAAAATTATTTCACAAGGGGTCATTTTTGTTATTGAGTGTTTGGTGTTATTGTTTGCTATTATTGCTTTATTTATGTTTGTTTGTAAATCTTTATTTTTGTTTGTTTAGTTTAATATCCGAAGATGTTCTATTAATACAGAGTGAAACCATTCTACGACATTTGACTTTGGGCTTGATATAAAGGTTAAGTGTAATTTTATATCGTGATTATTACAATAATTTTTTACTAAAGCATTGTTAAATTCTATTCCATGATCTGCGATGATTATATTTGGTTTTTTGTAAGTTTTTATAAATTCTTTGATTATTAACATTGTTTCTTTTCCAGTTTTATTGAAGGTAGGATGGATGAATCCAAATTTCGAAAACTGGTCAATTATAGTAATGAAATATTCTTTATTTAATGTGAGAAGTTCTATAATTATAATTTCAAAAGGCGTTTTTGGTGTAGGGGTTAGATTGTCATTTAGTTGTATAGAGTGTCGATCATATTTAATTTCTTTACATATTCTGCATTGATTAATAATATCTGTAATATCTTTAAGCATGTTGGTCTAGAAATATTTTTCTTTGAGTTCATTATAAGTTGCCATTATTCCCCGATGATTTAAATATCCGTTATGATTGTCAAAAATTATTTGAGTATGTTTTTCCTCGTTCTCAACATCTTCCACAAATTTATTGCATTTTATTAAATTTATCGTATTTGATTCAAATTTGTTTTGAATTATTTCATTTAGGGTTTGTTCGTATTGTTTGGGAATTAATATTAAGGATTTAATTTTTGGCACTATACAATTTTTTACTGTTTCTAATAATTGTTCTTCTATTTTATCTATGGTAATATTTATTGTAAATCCTTGTTTTTGATGGTTAAACATTTTTTTTATTTCTATTTCAAATGGTTTTTTAGACAAGTGAAATATAATTTGTTTTTTTTGCTATATTTATTCTATTGTCTACAAATTTTATTCCATTAACTGGGTTTTCATTCGAACTAAGAATTGTGTTTCCGGATTCTGATTAATTCACTTCTATGCTTTGTTTTTCATCTCTGACGTTACTATAAATTGAGGCCACTGATTTGTTTATTATTTGATCTAATTCGTCTGTTTCCAAGCTATAATTTTGTAATTGTTCATACAAATTTATTTGTATTTCAGTGTTATTAAATATTTGTTCTAAGATTTTTATTAATTCTGTTTTTTCAAATTATCATGTCCACATGATAAATATGGAATATTAATTTCATATTTATCGTTTTTTATTAAATAGTCTCGTAATTCAGTTAGTGTTTTCTTAAAGTATTTTCGGTTTACGTTTTCTAAATAAATATCTTTTGTAATTAAATGTAAAATTATTTTCTTTCTATATTTTGAATATTTTTATTGTTGTAATTTCTTTCACAATAATTTTTACTGTCATATTTTAAATTTATTTGTCTGCCAAGACCTTTAGAAAATTTGAAGTCTTTTGATATGCAGTGTGCGAATATGTCAGAGTT
The DNA here is from genome assembly GCA_035578165.1 of Stenolophus ochropezus. Lineage (NCBI taxonomy): Eukaryota > Metazoa > Arthropoda > Insecta > Coleoptera > Carabidae > Stenolophus > Stenolophus ochropezus. Next base: position 117,855 of record JAQOWZ010000066.1, on the reverse strand, counting down.
AGTTATGTCTCCATATTTTTTTATGATTTTAAATGGTTCTCTTTGTCTTAATAAGAAATCTGCAATTTTGTTTGTTTTTCCTGGTAAACACTCGATGTCAAAATTGTATTCATCTAATTCTACTTTCCATCGCATAAGTTTTTGATTTGCGTTTTTCATTGAGAACAACCAAGTAAGGGGTTTGTGATCCGTGCGAATAGTGAATTTTCTGTCAAATAGATATAGTTTAAAATTATTTACGGACCCCATAATTAATTTTAATTCTTTTTCGACAGTACTATTATTTTGTTTTGCTGAATTGAATGTTTTTGATGCGTAGGCGATAGGTTTCTCTTGTCCGTTTATAACTTGTGAAATAACTAATCCCATTGCGTAATCAGAAGCGTCCGTAATAAGCATATTTTTTTTTTTGAAAATCCGGGAATTCTAATATTGGGGGGTTACTTATCAATTCTTTGGCAGTTGTAAATAAATCTTGATACTCTTTATTTGTAATATCTATTTGTTTATTCTTTTTTAGGCATTCTGTAAAAGATTTAGTAAATTTTGCAAAATTTGGAATAAAGCGTCTATACCAAGAAAGTTTTCCGAGGAAAGATTTGATTTCTTTAACTGTTTTAGGGATCAAGATTTTTTCAAATTCGTCAATTTTCTTTTTATTTGGTTGAAGTCCTTCCTGAGATATTATAAATCTTAAATATTCGGTTTCGGTCTTCAAAAATTTGGATTTATCGATCTGTATTTTTAAATTTGCATCTTGTAACTTTTTAAATATTTTTTCAATGTTTTCTAAGTGTTCTTGTAATGTATTTCCAAATATGATTATGTCGTCCATGTAGACTAAGCAAATTTTGTTAATATATTCTGCGAGTATTTCGTTCATCATCCTCTGAAATATTGCCGGTGCGTTGATTAACCCGAAAGGCATACGGTATTTGGTGAAAACCCGAGTGCAAATCTAACGTGGTAAAGAAATTTGGTTTGCCAATGTGATCTAATAATGAGTCGATATTGGGTAAAGGAAATTTGTCTTCAATTGTTTTTTGGTTTAGTTTGCGAAAGTCTATTACTAATTTTATTTTGCGTTTGCCTGATGCATCACTCTTTTTTAGCACTATCCATATCGGTGAATTATATGGGCTTTTTGATTTTTGAATTACTTTAGTTTTTAATAAATTTTAAATATGTTCTTTAATGTCTTTTTCGTATATTTGTGGGAGTCTATAATTTTATTGAAAAACCGGTGAATCGTCTGTTGCTCGGATTTTATGCGTAGTAGTGTCTGTGTCGCATAGTTCTTCGTCTGGGTTTGGAAATAAATCTGAATATTTTTCTAATAAAGTTTTGATTATTTCTTTTTGTTCGTAAGTGAGATGTTTGTGTATGAATTATATAAAAGAGTTATTTAATGTTTGTGAAGATAATAATTTAAATTTCTTATTTTCGAGTGTTATAATTTTATTTTTAAAGTCCATTAAAGCATTACAATGTTCTAATATTTTTACGCCAAATAACATATTACTTTCTTTATGAAATTCATGTATAAAGAATTTAAAAGTTTTCCCATAAATTTCTATTTCAACACAATTTATGCATTTTTGGGCTGTTTTGAAAGTAATTTGTTTCTGAATAAATTTTAAATTTCTTTGTTTAACATTAGTTGGAGAAATTAAATTTATATCGGAACCAGAATCAGTTAATATAAGGTAATCGTTAAATCTTATTAAAGGAATAGATTTTAATTTAGAAGTCGTTACGTATTTTGTTCTAGTGTTTCTGGGCTTTCCTCTAAAAAAGAGTCTTCATCGATAATTTCTTCTTCGTATTCTTCAAAATTTTGTTATTCAGGGTTGACATTTTCATTTTCGATTTTAGTATTAAAATTTTGTTTAATTGTTGAAGTTGTCATAGGCTGCGTACTCCGTGTTTGTAATGACATTGGTTGAGGTTAGAATTTACGTGTTTCGTTACTATTTACTAAATATTGTCTTGAGAACCGATTAGGGGCTGGACTTGGTTGTTTGTAGACATTTATTGGTTTTGAAGGGAATTATTGTCCAGGAAATTGTCTGGGTGGAGGATTGAAAGTGAAATTTAAATTTTTTGAAGTGCTTGTATTTGGTTTGTTGTCGTTTCTTGTCATTGTAAAGAATTTGCGTAGCTAAATTCATTTTTTAACAATAAATCGCATTGCTCTAAGGTTGTAGGTTATTTCACTATAAAATATCCTTTTATAATAGGCGGTAAGTATGACATAAATTTGTTTACGATCGCTTTTTAGTTTTCCTGAACAATCGAGTTCTTTTGTTCTAAATTATAATCTTTTGCAAGTATTTTTGATTTATATATTTTAAATTTGTCTAACATTGCTTTCAGTGTAACTTCTGTATTTGCTTGTATTTAGTTTCAAATAATTCTCCTAGTAATGTCTCGGCAGTTGTTCTGTCTGAGAAATTAGTAGTCAAGTACATTTTTAATTCTTCCCAATTTGTAAATTTATTTTGTGAAACAATCATTTTCGCATTGTTTATTAATCTATTTTTTATTAAATTAAAAGCAAAATCATTTTTTGCTGCTGTTATTTGTAACTTATTTAGGATGATATATGTTTCATCCACGGCTTGAATGAAATTATTAAGGGTTGTTATGTCCCCTTCATATATTAGGATCATTTCGACATAACATTTAATATCTTGTAAAGAAGCCATATTGGTTTCGGTAAGATTAAGTCTTACTGGATTTAGTATAATTCTATTAATACTATTTTAAACAATATTTACAAATTCTTCGTTATCAGAATCTGACATGAATTATTGTCTCGTGTTGGGACTTATATTCTTTATTACTAACAATTGTTAAGAGAGTACCCTGTGAGTTATATAAGAATTCAACTTTTAAAAATTGTTTTTAAAAAGTATTTATTTCTGAGAAACAACTATCTAGCATGATTACAATATGAGAACTAGCCTGTCTACAGGGGTTACATTACATTTTATACTCATCTTGTTGAAACTTTATAACTTAACACTAAGTCAGCATTCTTATAGTAGTTACGTTTTATAATTTGTATACTTGCCTATATATAAAATGACAACCTAAATTAATCATCATTTTTTTTTGTCTAAGTGCAGCTTGTTACGTTATGCTTATAATTATAGAGTGGTTGGCAATAACTTCAAATATGGGTTGTATGGTTAATCTTGATATTATACACAAACTAATGTATTTAACATAATATCTTCAATTCTATCATAAATGCCTTACAATATAATATGTATACTTAACTATAGAGAAAATGACAATCTAAATTAATCATAATTTTTCTGTCAAAGTTCAACTTTATAATTTATGCTTATAATTACAGAGTGGTTGGCAATAAATTCAAATATGGGTTATATAGTTAAACTTGCTATTATACACAAACAGATGTATTTAAAATAATATCTTCAATTTCATCTTAAATGTCTTACAATATCATATGCTTAAAATTATAGATTGTTGGCAATAATTTCAAATATGGGTTGTATAGTAAAGCTTGATATTATACACATACAAATGTCTTTTATTTTTCCGTCTAAGTGCAACTTTATACTTTATGCTTATAATTATAGAGTAATTGGCAATAACTTTAAATATGGGTTGTATGGTTAAGCTTGATATTATACACAAACAAATGTAATTAACATAATATCATCAATACCATCTTAAATGTCTTACAATATTATATGTACACTATCCTATAATTAAAATGACAATCTAGAATAAATATCACTTTTCTGTCTAAGTGCAACATTATGCTTTATTCTTATAATTACTGAGTGGTTGGCAATAACTTCAAATATGGGTTGTATGGTTATGCTTGATATTATACACAAACTAATGTATTTAATATAATATCTTCAATTCCATCTAAAATGTCTTACAATATCATATGTGTACTTACCTATATATAAAATAACAATCTAAATTAATCATAATTTTACTGTTTAAGTCCAACTTTATAATTTATGCTTATAATTACAGAGTGGTTGGCAATAAATTCAAATATGGATTATATGATTAAAGTTGATATTATACACAAACAAATGTAATTAACATAATATCTTCAATTCCATCTTAAATGTCTTACAATATCATATCTATACTAACCTATATGTTAAATGACAATCTAAATTAATCATCGTTTTTCTATATAAGTCTAACTTTATACTTTATGATTATAATTTAGAGTGGTTGGCAATAACTTCAAATATTGGTTGTATGGTTAAGCTTGATGTTATACAAAAACAAATGTATTTAACATAATATCTTCAATACCATGTTAAATGCCTTACAATATCATATGTATACTTATCTATATCACGTAAAGTGCCACCATGATAAGAAAAAAATTGGGTCTGCCAGGCTTATTTCGTTTTACTCCAATATATCAAACTAAGAGTTTAGGCCAAGCGAGACCATAGTGATGCAACATAAACACAGGCCAAATATATTCTCAGGACTACCAGGCCACCTACTTTACACTTCCATATGCGACACATTGATTTACGGTCTCGTTCGGCTGATTTTAATCTTATGCCCAGCGAGACACAGTTGTATGAAAATTGGCGAGACCACATTCAACTTGCTCGGCACTTTACGTGATATATAAAGTGACATTCTAAATTAATCATCATATTTCTGTATAAGTGCAATTTTATACTTTATGCTTATAATTATAGAGTGGTTGGCAATAACTTCAAATAAGAGTTGTATGGTTAAGTTTGATATTATACACAAACAAATGTATTTAACATAATATCTTCAATTCGTTCTTAAATTATTCTGTCTAAGTCCATTTTTATACTTTACGCTTAAAATTATAGATTGTTGACAATAATTTTAAATATGGGTTATATAGTTAAACTTGATATTATACACAAACAAATGTATTTATCATAATATCTTCAATTCCATCTTAAATGCCTTAAAATATCATATGTATTCTTACCCGTATATATATATATATATATATATATATATATATATATATATATATATATATATATATATAAACTGACAATCTAAATTAATCATAATTTTTCTAAATAAATCCAACTTTATACATTATGCTTTAAATTATAGATTGTTGGCAATAATTTCAAATTTGGGTTGTATAGTTAAGCTTGATATTATACACAAACAAATGTATTTAATATAATATTTTTAATTCCATCTTAAATGCCTTACAATATAATATTTATATTTACTTATATATAAAATGACAATCTAAATTAATCCTCATTTTTCTGTCTCAGTGCAACGTTATACTTTATGCTTATAATTATAGAGTGGTTGGCAATAACTTCAAAAATTGGTTGTATGGTTAAGCTTGATATTATACACAAACAACTGTAATTAACATAGTATATTTAATTCCATCTTAAATACCTTACAATATCATATATATATATACATCCCACTATCATTCCAGCTTCCGTTTATTGTTGTTAGTTAATTTCAAGGTTGGTAGGTATTCTAGACTTTAGCCGCTACATGACTCAGACATCTGGTTCGTACATTATTATTTATTATTTTGCTATTATTTTGAGGTCGGTTTTAATACCGAAAGTAAATGGACGATGATGATGATCAATAAAGCTATATTTCCTCTTACCTGTACAGTTCGCGGCGATTTGGACTGTTACCTACTGTCTGCCTCAAAAGCGTGGGAAATATTGATGCGGTCATCTATATTTTCGGAACCGATCGATGGAAGATTTTCACATATACGAAGAAAGTATTGGAACAGTATACCATTATAAAGTGTCAGTAACTGGTTTGAGTTATGCAATGGTTAAGATTCATTTTCATGCTTTAGGATCTATACCATGGATAGTTTGAGCATTGGATATGCAAAAGTAACCAAAACGTGGTACCAATCAGATAATAAACACAAGAGCTAAGAGTATTTTTAAATGCGTAATTTTGTGGCATGGTGGTTGATGTATTTTCAGATGTGTTCGGCTCGCCTCGCTACGGAGAATTTCGCTAAGTTCCCAAAAATAAAACTATCAGATTGGAGTTCATGAACTTCAAATATTTCTAATTAGTACATTTGCAGCAATTTAAAACCTCGTATTTCAATGACAGAATAATTTTCATCTAATTATAATTTGCAGCTAAATGGTGCTTTTAAACCATAAAATTTATACTACAAAAGTTGTTTATAATGCAATTTTACATATTATTCGTACATTTTTATTTATTACTTTGTTATTATTTTGAGGTCGGTCCAACTACCAAAGGTAAATCGACGATGATGATTACCAATAAAGCATTATTTTCTCTTACCTGGGGGGCTATACTAATTCAGATAGCGAGTCGCTTAAATAGCCAGTCGCTATTTTTTCACTACCGCCATCTAATGGATTTTTTGAGCACTTGCACGTGACGTCAGATATGACGTATACGATGGCGTATTATGGTTGCTATCTCAAGCGACCGGATAGCAAATGGCTACGAACAGTCGCTATTTTATATCAAGTCGCTATCTTGGAAGTAGGGTTAGGTTCTTGTTTATAAACATGGCATTTCGCGGTGCACCATTTTTCTTCGCTTACTTTGTTGATGCTGTACAGGAGGAAACTAGAATTGCAAGAATATTAATGCGTGGCGCTCACAACCCATTTGGCTTGCCCGAAGCAGAATTTCGTGCAAATAATAATAAAATAAACTTAACTAAATTTTAAAAATATGTAAAATGAAAAACTAAACTAATCTAATTTTTAAAAAAAACTAAAGTAAATATAGAATATGAAAACGTGGTACCAATCAGATAATAAACAAAAAAGCTACGTATTTTTAAATGCGTAATTTTGTGGCTTAGGAGGTTGAGGAATTTTCAGATGTGTTCGGCTCGCCTCGCTACGGAGAATTTCGCTGGATTCCCAAGAATAAAACTATGAGATTGGTCTTTATGAACTTCAAATACATATAATAAGTACATTTGTAGCAATTTAAAACCTCGTATTTCAATGACAGGAAAATTTTCATCCAATTATAATTTGCGGGTAAATGGTGTTTTTTAACCATAAAATTTATACTACAAAAGTTGTTTATAATTCAATTTTACATATGATTCATACATTTTTATTTATAATTTTGCTATTTTTTTTATGTCGGTCTCATTAACGAAGGTAAATCGACGATGATGATGACCAATAAAGTATTATTGCCTCTTACCCTTACAGTGCACGGTGATTTGGACTGTTAACCAATGTCTGCCTCGGACGAGTTTTGTTATATTTTATCATATTATTCAATTTTCCGGTTTCATTTCAATGAATACGTTGTATATTTTAAGTTATATGGGCTGGATTCTAGAATACCTACCACACTTGAAATAGCAATTTTTTGTTGCAAAGTTTTCTTTTAGCTAAAATATGATGAAGAATAATAAAATTAGGGCGCGGAAGCAAATATTTATATGATTTTTACAAAAAATAAAGTCAGATTTTACCTAGCAGAGGCCTCACATCTTCTTCAAATACAGCTTAAAAAAATCGAAAAGTGGCTAAAAATCTGGAGAATAAACGCCAACAAAACCAAATCAGTCCATGTAACCTTTACCTTGAATAAAAGTACGTGTCCTGCGGTAACTCTCAACAACCAACCGCTACCGCGCAAACTGAAGAAACAAGATATCTAGGAATACATCTTGATAGAAAACTAACATGGCGTAAACACATCTTAAAAAAAGAAAACAACTGGTACTAATATCCAGGCAACACTATAAGCTTTAAGGTAGATCCTCTAAACTGTCACTGGAAAAAAAAGTACTGATATATAAAAGCATCTTTAAACCAGTCTGGACGTATGGAATACTACTCTGGGGAACAGCAGACAACTCCAATATTGAAATACATCAACGCTTTTAATCTTAGTGGCACCGAGCAATTACAAATGCTCCTTGGTATGTGCCAAATTTAAACATCCACAGAGATCTCAACATGTGTACACTGAAAGAAACAATCGAACAATTTAGTACCAAATATCTAAAAAGACTTGAAGCCCACCCAAACACAAGTGCAGTGAAATTATTAGACAGCAGTGAGGACATACGACGAATAAAACGTTTTAAACAATTAGATTTAGTAGATAGATGTAACTAACATTATATAGTTAATATTTCGAGTTTTTGTTAGTGGACAAATGCTTCTCATGTAATTCATTTGCTGTTATACTTTTACTTATTATCTTATATTTAGATAGATTGTAAAATTCTTAGGAAACACAAAAAAAGGTTTTACCTATTCTAGAAAATGATACTTTTGTTAAAACATGAATACAAACTTACTTGATTTTAAAGTTACGATTGCAATTTAAAGGTTAGTAGGTATTCAAGATTTTAGCGGCTACATGTACTCAGACATATGATTCATAAATTTGTATTTATTATTTTGCTATTATTTTAAGGTCGGTCCAACTACCGAAGGTAAATCGACGATGACTATTACCAATAAAGCATTAATTCCTCTTACCTGTACAGTTCGCGGCGATTTGGACAGTTACCTACTGTCTGTCTAAAACTGGTAGGAAATATAGATGCGGTCTTGTATACTTTCGGAATCATATCATTCAATTTTCGGGTTTCATTTTATAGAATACCTTATAAATTGTAAGCTACATGGGCTGGTTTCTAGACTACCTACCACACTTGAAATTGCAATTTTTTGTTGCAATGTCTTCTTTAAGCTAAAATATGATAAAGAATCAAAAATTAGGGCGCAGTAGCTAATATTTATATGATTTTTACAAAAATAAAGTCAGATTTTACCTATTCTAAAAATTGATATTTTTGTTAAAACAATTGCAATTTTAAGGTTGGTAGGTATTTTAGACTTTAGCCGCTACATGTACTCAGACATATGATTTATACATTGTTATTTATTATTTTGAGGTCGGTCCCACTACCGAAGGTAAAACGACGATGTTGATGACCGATAAAACTTTGTTTCCTCTTACCTGTACAGTTTGAGTCAATTTGGACTGTTACTACTGTCTGCCTCAAACACGTAGGAAATATTGATGCGGTCGAGTATACTTTCGGAACCGATCGATGGAAGATTTTTGCATATACGAAGAGTATTGGAACAGTATACCAGTAGAGAGTGCTGTTAACCTCGGTATTCCCAATACCTTCCCTCAAATCGGCATGCTACGGATGTGAATACCCAAATTACCGGCGTACTGTACTTTTACTCGTTTGAGTTATACATTGGTTAAGATTCATATTTATGCTTTAGAATCTATAACATTGATGGTTTTGCATTGGACATGCAAAAGTGGCCAAAGCTTACTATTATTTATTTTTAAATTGCGTAATTTTGTTGCTTAGGTGGTTTAGGAATTTTCAGATATGTTCAGCTTGCTTTGGTACGAGGAATTTCACTAGCTTCTCAAGAATAAAACTATCAGATTGGTGTTCATGAACTTCAAATACATCTAGTAAGTACATTTGCAGCAATCTAAAGCCTCGTATTTCAATGACAGGAAATTTTTCATACAATTATAATTTGTGGCTAAATGGTTCTTTTAAGCTATAAAATTTATACTACAAAAGTTGTTTATAATAATAATAATATAAATTTTATGGTTTAGAAGAACCATTTAGCCGCAAATTATAATTGGATGAAAATTTTCCTGTCATTGAAATACGAGGTTTTAAATTGCTGCAAATGTACTTATTAGATGTATGATGTATTTGAAGTTAATGAACAGCAATCTAATAGTTTTATTCTTGAGAATCCAGCGAAATTCTCCGTAGCGGGGCCAGCCGAATACATCTGAAAATTCCTCAACCACCTAAGCCACAAAATTACGCATTAAAAATACGTAGCTCTGTGTTTATTATCTGATTGGTACCACGTTTTGTTCACTTTTGCATGTCCAATGCTAAAACCATTAATGGTAAAGATCCTAAAGCATGAATATGAATCTTAACCATTGTATAACTCAAACGAGTAACAGTATAGTACACCGGTAAATTGGGTATTCACATCCGTAGCATGCCAATTTGAAGGTGGGCATTGAGAGCACCGAGGTTACCAACACTCTAGACTAATATACTGTTCCAATCCTTTCTTCGTATATGGGAAAATCTCTCATCGATCGGTTTCAAAAGTATACTAGACCGCATCAGTATTTCCTACGCGTTTGAGGCAGACAGTAGGTTACAGTTTAAATCGCCGCACACTGTACAGGAAAAAGGATATAATGCTTGATTGGTAATCATCATCGTCGATTTACCTTCGGTATTGAGACCGACCTCAAAATTTTAGCTAAATAATAAATAAAAATATACGAATCATATGTCTCAGTACATATAGCGGCTAAAGTCTAGAATACCTACCACATTTGCAATTGCAATTGTTACTTAAAAAACAAGTAAGTTTGTATTCATGTTTTAACAAAAATATCAATTTTTATAATAGGATCAATCTGACATTATTTTTGTAAAAAATCATATAAATATGTGCTTCCGCGCCATAATTTTATGTTTCTTCATAATATCTTAGCAAAAAGAAGACATTAGAACAAAAAATTGCAATTTCAAGTGCAGTATGTATTCTAATATCCAGCCCATGTAGCTTACAATATACAACATATTCTTTAAAATGAAACCCGAAAATTGAGTAATATAATAAAATTTAACAAAACGCGTCCGAGGGAGACATTGGTTAACAGTCAAAATCGCCGTACACTGAGAGTGTATGAGACAATAATACTTTATTGGACTATGCTAAAACCATCAATGGTATAAATCGTAAAGCATGATGAGGACTCTTTACCAATGTATAACTTAAACTAGTAAAAAGTACAGTACGCCGGTAAATTGCGTATTCACAGCCATAGCATGTAGATTTGAAGAAAAACATTGTAGCTCTGTGTTTATTATCTGATTGGTACCACGTTTTGGTCACTTTTGCATGACCAATGCTTAAAACTATCCATAGTATAGATTCTAAAGCATTAATATGAATGTTTAACAAAAATATCTATTTCAAGAATAGGAAAAATCTGATTTTATTTTTGTGAAAAATCATATAAATATTTATTCCGCTACCGAATTTTATAATTCTTCATCATAATTTAGCTAAAAAAAAATTGCAACAAAAAAATTGCTATTTCAAGCGTGGTAGGTATTCTAGAATCCAGCCCATGTTGCTTTCAATATACAACGTATTCATTAAAATGACACCCGAAAATTAAATGATTATTATCTGATTGGTACCACGTTTTGGTCACTTTTGCATGTCCAATGCTTAAAACCATCCATAGTATAAATACTTAAACATGAATATGAATGTTTTAACAAAAATATCCATTTCAAGACTAGTTAAAATCTGACTTTATTTTTGTAAAAAATCATATAAATATTGTCTTCTCCGCCCGAATTTTATAATTCTTTATCATATTTTAGCTAAAAGAAATCATTGCAACAAGAAAATTGCTGTTTCAAGTATTGTAGGTATTCTAGATTCCAGCCCATGTAGCTTACAATATACAACGTATTCAACAAGAATAGGTAAAATCTGACTTTATTTTTGTAAAAAATCATATAATTATTTGCTTCCGCGCCCGAATTTTATAATTCTTCATCATATTTTAGCTAAAAGTAAACATTGCAACAAGAAAATTGCTATTTTAAGTATGGTAGGTATTCTAGAATCCAGCCCATGTAGCTTAAAATATACAAGGTATTCATTAAAATGACACCTGAAAATTGAATGCTTATTGTCTGATTGGTACCACGTTTTGGTAACTTTTGCATGTCCAATGCTAAAATTATCCATAGTATAGATCCTAAAGCATGAATATGAATGTTTTAACAAAAATATCCATTTTAAGAATAGGTAAAATCTGACTTTATTTTTGTAAAAAAATCATATAAATATTTGCTTCCGCGCCCGAATTTTATAATTATTTATAATATTTTACCTACAAGAAAACATTGCAACAAGAAAATTGCTATTTCAAGTGTGGTAGGTATTCTAGAATCCAGCCCATGTAGCTTACAATATACAACGTATTCATTAAAATGACACCCGAAAATTGAATGCTTAATATCTTATTGGTACCACGTTTTAGTCACTTTTGCATGTCCAATGCTTAAAACCATCCATAGTATAAATCCTTAAGCATGAATATGAATGTTTTAACAAAAATATCCATTTCAAGAATAGTTAAAATCTGACTTTAATTTTGTAAAAAATCATATAAATATTTTCTTCTGCGCCCGAATTTTATAATTCTTTATCATATTTAGCTAAAAGAAAACATTGCAACAAGAAAATTGCTATTTCAAGTATTGTAGGTATTCTAGATTCCAGCCCATGTAGCTTACAATATACAACGTATTCAACAAGACTAGGTAAAATGTGAATTTATTTTTGTAAAAAATCATATAATTATTTGCTTCCGCGCCCGAATTTTATAATTCTTTATCATATTTTAGCTAAAAGAAAACATTGCAACAAGAAAATTGCTATTTTAAGTATGGTAGGTACTCTAGAATCCAGCCCATGTAGCTTAAAATATACAAGGTATTCATTAAAATCACACCTGAAAATTGAATGCTTATTGTCTGATTGGTACCACGTTTTGGTAACTTTTGCATGTCCAATGCTAAAATTATCCATAGTATAGATCCTAAAGCATGAATATGAATGTTTTAACAAAAATATCCATTTTAAGAATAGGTAAAATCTGACTTTATTTTTGTAAATAAATCATATAAATATTTGCTTCCGCGCCCGAATTTTATAATTATTTATAATATTTTACATAAAAGAAAACATTGCAACAAGAAAATTGCTATTTCAATTGTGGTAGGTATTCTAGAATTCAGCCCATGTAGCTTACAATATACAACGTATTCATTAAAATGACACCCGAAAATTGAATGCTTAATATCTGATTGGTACCACGTTTTGGTCACTTTTGCATGTCCAATGCTTAAATTTATCCATAGTATAGATCCTAAAGCATGAATATGAATGTTTAACAAAAATATCCATTTCAAGAATAGGTAAAATCTGACTTTATTTTAGTAAAAAATCATATAAATATTTGAAAACGCGCCCGAATTTTATAATTTTTCATAATATTTTAGCTAAAATAAAAATATTGCAAGAAGAAAATTGCTATTTCAAGTGTTGTAGGTATTCTAGAATCCTGCCCATGTAGCTTACAATATACAACGTATTCATCAAGAATAGGTAAAATCTGACATTATTTGTGTAAAATATCATATAAATATTTGCTTCCGCGCCCGAATTTTATAATTCTTCATTATATTTTAGCTAAAAGAAAACATTGCAACAAGAGAATTGCTATTTCAAGTGTGGTAGGTATACTAGAATCCAGCCCATGTAGCTTAAAATATACAACGTATTCATTAAAATTACACCCGAAAATTGAATGCTTAATATCTGATTGGTACCACGTTTTGGTCACTTTTGCATGGCCAATGCTAAAATTATCCATAGTATAGATACTAATGCATGAATATGAATGTTTTAACAAAAATATCTATTTTAAGAATAGGTAAAATCTGATTTTATTTTTGTAAAAAATCATATAAATATTTGCTTCCGCGCTTGAATTTTATAATTATTGATAATATTTTACCTAAAAGAAAACATTGCAACAAGAAAATTGCTATTTCAAGTGTGGTAGGTATTCTAGAATCCAGCCCATGTAGCTTACAATATACAACATATTCATTAAAATGAAACCCGAAAATTGAATGTTTATTATGTGATTGGTACCACGTTTTGGTCACTTTTGCATGTCCAATGCTTAAAACCATCCATAGTATAAATCCTAAAGCATGAATATGAATGATTTAACAAAAATATCCATTTCAAAAACAGGTAAAATCTGACTTTATTTTTGTAAAAAATCATATAAATATTTGCTAACGCGCCCGAATTTTATAATTTTTCCTCATATTTTCGCTAAAAGAAAACATTGCAACAAGAAAATTGATATTTCAAGTGTTGTGGGTATTAAAAAATCCTGCCCATGTAGCTTACAATATACAGCGTATTCATCAGAATAGGTAAAATCTGACTTTATTTTTGTGAAAGATCATATAAATATTTGCTTCCGCACCCGAATTTTATAATTCTTCATCATATTTTAGCTAAAAAAAAACATTGCAACAAGAAAATTGCTATTTCAAGTTTGGTAGGTATACTAGAATCCAGCCTATGTAGCTTACAATATACAACGTATTCATTAAAATGACACCTGAAAACTGAATGTTTATTATCTGATTAGTACCACGTTTTGGTCACTTTTGCATGTCCAATGCTAAAATTATCCATATTATAGATCCTAAAGCATGAATATGAACGTTTTAACAAAAATATCCATTTCAAGAATAGGTAAAATCTGACTTTATTTTTGTAAAAAATCATATAAATATTTGCTTCCGCGCCCAAATTTTATAAATCTTCATCATATTTTAGCTAAAAGAAAACATTGCAACATGAAAATTGCTATTTCAAGTGTGGTAGGTATTTTAGAATCCAGCCCATGTAGCTTACAATATACAACGTATTCATCAAGAGTATGTAAAATCTGACTTTATTTTTGTAAAAAATCATTTATGTATTTGCTTCCTCGCCCGAATTTTATAATTCTTCATCATATTTTAGCTAAAAAAAATATTGCAACAAGAAAATTGCTATTTCAAGTGTGGTAGGTATTTTAGAATCCAGCCCATGTAGCTTACAATATACAAGGTATTTATCAAGAGTAGGTAAAATCTGACTTATATATACATATATGTGTATATATATATATATATATATATATATATATATATATATATACATATAGGCAGTCATCCTTCTACCCTCAGGTGTAAGATGTATACATTTTCACTTAATCTTCATTTAATTTACATAATTTAATGTCCAGTAATTTCACATGTGCACTAATTTTGCCCATTTTTTCTTGTCCTTTGTGATTCTTATTGCTTCTTGCATCGGGATGTTTCTTTTTGTCAGTATCTTCTTTATTACGTTATCCCATGTGTCCTTTTGTCTTCCCCTTCCCCTTTTTGGTGTAACGTTGGTCATCCACACTTGGCGTACCGTTCTACTTTCGTTTATTCGTATCATGTGTCCCCACCAGGCTAGTTGTCTTGTTTCTATGAATTCTAGTATTGGTTTGCATTGCAGTTCTTCCATGATGGCTTTATTCCTTACTCTATCTAACATTGTTACTCCTTTAACTCTTCTTAGATATTTCAGCTCTATCGCCTGTATTTTATTTTTCGTTCTATTTGACAATATCCATGATTCACACCCGTACGTCAATATCGCTCTATATATTGTGTTAAATACCGTCATTTTTGTTTTATTGCTTATTTCTTTTTTTCCTTTAAAATTGTGTTTCATTGCGCGATATATTTTTTCGTTTCAATTATTCTTTCGTTTATGTCAGCATCTTGTGTGCCGTTATTATCTATTGTTATGCCTAAATATTGGAATTTATTAACTTGTTCTATTGTTTCACTATTTAGTGTTATATTAGCAGTTGTTGGTTCGTTAGAGATTACCATTATTTTGGTTTTAGTCGCATTTATTTTCATATTGTATTTCTTTATAATTTCGTTCCAGGTGTTAACAATTTGTTGCATTTTTTCCTCGCTGTTTGTCATAATTACTGCGTCATCGGCGTAAGCACATATTGATATTTTTACTGGTAGTAGATTTCTATACCCTACATGTATTATTGAATTTTTGATCGCAGTCCTTTATTATCTCAACCATAAATATCGTAAATAATACTGGGCTCATTACTCCTCCTTGTCTCAAACCGTTCTTTGATTCGAAGAGCTCGCTTTTCCTATTTTGGCTAATTACGTAGTTCGTGCTTTTGTTATACAGTCCTTTTATACCATTTAGAAGATTGGTGCTTATACCTTTTCTTTTTAGGATTTTCCACATTATCTCTCTTCGTACTCTGTCAAACGCTTTTTCTAAATCTATAAATGTCATGTATGTTTTTGTGTTAGTGATCTTAGTCTTATGTATTAAGTCTTTAACTGTCTTGGCTACTGCGTCCTTTCCTAAATACTTTCAGTGTCGTACACAATAACGATATGCCTCTGTAGTTGTTGCACAATTATTGCTAATTCCCAATCGTTTGGTATTTTATCTCCATTCCAAATTTTGTTGAATATTGTTACCAATATTTCTATGCCCTTTTCCCCTATGTACTTTATTATTTCTGGCGTAATTTTGTCATGCCCTGCTGCTTTACCATTTTTAAGTATTCGTAGTGCTTCTTTTACTTCTTCTATTTGTATTTCCTGCGTTTCGTCTTCATTCACATTTTCTACCTGGTCTGTTAGAATTTGTTCAACAGGTTCTATCTGATTATCTTAATCTGTGAATAATAGCTCTTGGAAATATTGCTTCCATCTGTTCATGATATTTTGTTCTTCTGTTAATATTGTACCTTCTTTGGATTTGACTGTATTTGCTACTTTCCTCTTCTCATTTCTTAATGATTTCAGTGTTTTATAAAATAATTTTTGACTTTCTTTAATGTTGTCTTCCATTTGTTTTCCAAATTGTTCCCAGCTTTTTTCTTTCGCTTGTGCTACTATTTCTTTAACCTTCCGTCTTTGTTGTTTGTATTGATCATAGTTTTCATGTTCTATTACTAAGATATTTTACCCATGTTTTCTTTTTTTTTTTACTTCCTCTTTTATTTCCTCATTCCACCAGGACGTCATTCTTTTATTAGCTTTCTTTTTACTACTTCCACATATATTCTTTGCTGCTTGTGTTATTATTTTTTTTTTAAATAATCCATGTAACTTCTATATCCTTGTCCTTATAGTTAATTTTCTCTATGTCAGTGTGAAGAAGAAGATGGAAAAATCTTTATATGAGAGTTTTATTTCATATAAATTACTACACTTCAAATGCTATATTTTCTATATTTTTCAACTGCTTGACAACACTATTTATTTATTACAAAAAATTGTTTTATCAAGGCTAGGCTAACAAAAATAGCTAAAACATCTCAACATGCCGCCCGCCTTGAAACGACAGTCTTCAAAATATAATACAAAGTTTTATTGCTAACAGTGGTATTAACATAACTATAACCACACAACTGATCATTAACTCTTTGGGTTAGCACTTTCACAAATTCCATCTACTGGTAACGGACAGATGTTGCATATGGCTCTGCGAATGAGCCCTGTTGATGTCTTGACGGTCGCGACGCGAGCAATGCCATCTTTTCCAAAATGAAGCTGCTGGACTCTACCAAGCATCCAATTCATTGGAGGTAAATTGTCATCCTTGACAATTACAATGGTGTCGACTTGAAGATTCTTGGAGTTGATCTTCCAACGTTGACGTTGTTGCAGCTCTGAAATATACTCCTTGGCCCATCGTGACCAAAAGTGTTGTTGCAACTGTTGAATCTTTTGATAAATTGACAGTCTACTTTCAGATATGTGTCTAACATCAGGATTTGCCACTTCAGTTAGTGGTCGCCCCACAAGGAAGTGTGATGGTGTTAAAGGCAACAAATCATTTGGAGTAGATGACATGGGACTCAAAGGGCGCGAATTAATTACTGCTTCTATTTGATTTAGAAGAGTACTAAATTCTTCATAGGTCAATGAAGCATTGCTAGCTACGCGTTTTAAATGAAATTTAGCTGATTTAATGCCTGCTTCCCACAAACCGCCCATGTGTGGTGAATAAGCAGGAATGAAATTCCAGTTTATTCCTTCATTACTTAATTGATTAACAAATTGCTTTTGGTTGCCAGTGATAAATTTACCCAATTCATGCAATTTGTTATTTGCACCAATAAAATTAGTCCCATTATCTGAGTTAATTTCGGTAGGTTTGCCACGACGAGCGACAAAGCGTCTTAAAGCAGCAATGAATGCATTTGTTGACAAATCTGAAACTAATTCGATATGAATAGCTTTCGTCACAAAACATATAAATAAAGCTATGTAAGCTTTTGATACCTTGCATCCACGACCCTTGTGATTTTTAATGTAAAATGGCCCGCCATAATTGACACCACAATATAAAAAAGGGAAACACGGTGTGATTCGTTCAGCCGGTAAATTACCCATTATTGGGTTAATAAATTGCGGTTTGACTTTAAAACAAGTTATGCATTCCCTAACAGTTTTCTTTGCAACATTTCTACCCGAAAGGGGCCATAATTTCTCTCTTATGGAATATAGTAATTGTTGTGGACCTGAGTGGAGTAATCTTTTATGCTCTGATTCAAATAGTAATTTAGTGAAATGATGGTAAGAAGGAATAATGATTGGGTGTTGTTTCTCATAGTTAAATTTTGATTCCTGAATTCTTCCTCCGACACGTATTAAGCCATCTTTATCAATGAACGGCGTCAAATTTAACAATTTACTCTTGGAAGAAATGGGTTTTGCCTCATATAATTTGAAATATTCGTTAGGAAATGATTCTCGTTGTACAATTCTTATAATGCAAATTAGACCTGATTGCAATTCATTTGTTGATAATGCACCGTTTAAGGGTGTCAATGAATTTATTTTCTTTAAACAATTTGTTTTAAAACGAATGCAATATGCAATAATGCGATTTAACATGCTTAAACTTGAAAATTTGTTAATAAAATTTTCAGAAATGTAAGACATATTGTTACACGTTTGTATTTCTTTTCTAAGTTCAGGTATAGTTCTTAAAGTTTGTTTTGTATCATTTGGCCAATCACGATGGTTTAATGCGAGCCATTTTGGACCACACCACCAATTAGATTTTTCTATTTCATTAGGATTTAAACCACGCGATAAATTATCGGCTGGATTTTCTTTACTTGAAACATGCTTCCATTTAAAGTTTTTTGTAAGTGTTTGGATCTCTGATACTCTATTGCTAACATAGCTTTTTAATTTATTTGGTGGAGTTTTTATCCAAGCTAGAGTAATTGTAGAATCACTCCATAAAACGCAATCGTTAAATTTAAAATTCGTAATTTTACTACTTTATTTGTTAATCGAGCTGCAAGAAGTGCTGCACACAATTCAAGTCTTGGGATACTCAAAGGTTTCAATGGTGCAACTTTTGATTTTGCACAAAACAATCTACATAAAATCTGATTATTTTGAGAGCTATTAGTTCTTACGTATACACAAGCGCCATAAGCATCTTGTGATGCATCACAAAAAGTATGAATTTCTATCCTGGTTGCGTTTTTTAATGAAACATGTCTAGGAATTTGCAAATTGTTTAATTTAACTAAATCAGTTCTGTATTTAATCCATTTAGTTCTCAAATTTTCACTAACGGGATCATCCCGAGATAATTTTTCCAGCCATATTTTTTGAAGCAATATTTTAATTACAATTGTAGTAACTGACAATAAACCTATAGGATCAAAAATTTGAGAAATGCTCGACAAAATACTACGTTTTGTTAATTTAATACTAATTTTGTATGTTAATTTATCATTAGAACAAGACCAAAAAATCCCAAGTGTTTTTGTGTTTTCATTCTCTCCTAAATTTAATTCAGTTACTTCGGATTTCTCATTAAAACTGTCTAGTATTTTAGGATGATTACTTTTCCATTTTCTAAGCTGAAACCAACCCGAATTTAAAATGGTTGTTACTGTTTTGCAATTTGCTAATAATTGATCTATGTCATCGTCTCCTGTTAACAAGTCATCTACGTAAAAATGTCGCAATATGATTTTACTCGCGACTGGGTATAAAGATTCGTGGTCAAATGCAGGTTGGTTTAAACATCTAATGGCTAGAAATGGCGCTGATGCCGTTCCATATGTAACAGTAGTTAACGAATATTCACGTATAGGATCATGGATATTAAATCGCCATAATATTTTTTGAAGAGAATGATACACTTCTGATACTTCTACCTGCCGATACATTTTAGCAATGTCAGCACATGCGGCATAAGCATATTCTCGAAATCTAATTAAAATATCAAATAAATTACTTTTAACTGTTGGACCAATCATTTGTAAATTATTCAATGATACTCCGTTATCGGTAGGAGCAGATGCATTAAAAACAACTCTTAACTTTGTTGTAGTACTATCAGCCCTTAAAACACCGTGATGCGGCATATAATATGAGACTTCTTCTTTACATTTGTTTTCATCAGTTTTTATCATGTGCCCTAGCTCTATATATTCCTTAATAAAGTCATGATAAAGATTTTTTAATTCAGGATTTGCTTCTAATCTACGTTCTAAAGAAAGAAAAGAACCTAACGCACGATGTTTTGAATCCCCTAACTTTGTAACAGAGTCTTTTAACGGAATACTTACTACAAACCTATTATTTTTTCGTTTGTAGTTTTCAACAAAATGTTTCTCACATGCTATTTCTTCAGTTGATAAGACAGGTTCTTCTGAACATTCCTCTATAGTCCAAAACCTACTTAATTGCTCTTGAATATCCAAAGTTTTTACTTTACTAAAATTACAATAGGTGTTGATTAACTGCTGAGGAATTGGTCCAGTAATAACCCATCCCAGAACAGTATTTTGCAATACTAAATGTATATTTTTTAGTTTTATTTGTTCAACACAAAGTAATTCCCAAAAAATGTCTGCACCCAAAATAAGATCTATTTTATTAGGAATATTAAAATTTGGATCTGCTAATATCAAATCTTTTGGGAACTGTATATTAGTAATATTAAATTGATTGTTTGGTAATTGATCACAAATGCTTGGAATTACTAGGCAAGAGATTGACTTGGTATAATTTCCGAGTCGTGATTTAAATGTTAAATTACTCTGCTGACTTATTTGAGAATTCACAGAACCGATTCCTGAGAGAGTTATTTTTATATGTGTTGTTTTTAGGTTCAATCTGGAACACATATCGCTAGTTATTAAATTCGATTGCGAACCGGAATCTAGTAAAGCTCTACATTTATGTATTTTTCCGCTAACATCTGTCACCTGCACTATAGCGGTTGCTAATATTGTTTGAGTTGCAGTTACTACACAAGTCTGACTTACTGTGATACCAGAATTTGCTGATGAATTATAATTATTTTCTTGACTTGTCTTAATACTTTGTGCATTTTCAAAATGAATTAACGTATGATGTTTAGAATTACATTTTCTACAAAAACTAGACTTGCAATCTCGAATGTAGTGTCCCTGTTTAAGACAATTTATGCAAAGTTTTTTCTCTTTAACTATCTCTTTTCTCTTATTAACCGGTAATTTAATAAATTTATCACATGATTGAATTGTGTGAGCACCTTGACAGAATACACAATTTTGCACACCGGTTGCTATCAGTAGTACGTACTTTGTTGCGTATTATATTACTATTTGATTCATAGTTTTCTAAAGAACTAGCTTTATTTGTGATAAATGTCAACAGTTCTTTAATTGTTGGTAATTCATTATCTTTAATACTAGTTTCCCAGTCTCGCATTGTTACAGAATCTAATTTGTTCACTATGAGGTATATTATTATGGAATTACAATGATCTACTGATTGTTCAAGTTGTTCTAGTGCACGCAAGTGTTGGGAGGTTTCACTAACTAATTTCATAATAATCGCTAAATCGTAATTGTGAGCTGATATTTCCAAATAATTAATTAACTCTGCCGCTTCATCCTGCAAAGATGATTTTAAATATTGAAATTTAAGAATTTCATTTATTATTATGAATTGTAGAAATAAATGTGTCGTGAAATTCTAACCAATCATTGTATTTACCGCTGAATTTACGTAACTCTATCATTGGCAATCTTATATTTTTAGAGCAAGAATTATTCGTGGTATTGGAATTATTTGAAATGATTGTAGAGTTTTTGCAATCATTTAATAAAACCTTTCCTCTGGCTAAAATTTTGGAAAATGAAGTCTCAATATCTTCACGTATTTGAAACTCAGTGGAAATATTTTCAGATGAACTCTCAATTTCATCCTGATTTGTGTCAAATTTGTCATATGAATTATTGATTTTATTGTACTTTATTTCTAACTCAGCATAAATAGTTTTATCTAAATTTTTGTTCAAATTAAAAAGCTTTTCAATATCTGTAAGATACCTCTCAAAACTTTCTAATTTGAATTTTATGGATTCTCGGCAAGCATGTAAATCAGCTAAACGGGACTGGTTCTTTTTTACTCCCATTTTACAAAATATTTATTGCTTTAACTTTACAATAAATAGAGCAG
Source organism: Stenolophus ochropezus (assembly GCA_035578165.1). NCBI lineage: Eukaryota > Metazoa > Arthropoda > Insecta > Coleoptera > Carabidae > Stenolophus > Stenolophus ochropezus. Next base: position 95,591 of record JAQOWZ010000066.1, on the reverse strand, counting down.
CAATTAATAAGCAGAAAATAATATCTATTATTCAAATAAATTATCACTTCCCTATGAGAACGACGTACTACTTGTTCTTGTATCGTTCAATCCTATATAAATGTTGACAGGTGTCTGGTTTCTATCTCGATTTTCTTTGACAGGTGTCTGGTTTCTATTTTGATTTTTTCTGGCTTCTCTTTTCTATCCGGCTCGAAGGACCAAAATGTGAAGAAGAAGATGGAAGAATCTTTATATGAGAGTTTTATTTCATATAAATTACTACACTTCAAATGCTATATTTTCTATATTTTTCAACTGCTTGACAACACTATTTATTTATTACAAAAAATTGTTTTATCAAGGCTAGGCTAACAAAAATAGCTAAAACATCTCAACAGTCAGTTAATCTATTTATTTCTTGTGCATATTATATATATATATATATATATATATATATATATATATATATATATATATATATACAGGGTGAATACTGAAAACCTTGACATAAGGAAATAACATGGGAAAACAGTTTTTTGCTGTTTCCATCTGTCCCGCTAAATAAAATCGGGTGTATATGGTACCGTTAGTTAGATTACTTAATTTTGCATCTAATAAAACCAAATGTTATGTAATATGGCCTTTTCTAACTGAAATATTTGATAAAATAAATTGTATTTTGAAGGTTATCCTTCATATTTTCGAATAAGAAACGTCAAAAACAAAATGCTCCATAGCCGAGTGAATACGAGGGCTTATTCATAACATACATAATCTACAAGACCTGGTTCGAGACCACCTCGGCCCTATTTTTTTTTAAATTAAATTATACTTAAAATATCATGTTTCGAAACATGAAATACAAAATTGTACACCAAAAACTAAATTCGAATTAATTGTTAAGTTTGACAGACAGCAAATAATAATTCTATTAAATATTTGGATTTTTTTATTTATAAAAATATGAATAATGCTATTTTATTAAAATAGTCTGATATAATAAAGATATTTTAAGCATAATTTAATTTAAAAAAAAGTAGGGCTGAGGTGGTCTCGAACCAGGTCTTGTAGGTTATTGATGTTATGAATCAGCCCTCGTATCCCCTCGGCTATGGAGCATTTTGTTTTTGACGTTTCTTATTCGAAAATAGGAATGATAACCTTCAAAATACAATTTATTTTATCAAATATATATATATATATATATATATATATATATATATATATATATATATATATATAAGACTAAACCACGTCCACGTCCGATCATCGTTCAATTCACAAACTATAAAGTGCGTAGTGCAGTTATAAAAAACCGCAAAAGCTTAAAAGGCACCAAAATCATTTTTAAAGAAGATCTAACGAAATCCAGACTCGATCTATATAACAATGCAGTTAACAAATACGGTTTTAAAAATGTGTGGACAATTGATGGTAACATTTATTCTAAAATCAGTGGCGTAGTTAAAAAAGTTTCACGCCTAGAATTTGTATTAGATCAATAATATTATTTTTTTCGTGTTTACAAAACGGAGCGTCAGTAATGACCTTTATCGTTTATAATTAATATATATTTAAAACTCTTTCCTTGATTTTTTTTTTGCATTTTACTTAACTTTTTTTCATCATTTACATATACTAAGTATTCTACGGCTGTGTTTTCTATCTCTTTTTGTCGATTTATTAATCGAGTTGTTACTTATTGTTTATTAGTTAGTCTGGTCATTGAACTCTAAATTCTGTATTTACTTGATTCACAAATTTCTCAAGGTTTCTTTTTACACTGTTAAAAATTACCACTGTTTATTCATTTATTATTTATTTCTATACTGATTGTTACTTACTATGCACATTTACTACCAAAATGTTAGAGGGCTGAATACCAAAACTAATGACTTCTACAATAATTGTTTTAATTCGGAATATGATTTAGTATGTCTTTCTGAAACATGGCTAAATGACAGTGTACTTAATGCAGAATTATTTAAAGATACGTATGATGTTTACCGTATGGACAGAGACGTATCCAGGAGTACAAAAATAGGAGGCGGCGGTGTACTATGTGCAGTAAATAATGAATATAAATCAGAACGTGTTGATATTATGTTTCATTCTAACTGTCTCTCTGATATTGTTTGTGTAAAAATACTTTCTTCTTCTAATACTCATATTTATGTATTTGTTATTTACTGTCCTCCACCACTGTCATCTGAACAATTTAACTATATGATTGAATGCCTGGAATCTGTCTTGTCAACTATCGATACAGAATTTTTAATAATCGGTGAAGTAGTATAGCAGTGAGAGAGCTAGCTCATTTGGTGGGATCTTAGGGGGTTGGAGGAGTCAGAGGGGGGTAATGAGTATTCCGGTGGCGGAGTGGGGGTCTCAGGTGTCGGTAAGTTCACTGTTCTGCAAGTGAACACGTGCAAGGTCAGATTGAGGGGGTTTGTTCTCTTGGCACACGTGTGGACACATGGGTACACCTGTTTGATGCTTGAAGATGGTGGTTGAACCCCTGAGTGTGTCAATAACCTAGTCCGTCTGCAGAACCATGGCCATAGGTCAGTGTATTACTTGAAGCACACGTGCAAGTTGCATCTGTGTGTGATGCTGGAAGAGGGTGGTTGAATAACCTAGACCGTCTGCTGAACCATGGCCATAGGTCAGTGTATTACTTAAAGCACACGTGCAAGTAGCACCTGTGCGTGATGCTGGAAGTGGGTGGTTGAATAACCTAGACCGTCTGCTGAACCATTGCCATAGGTCAGTGTATTACTTAAAGCACACGTGCAAGTTGCACTTGTGCGCGATGCTGGAAGTAAGACACCTGCATGATGCCGGACGATGATGGTTCAACGCCTGAATGTGTCAATAACCTAATGCGTATGCAGGAGCATGACATTGAATTGTAGGTTAGTGTCTTATTAAAGCACACTTGCAATTTGCACCTGCACGGCGAGACTTACGGGGTGAATGTTCAAAATATAAAATTGATACTTGTAATAAATGATTCTCTCTTGCTTTAGGATATGTTCTACATATTGATAGATAAGAAGTGTCTTATAGGTATATTTCTGGAGACACTGACACTGCACCTGTAATATTGCAGATGCATACTAAGTCTATACGGAAGACGATGGTGGCAAGACTTGACTATTGGAATGATTAAGTGTGATACACAAGTTTAAAGGTGTATCGGAAGAACTTGAACTGTATAGGAGTAATTATAAAAGAAATAAGAATAGTAATAAAATTATCATATTGCTTATTTATTTACAAAACAATTATTACAGTCAATATATTATTAATATTACATTTTTACAAGATGCAGCTGTGACTGACTTGGTGGGTCAGTTGGTTAGCGCGCTGCAACTTGAATTGAACAGAGGCTGAGATCTCGGGTTCAAATCCAGTGTAGCCAATCTTTTTCTAAATAAAATTGTTGTGTCCTGTCGTTTTGGTCCATGATATCACCCTGTTCAAATAAGAGTCAATGACCTCACCGAGCTACCAGTCTAGATCAAAAGAGCTTCTCGCGGGGTCTGTAATATGAAAGGATGCCACAATGTTTCCAGGGTCTGCAAAATTTTCACAGGTTCAATCGTCCCAATAATCGCAGTTATATTGTTTCGTAATCCCACTATAAATTGTAGATCCCTTGCAGAAGTTGTAGGCTGAGAACCTAAACTACCAAGATGCAAATAATTGAGACCCTGTTCCAACTTGGAATGTAGTACCACATATGTTGATGCTACATACTTACCAACTACAATTTAATATATCTATGTTATATCCATACGGGTACGTATCCGTAAAAATATAATTCACAATTCTTTTATCGTCATATGAACTTAAAGCTAGCTTATTTTGCTTAATTGTAAACACATTATGTTGTTTCGAAGTTATTAAGATTTGTGATTTCACAACAGACTCATTATGAAATAGACATTTGTAATAGTCTTCAAAATTTATAGACTTCATAGTGGCTTTTGTAACACCCTTCGCATTCATACTTACTTCTTCCTTAGTACTAAGAAGCGTTTTGTATGCATACATTTTAGCTCGTAGTCCAACAAAATCTGTCACAATATTGCCATTATTTTCATCCTTTATTAAACCAACCACTTTTTTTATTAGCTAATGGAATATCATAAATATTATTTAAAGGATAATCTGAAGTATCAAATTTATGTCTATCCCTTTTCATAATTTCATAAATATCAAAGTTCTTAAATAAATAAATTAAACTATCTGTATCAGTGTAACAAAGTTCAGCATTTGAATCAAAATTTTGTTTTATATAATTACAATGAAAATCATAAATATTTGTTTTTGAGATGTCTAGAACCGAGAATCCAATGTAAATTGGTTTATTGAAGAGTATTGAAGTTTTATTCATTTCTATTATTATTACATCATCCTCGATTATAGAACAACTGTGAAAATTTGGTTTGGCTATTAATGCTTTGGCACCATAACGACCGTCCCACTTTGTTACTAATTTAACGATTTTATGTTTACGAACATTCTCCATAGTTTTTTCGAAAACAGCATTATTCACTAATTTAAAGAAATTCTTTTGAAATTCATTGCTTGACTTTTTTCGCAATTCCGTATTTAAATCAATATATGATTTCAACCAAGGACTTTGTTGAAACTTAAGAATTCTATGGATTTGCGTAATTTGCATTCCTAAATTAAGACATTGTTTTAAATTTTGATAATGAATAACATAATTTTTTTTATTATATAAATTTGCAACCAATTTAGATTTTTTTTTTTGACATGGAAGTCATGTAGAGTTGGTGCGATACACGTTGATTGGCTAAGTTAATAAGTGAAAACAGAGTAAAAAAGCAAAAATAAAATTTAAACTTTGTATAAACTGAAGTACAGATTAAGTGCATCTCTTACTGTGATTTGTGGTATAAAACTAACAAATAAATAGGATTTTTTTCATTGTTACTTAAATCTAACCTTTATAGTGGACAAGAAGTGTCAATGAACTGTGGTTAAAACGTGGTGCGAGAAGTGTCTTAAAAAACTATTATAACTATCTATATAAATTATTTCTTTTATTTACAAAAAAAGGGAAAATAAATTTAAAAATTCAAAATAGGATAAATTTAGCTTTAGAATTTAAATAAAATTTTGATATAAAAAAAAAATAGGGCGCTGGGTTTTGAACCGCTGACCTGACGTTTGCTGAGAGAGACCCGTACCTCGGATCTGTTGCGACAAGTGGATTTATTTGTATAAACATTGAACATTACATTACGTGCGATTATTCTAAAGTACAAAATAAAATAAATTCAAGTTATTTTTCAATTAAATTCAAATGTCATGAATAAAGAACACAAAAAAGAAATATCTACAATTGAAGACAAACAAAGAAAGGAAGAATACGAAGAAGGAACATCCACTGACGAGGGGAAAAGAAGAAGAGATAGCGTCTCAGAAAACGCAGTCTTTAAAAGAAGCAAAATAATTAAAAGGACACCAACTAAAACTAAAAATAAAGATATGGAAGAACTAAAGAGCATGATGTCTGAAATAATGATAGACGTAAAGGAAATAAGGAGAGAAAATAATATATTCAGACAAGAAATAGATAAATTAAAAGAAGAAATTGCAAAATTAAAAAACAATGAAACAAAGGTGGAAATAGAAACACAAAACTTAAAACAGAGAATTTATGATTTAGAAAGAAAGGAAGACAGAAAAAAGGCCATGATAAAAAATAATATTATAATTAAAGGTGCAAAATTAGAGAACAAAAATAAAGATGTAGAAGATTTCATAAAATGCAAAATAGGAGTCGAAGTTAAAATAACAGACACTTACAAAATAGGAAGAAACGAAGAAAGACAACACACAGTTGCTACAGTAGATACTTGGGAAAATAAAATGAAGATTATGGAGAATAAAAGAAAACTTGGAAAAACAAAAATATACATAGAAGGTCAGTTGACAAAAAAAGAAATGGATATACAGCAAGAAATAATAAAAGTAGCAAAGGAGGAGAAATCAAAGAACAAAGAAATTAAAATTGGCTATAAAAAACTTAAAATTGATAATGAATGGTATGAATGGAGGGAAAAAGAAGGAAAACTATTACTAAGTACGGCTTCAAAAAACTACTAGAAAGTAATGATATAGGTGAAGGAACAATAAAGAAAATATTAAAAGTAAAAAGTAAATATAAGTCAAGTAAAAACAAAACCGTAAAAATAAGTACATGGAACGTTAGAACAATGTTAGTAGTGGGAAAAATGATAGAAATAGGCATAGAATTAGAAAAATATAGGATAAGTATTGGAGCATTACAGGAAACCAGGTGGAAAGGGAATGGGCAAGTAAACAATAAAAACTTCACATTATAATACTCAGGGGATGAAAAACAAGGGAAATATGTGGTAGCTTTTATGATAATGAAGGAAATGAAACACAATATATGAAATTTTAAACCCATAAATGAAAGAATAGCGTACTTAAGAATAGCAGCAAAACCTTTCAATATATCATTATTAAATGTTTACGCACCAACGGAGAAGGCAAAGAAAGAAGAAAAATAAAAATTTTACGACGATATGGAACAGGAATTAGAAAATATTGCAAAAGAAGACATATTAATATTACTCGGTGATTTAAATGCTCAAATAGGCAAAGAACACTATATTAAAGAAGTAGCAGGAAAACACACAGTACATAACATATCAAATAATAATGGGCAAAGATTATGTAACTTTGCAATAAAAACTAATATGATAATAAGTAGCACAAAATTCTATCACCCATGGCAGCATAAAATAACAAGAACGTCACCAGATCAAAAATATAAAACACAAATAGACCAGATACTAGTAACTAAAAGAAGGCAAACATCAATAAGGGATGTAAGAACATATAGGGGAGCATGTGCTGACACTGATCACTATATGGTAGCTGCAACAATAAAACAAAAGATAAAAAGAGACAACAAGCATAATAACAAACAAAGAAAATGGAATTTAGAAAAACTCAATAACGAACATAGTAGAAATGAATACGTGATAAGACTAGAAGAAAACATCAAAAGTAATATAACGAATATAACAGATATCGATGCAAACTGGAATGAAATAAAAACAAGTATTATAGAAGCGGCGGAAGGGAAGATAGAAATACAAAAGAAAGAGAGCAAAAAAGAATGGTTCAGCGAAGAATGCAAAATACTACAAGACAATAAAGCACAAAAAAGAATCAAATGGATACAGACAAATAAGAATGAAGACAAAATCGAGTATGAGCAAAGCCGAAAAGAATGAAATAAAACTGTAAGAAGAAATAAAAGAAAATGGATGGAAGAAAAAATAAAAAACATAGAAACAGAAAGAAGGAACAGGAACACAAAGCTTTTTTATACAAAAATAAAGCAAGAAAATTATACACATAAGTCAATTGTAAATAGTATGAAAGATACAACTGGAGAAATAACAGAAACACAGGAACAATACAAAAAAGTGTGGGAAAAATACTTCAAAGAGTTACTGAATGAAGAAAACACAGAGATAGAAAAAGATAAAAAAGAAGAAGAAAATGAAGAGAATACAGTAAGAGAACCAACAATAGAGGAAGTTAAGAAAATAATTGTAGATAGTAAAAATGGCAAGACTCCAGGAAGCGACGGGATAAACATGGAATTTATAAAATATGGCGGGCACACATTACATGAACAGATGCATAACATAATAATTAAAATCTGAAGAGAAGAACAAATGCCAATAGAATGTGTAACAAGATGAAAAATGACAAGGCTTTTCATCTTGTTACGGCTTGTCATAGTTTCTGAGGTCTATGACTCTGGTGTTGGTAGGTCAGCAAAATGCTGACTTCAGCAAATAGCAACGGCTGTCTTTGCTGATTAAGCAGACTACTATAATACCGGCCAGAACACGAGTCATAGATTCAGAACAATGGATTTAATTATATCTTCTGCGAAGATATAATTAAATCTTTAAGGGGTGGTAATGTAACAGTAATTGGCGAATTATTCCAAATCATTATTGTTTGATAAATTTCATAATATAAATTGCGCATTAACAAAAATGCACCGTGGACAAGTTATATTTCGTAAAGTTTAATAACCTATTAACGTTTTGTAACTTTTCCACGTGCGATGTGCGTAATAGTTACATTGCCAACCCTAGCACTTTTTAGGATATAAATAGGATTTAATTTAGGACAGTCAGAGCTCAGTCAGCGTCAGTAGAGTCGTTTAAGCAGAGTAGAGTCTTAAGTGGTAAGTTGATGTCGCAATGTAGTCAACGATTCAGTAGCAGTCATCTGACATGGTTCAGACTGATTTTAGTCCAGAGTGACTAGCTCTGTAGTATTTGTTTTGGTTTTATTTTAGTGTTCTTATTGTAAATAATGTAAATAAATTTAAAGTTAGTTAAAGCAAATATGTGTCTACCATGTTGTCGTTATCCTGGTTCAACCGTCATCACCAGTTAGTATCATCTAGCATCTTCATGTCCTCCTCGAAGAAAAAATGACAACATTCATCTCTTTCATCGTCGTCAATCCCCACTGTTACATTGGCGCAGTCGGTAGGATTTTTAGGGTAAATTTAACATTTACCCTGAATTAATCCGAAAAGTTCCTATGTTCAAATTCAGTTCAGAAGTTTTGTGACATTGAGGGAGGATGTTTACGACCACGACACCGGCTATGAGGGCGACGCAGCAGCTTCCACCATGGTTTTACCCGGTATGTATGCCTCAGTTTCTTCCGACTGTTTACGGACATCAGGTGGTTCATCAACCGCAGGTGCAATTTGGGTTGCCTCCATACGGCCATTGCCAGACGGCAGATAATGGGTGGGGAGTGCAAAGGGTTCCCTACGAGCTCGGTCCAGTACGAGTAGATGGTTACGGAACCCAAGAGCTGCCAGTAGCAAACATAAGCGCGGCTGAGTTTGAAGCTTTGCTGGCAGCAGAGGTGCGTCCTGAGGTGGTTGGGATACCACGTCCACGAGAAGAGGATGAGTTGCCTACTATATCTACCAAGTTTGTGGATGGAGAGATACAGCTACCGGAGGTAAGAGGGAAAGATTATCGGTCGGAGGAAACGACCGAAAGGATTCCTTACGGGTTTGGTTCACTTCGAGCAGATATGTGCGAAACCCGGGAGCTGCCAGTAACAAACATAAGCGCGGCTGAGTTTGAAGCTTTGCTGGCAGCAGAGGTGCGTTCTGAGGTGGTTGGTATACCACGTGCAGAGGAAGATGTGGCAACAGTAGCCACAAAGTATGTAGATGGAGGCATACAGGAACCGGAAGTAAAAGATGATCATCTGTTGGAGGAGTCGACCAAACAGGTAACTTCGACAAAAGACGAGGTGGTGGAGTTGATAGAAGGCACGATCAGCGTGAAAATGTTTCAAGATCAGCAGGAAAGCAGCCAGCACCTAGAGCACAACGTTGGAGATAACAACAATGCCAAAGACATGGATACGAGCCAGGAAAACGACGAAGATTATCGCGAAGACCGGGGAAGCATCTTCGAGGAAGACGAAGAAGTCAGTGCAGTGCGTGATCTAAATATTAGTGAGCCCGACCCTGTGGTGTGTGATATTATAGTAATAAAGAAACAATTCGCAACCAAACATTTTATTGTATCCGAACAGAGACCGCTGTGGAACGAAGAACCCCCGCCCCTATGTTCAATGACCCACCCTTAAGTGTTTCTAGTTGACATTGATATGCCCCGATTATTTGTTTATGTTTAGGCTATGGATTTACGGATTAGATAAGTATTAGTTTAGAAATGTTTAATAGTTAAGGATTTGGTTTCAATCATATATTTATGTTTGTTTGACATTGTGATTTTGTTTTTGAATTTGTGAAAGTTTAGTAAGTTGTCATTGCTTAATATTCAGTCATCTGTTTATGATTGTTTATGTTCGATATTGCGATTGGTTTAGTAATGCATAATAACTTAAAGATTTGTTTTCAATCATCTGATTATGATTGTATTGTTTATGTTTGTTAATTCGATTTTGTGATTTTGTGTTATGTATTTGTTCAAATTTTTGGTCATTGTTTAATAGTTGTAATTGTTTGTCTTAGGTATGATTTACGTTTAGGACAGTATTCCACTTAGAAATAAATATATCGTAGTCAAACGATATATTTATGTTTTAAGGGGAGGATAGTGTAACAAGATGAAAAATGACAAGGCTTTTCATCTTGTTACGGCTTGTCATAGTTTCTGAGGTCTATGACTCTGGTGTTGGTAGGTCAGCAAAATGCTGACTTCAGCAAATAGCAACGGCCGTCTTTGCTGATTAAGCAGACTACGATAATACCGGCCAGAACACGAGTCCTAGATTCAGAACAATGGATATAATTATATCTTCTGCGAAGATATAATTAAATCTTTAAGGGGTGGTAATGTAACAGTAATTGACGAATTATTCCAAATCATTATTGTTTGATAAATTTCATAATATAAATTGCGCGTTAACAAAAATGCACCGTGGACAAGTTATATTTCGTAAAGTTTAATAACCTATTAACGTTTTGTAACTTTTCCACGTGCGATGTGCGTAATAGTTACATTGCCAACCCTAGCACTTTTTAGGATATAAATAGGATTTAATTTAGGACAGTCAGAGCTCAGTCAGCGTCAGTAGAGTCGTTTAAGCAGAGTAGAGTCTTAAGTGGTAAGTTGATGTCGCAATGTAGTCAACGATTCAGTAGCAGTCATCTGACATGGTTCAGACTGATTTTAGTCCAGAGTGACTAGCTCTGTAGTATTTGTTTTGGTTTTATTTTAGTGTTCTTATTGTAAATAATGTAAATAAATTAAAAGTTAGTTAAAGCAAATATGTGTCTACCATGTTGTCGTTATCCTGGTTCAACCGTCATCACCAGTTAGTATCATCTAGCATCTTCATGTCCTCCTCGAAGAAAAAATGACAACATTCATCTCTTTCATCGTCGTCAATCCCCACTGTTACAAATGGGAAGAAGGCCAAGTTGTAACAATTTATAAGAAAGGGGATCCACAGCAATGTAAAAATTATAGAGGCATAACATTACTTAACAATGCATACAAAATCATGTCATCAATTGTACAAAAAAGATTAGCTGAACAAGTAAATAAAATAGGTCAATATCAATACGGATTTATAAAAGTAAAATCAACAGTAGACGCAATACATATATTAAAACAAATTATAGAAAAAACTCAAAGAGCTAATATAAACATAGAAATGTTATTTATAGATTTCCAACAAGCTTTTGATTCCATAAATAGAGGTAAATTAATGATGATATTGAAAGAGTTAAAAATTGAAACAAAACTGAGAAGACTAGTAAAAATGACAATGCAGAATACAAGAATATGTATAAAAACAAAATACGGAAATACAGAAGAATTCACAATAAACAAAGGAGTGAAACAAGGTGATGCACTGTCTGCCAGTCTCTTTAATTTAGTTATAGAATATGTAACAAGAAAAATAAACAAAAACTCGATAAGAACTAACGGTGGTCAAATAATAGCATATGCTGATGACCTGGTTATCATAACAAAAAGAAGGGAAATGATGAAAAAAATGTTTAATAAAATTGTAGCAGAAGGAAAGAAAATTGGATTGAAAATAAATGTAAGCAAGACAAAAATTATGAGATTTGGTCAAAAACATAAGAACAAGACAATAAAAATAGGAGAACAAGAATTTGAAGAAGTAGAACAATATAAATATCTGGGTGTTATGATATCAAATAGAGGAGATAGAGAAACAGAAATAAAAGAAAAAATATTTGCAACAAACAAAGCTTTTCATATGCACAAAAGATTATTAAAAAACAAAACACTGACAAAAACAACGAAAATGAGAATTTACAAAACAATAATCAGACCGATAATAATGTACGATGCAGAAACACTAACAATCACCAAGAAAGAAGAAGAACAACTAAAAATAACAGAAAGAAAAATATTAAGAGCAATATTAGGACCGATTAAAGTAGATGAAAATGAATATCGGACAAGAATGAACAGAATGATACTACAAGAACTAGAAGATGACGATATAGTTAAAAAAATAAAACAGCAGAGAGTCAAATGGTTGAGACACATATGGCGAGCAGGAAAACATGCAATGATATACTCGATAGTAGAATGGGAACCCGGAAACAAAAAGAGAGGAAGACCACGATCAACATGGAAGAAAGAAGTAATTCAAGACCTAAAAGACGCCAACATTACAAATTGGGAAGACAAAACGAATAATAGGAAACTATGGAAAAAAATTGCAGAGAAAATTTAAAAGAAAATGAAATAGGGACTGATCCCCCCTATAATAAAGGATCTAGAGAGCTTCATAAGAAGCGGCTTAATCCCATAACGGGATGAATGGCCACTATATATATATATATATATATATATATATATATATATATATATATATATATATATATATATATATATATAAATTTGCAACCAATTTAGACTGTTTTGAAGTAGGAGGAATAAAGTTTTCCGGACAAAGACGTAAATCTTTGTGTAACGCATGTAAAGATTTAGGATACTCTAAATCCACTTCGAAAATGTAGCCAATATCTGAATTTTCTGTTAAGTTCATTAAACCAATATTGTAGAATTCAGTTTTATCCACCCAATTAAATCCCCCGAACGGTAAATAATGACTCATTGCTGCGCCATACAAGTTATTAACATCAAAGCACATGAGATACGTTTCTTGTTCATCCGGGTTGCATAATTCATTTAAATATTTATTGTTAGCTTTCGCATAACGTTTCGAGCATTGAACTAGTCCACCGCGTATCCCTTTTTCTATGAATAATAATTTGTCTACGTCTGTTAGCAGCTCAAGTTTTATATTTGTATATTTCAACATGGCGTCAAAAGCCAAACCAGGTGCTGTATAGTAATGAAGAGCATCTAATTTGTAAGTCTGTAAACAATTATTACGGAAATTTTCAAACACATCTGCTAATAAGTGAACATCCGTTGCTAGATATAAATCCGAGTATTTTCCTAATGTTTTAATATTAAATGTTCGCCATACATTTTTGGCATGCATGTAATCCTCATCGCTAATATTTTCATCTTTCAAAGAACTATAAAAGCAATTTCGATCAGGTAAACAAGGTTCATTAAATTTGACCCAGTCATCAACGTATTCATAAGGAAATACTCCTTTTCTTGTCAATAATTTAAACTGACTAATGTCTTTACAAAAATTTTTTGTTATCTGTTTCTCATCGTCTCTCAAATAAGTTGACAATTTTTCAATACTACTAGGCATAAAACGGAGGGAATCTATAAATCTAAAATTAATTTTTGTATCTTGCACGTACTTTGTAAATGAAATGTATCGTTCTTTATTAATTGGTAAAAGGGACACTTGTCCTGATAACTTTTTGGCTATATTTTTAATGATAAAATGTCCATCATAGTTACTAAGATTATAAAACACAACTGGAATTGTATGTGATTTTTTAAAATTTAAATTGCATGACTGATGTGCAGCACCACGAAAAGCCCCAGAAAATGATTATAATCCCGAACCTTTGTTTCAATCTCCAAAATCTCTTTTCTACAAATGTAACATACTTTGGCGTTTGAATACTCAATTTCATCTTCTTTAGTCATTTGTATTGGTACGGAATTTTGAAATTTTTTGTCAACAAATTGTGCAATAGTTTGAAGCTCATTTGAAAACCAGTCAATACACTGTCCACTTCTGTTTAATTTAAAATATGATAAGTTGCTACTATATAAACATTTTAAAAAATAGGCAATACTACAAGGAACATGTTTATGAATTTGAACTGAATTTTTATTTTGTTTATCTTCCGATTTTTGTAATATTGATTCCAAGTCTGCGTATATAACGAAGGGTACGGTGTCTTGATAATGTATGTTTTTAAATTCCAAATATTTGTTATTATCAAGAGGTAATTCAACCCGACATTTATTTATTAATTTACAATCAACTATGTTTGTTTCAAGAGCCGCTTTCGAGGTAAAATGATTTAAACATCTATCACAAAGAAAAAGTTGCCCATTATGATTTGATATTTGCTTACTTAAAAGTTTTGATAAGTTTTTAATCCACATATAATGGTAATTAGTAGCTTTTCGTATCTCTTGAACCCTGTCTTTATCTTCCAAAAATTCATCAACACACTCCTCGTAATCATCATCGTCGTCATTAGTGTTAGAAGACAACATTAATAAATGAACAAATTTATCTCCCACAAATTTAGATAAATATAATGGTTTAACTCGATGCATTTCTTTATCAGATTTTTGTGAACTATAAACATTAATAGATATTTTATTCATATTTTCAAATTTTGGAATATTCTTTAGCTGCATCGGAAAACTTACACCATCATACTTTAAAACTTTACTATAATGAGGATAACACGCCACTCGATCTGCATTTTTATTTGTAGGATATAGTGCAGAAACTATAGCCCATAAAAAGCAATAATTATCTTTATTTTTTATGTTGATTATTACTTTTTTAGTTTTGATATCATTGGGTAATTCAATATATGTACCTCCAAAAATCGGTGTGTATGTATTAATATTAATTTTTAAATGTAAAATTTCAAATAACGCCCATCCTGAATCACGCTCTTGAAACTCTGATAATTTCGATAATATTTTGTCTACATTGTCACTAAACCACTCTCTGATACTCGTCGTTTTATTTATAATACTATTAGCCGTGTTGAAAGATTTCACTTCTACAGCACCTGTTTTGGGTAATATAAAATTAGCGTGAAACTGAAGATTAACTTTTAAATTTGAAGAATTGAGAGCTTCCTTCATTTTATTAGAAAAAATTCTAAAACATTTATTTAGAAATAATTGAGGATCTTTAAAATTCAAATTTTCAATCATTCCTGTACGTATTCGAGACTCAAAACAGGATTCTAAATCTTGCCAAACTAATTTTTTAGATTGTTTCTTTAATCCAGCACCATAAATACCGCACTTCATTTGTTTTAATTTTTCCCGTTAAATTTAAATAAAGCCAAATTAGATTCCAGTTGAAATATATTACCATTATTTTCATCATATTGTTTTATAGCTCTGCTAATTAACAACACAAATTTATTAACATACTTTACCAATCGAATAAATTCGTTTTGTGTTTTTAATAGTTTAACCGCGTCGGCAAGTGTCTTTAACGCTATCGAACTAGCTTTAGCAATATTCATCTTGATTACCAAAGTGTGACTGAGGAATATGTACATGCAGTAAGTCATATTTATATATCTGCTTGAACAGAGCCGGAGTAAGTCCTCAATGAATAAATGCATGTTGTACTCGAACAGTCTAAACGTGTTCTGAGATGAATCACCAATGTTTTGATGATCGGATGAGTTCCTCTTTTTTCTTTGCAAACACACCTGTGATCTTGTATTATTATTCAGAGCGCGTACCTCTTTTCTTACAAGCTTACCCGTATTTGATGCAGCTGACTGGATATTAATTAATATTCTACTTTTAAAAAATCAGCAATCGAGTTTATGAAGTTTATTTCAACTAAAACTTCTTTGGTGATATAAAAATACAATTTTTTATTAAATGTGTAACTATATAAACGAACATATTCCATTGAGTTTCACAGTTACACTTTTGCTAGTACAATGGATTTTTCCTTTGATGAAATGGAGAAATTGTTAAGTACCAGTGATTTTAACTGGTTAGAATCTTCAACCTCAGATATGTTTAATGAATATCTGAGTTTCTTGGAAGGTTCATATCAGTCACAACAACGACAACAACAACAACAACAATCGCAAGGACAATGTCAAGAACAACCAATACAACAACCGCTACAACCAAAACAACAACCACTACAGCCACAACAACAACAACAAAGACAACTACAACCTCAAGGACAACATCAACAAGAAGAAGAACAACAACAAAATTTAGAAATTTTAGCAGTAATTAATGAAAAATTTTGCGATTGTTGTATATGTCTTTTAATAAAAAAACACATATTTTTTAAAAAATAAATTTTAAATATATCGTGTATAATGTATTTTTCATAATTATTATTGTATGTAAAATAAATACGAGTAAAACATGATGTTCTTAAAAATTATTTATTTTCAAATAAAATATACAATTCATATAACAGTTTTATTATTTCTAAATTAATATACCTATACCATGATTGTTAGTAAAAGTAAAATTTACATATTACTAATAATATTTGTTAATGGATTATAATTAATAATTTTATCGTGTATAATTAAACAATAAGCAGTTGTATTGTCTGGCATAATCTCATTAGTCTCAAATTCTAATCGTATATCAACATTACCCGAAATCAATGCCTTACTCTGATGTGAACAATCTATAACTACCAGTGGTGCTTTTTTTATAAATTCGTAAGGTGTGTAGATAGGTTCACATAATCGATTATAATAAGACAATTGAAATTGACTGTACATCTCATACAACATTGCCCATTAATTAGTTTTAATATTCAAATTCAAATTATCATACGGATATATATCTGAGTTTAAATACAACTTAATATTAGTTA
Source organism: Stenolophus ochropezus (assembly GCA_035578165.1). Taxonomy (NCBI): domain Eukaryota; kingdom Metazoa; phylum Arthropoda; class Insecta; order Coleoptera; family Carabidae; genus Stenolophus; species Stenolophus ochropezus. The sequence continues at coordinate 79,010 of JAQOWZ010000066.1, read as the reverse complement.
AATTGCAATGATCAAATTTACTCATATCCTTAGTTGCTTTATTTTTGCGATCTGTCTGGAATCCCACGATGACAAAACGCGGTGTTTCTAATTGCGTTGTAGTTTTGATGGGCCAGGTGTGATGTTGTGTTTTCTGCAGCAGTGGATATTCATGAACTTCCCAGCTACGGAAGGCTATTTCCAAATTAACACTCCTCTCCATATACTTCATAAGTATCAGTCGTTCAGCATCAGCTACTGATATGTGTTGTATTTTCCAGTGAACCTTACTCAATTAAATTTTCACAGTTTCATCGGCGGAACTGTTTTCAATTGTATTCACATCGGTGCTATTTCGTATAAGGACTAATTCTTGTTGCAAATTTAAAATAATTTTCTTAAAATCTTCACAAAATCCTAACAACATATTGAGTGGGATGCACACATTGAAATTACCATTGGTGTCAATAATCTGCTTTGTTTTATCTTCCCAAGGTGACCAGCCAGCATTTTGTAAACGTTTACCTTCATTTATATTATATGAGACATAACCCTCCATACATGACGTTATACCAGGATTTCGAATCCTATCAATCACTATGCCTCCAATTTCATAACGAATTTCACTAAATAAAAACGCAAATGCATTGTTAACCAGTTTAGCTGTACTCGATACTTTGCCATCTTTTGTGAGAAGTTTACCCTCAATATACAGTAAACTGTTCCATGGAAGAGTATATAAATCTTGTTGTATGGGAATACGAATCTTATCATTATTGTTTAAGGTCGTGGAAGCGTATGACTGGTGGGTGTGTTTTTCAGCATGACTGATTGAGTCATCAAATAATGCTTTTTCTGATACATTCAGAATATTACCATTCATTTTGATGGATGCAAAGAATAATATTTTTCGATTTTTTAAATTTAATTTCAATCCAAATAATGAGAGCTTTTATACGATTTTTATGTTTACTCCTATCCAGATTGAACTTTAAAACCAAGTGATTTCAAAAACTGATAATTTTGTGATGTTAACCCTTTAACAGCCCTCTTACAAATGATACTATTCCGGTTTTGTGTTGTATTTATATGCTTGGAAATTATATTATTATTAAAATTAATTCCCATTTTGTTTCTTAGTCTTACCGTAATGACTTCTCCTCTAAAATTAATCAAAGCCCCGCTTTGATCCACTATATTAAGAGTTAAGTAATTTATTACTCGCGTGCTGATTGGTAGATAAATTATTTGATTTGGGGCTTCTATTATTTTGAATCCTGGCGGGACGCGTGGGAAAAATTCATGAAGAATATGAACATTTTTACTATTTGAATGAGAATTTGTAGTTATACTACACTCAATACAAATTGTATTTACTTTAATAATAGAAACTGGATTATCAGATTCATGTAATATATTTGCCTCTAATTTTCGTGGTTTAAATCACAAAATATTTCCGATTGAATCATTTGATTCAAAATTTACTTTCTTATTGCTGCTAACTTCACATTTAAGTGTATTATTGTTTGCTATAATGTTTAATTTGGTGCCTGTATCTAACTTCGTTGTTATGAATTTGTTGATATCTTCTATTTCATAAGAACCTTCAGGAATTGTGATTATTTGATTATCAATATAGAATTTATTATTTTGATTATCAATATTTGTAATAGCATTATACACTTCGAAATTAATTAATCCTAGAACATATTCGGAATCCTCATCGAGTACAATAGGTGGGTAGAAAGTTTGAGTTATACTTGAATCTGTACCAAAAAGAGTAAATGTGTATGACATGGCGGTTCAATCGTTAATGAACAGTTTTCAATCTTGTTTGTATAGAAATGCTAAACATAAATGACCGCATTTTACACTATTATTAGGTTGATACCTACTATAATTATAAATTATTGAACATCTGCTTCCAAAATAATGAACTAGTTCTTTTGGTGGCGCTAAGTTTCCAAAACTATCATAATATACAACTAAATTATTTCGTTTTTTATAAGCAACCTAATGAGATCCTGGTCCATCTCTATTATCTAAATTAACAATGGCACACTCATTAGGATTTATTTGACTGGGTAATTTATCCCGCATGAAAACTCCTCTAAAATGTGGAATTTGCAGTTGTTTTGCATATTTTTGAAGACCAATATTAGTTAATGCTCGTGATGGTAACTTCACTGGTAGTTTTTTGACTGATTTAAATGCAAGCCAAGCCCCTTCCGGTATGGTTTCAAGTAGAGACCTTTGCCCAAGGCAATAGCCTCCATCATTTTATTATGACGCTCAGCTTCCTTTAATTGCTCCCCAGCAGCTCGCGCGTCGTTGACAGCCTTTGCGATACCTAGAGCTCCACCCCCAAGTGCGCCTAAAGCGCTCAAGCCAGCAAAAATTGGAATTAATGGAAGAAATCCTCCTCTTTTCGGCACTGATATAACTCTGTGATTGTTAATTTTTCGTTTTATTCTTTTTACAGTTCGGAGAGCTATTCTCGCAGATTTATTTAAATCAAAATCACTATTGTTGGTCTTTATCGCTTTCCGCGCGCGATTAGCTACATTGCGGAAGGATAAACTTTTGTTAGATTTCCTCTTTTGCACTTTTTTCTTCATGACTATTTAAAGCGTACACGTCTTACCTCTTCAACAGTTTGTAATGAACTGTGTTAATGTAACGATCATACATTGATTTATACTAAAAATGCAAATTGTAAAACAGAATCACGATCTTTATGTTAAAAATTATGACTTTAGTACTATTAGTAGTAGTAGTAGTAAACCTCGACATAGTATATTGTTACCGAATATAATACGATGTATTATAGCCGGACCCTCAGGATGTGGTAAGACAAATGTTATGCTTGCACTTCTAGAGCATGAAAATGGCCTAAGTTTTTCAAATGTTTATGTATATTCAAAATCATTATTCCAGCCCAAATATCAACACTTAAAACTACTTCTGGAACCTATTAAAGAGATAGGTTATTTTGCTTACAATGAAAACATAGGTATTGAGAAGCCCTCAAATGCAAAATGCAACTCAGTGTTTATATTTGATGATGTGGCATGTGATAAACAGGATGTAATAAGAGAATATTTTAGTATGGGTCGCCACAAGGCTATAGACTGTTTTAATTTATGTCAAACTTATACCAGAATCCCTAAACATCTCATACGGGATAATGCCAACTTATTAATAATATTCAAACAAGATAATTTGAATTTAAAACATGTATACACTGATCATGTGAATACAGATATGTCATATGAAAAGTTTAAGGACGTCTGTTCTTTTTGCTGGCGAAACAAGTATGGGTTTCTAGTCATTGATAAAGAAAGTGATTTTCAAAAAGGGCGTTATCGTAAAGGTTTTGATCAGTACATTATAATAAATAATAGTGACATGAGCTAATGGATGGCACTTATTATTCAGTTACCACGAGGTAAACATCTACTAGACTCTTTCGGAAACAACAAAGATCTGATTAAAAACCGGAACAGATTGATTTTCAAATTACACTTATTTGACTATACAGCTACCAGACATTGACCTGGTTATGCATTGGTTATCTGTAATTGTTGCAGTTTTTTACCTGTTTGTTTAAATATCAGCTCTGTTTATCTGAACATCCATATTAGCTGGTGTACGACCTTGAACCTGTAAAAACTTGTTACGATACAGCTGTTTCGCAGTTATTAAACTGATTATCTTTGACAACTGTTTCAACAAGCTACCAGACATTAATCAGGTTATGCGTTGGTTATCTGTAATTGTATGATTTTTTTACCTGTTTATTCAAATATCAGCTCCGTTTATCTGAACATCTATATTAGCTGGTGTACGACCTTGAACCTGTAAAAACTTGTTACGATACAGCTGTTTCACAGTTATTGAATTGAATATATGTTCCAACTGGTTCAACATACCTTTTGTTAATTAAAATGAATGCAAGATTAACGAAAGATATAATTAATACTCGAAATATTATTAAACAAAAGCTTAAGAACCTTAGGCTTGGTGCACTTCATAAACAAGTAGAATTAGAATCACAGTATAAACCAATAATAAAATCTTTACAAGATATTGCGGTTAATTTACCAATAGCAAGTATAAAGCAAGAAGTCAAAAGTGAATCGAAAATGGACATAACAAAGGATGAACAAATACCTGAAAAAAATGAAATTTTATCAGGTCCTAAATTTTTAGAAACAAGTGTAGTAGCAGAATCAGTGGATGACGATGTGAACGATGATGTATTTACTGACAATCAATCAATCATCGAAGACCACCCATCAATAACAAGAGAGGATATAATGAATTTAACTCGTAAAGCCTTGTTCAATGACTATTTAGATCAGTATGATCCATTACCACGACAATATATTGAAGAAATGTTGACAGACGAAAAAGATTCATTTGATTTTAAGTACGGTGTGCGACATGATGCGGGAACTGAAAAATTTTATATAGGTGATTCTGAGGTACAAATTGATGGGAAAGATTTAATTGTGCAGAAGATAAAGTATTTAGGAACACCAGGTTTATACGAGTTGTTATTTAAGAAACATCCAGTAGGATATAATCGCGCTGATGAAAAAAAAAATATTGATATAGTGAAAAGAACTAATGCAGCCCGTCGACACTATAGTGATGGTGAGCAGTTGTCAGGGACAAGATCTTATAAATACACATCCATTATTGCTCCAAAATTTGACACTCAAAGAAGAGTTCTTTTAGCTTCTAGAAGATTGGGCTCAATATCTAAGGAAAAAAAATCAGGTGGAAATTATTTAAAAAAATTTATCAATAAAAAAATAGAGCACGTATATTTGGATAACATTAATGAATTGGTTGACAGATTGCGGTTCTTAATTGCATCACGTGATGCTGGACATACAGGCCACGGAAATGAAATTATATCCATTATTGAGGAGTTAAAAGAAGCGAAAGTTATAGAATAGTGTCATTTCAATAATGACTCTCGACAAATTCGGACGACATATTGAGCATCTTAAAATTAGGAAACATATCAACAAAAGAGGGGACACTCTGTCCCACGAATTAAATTCATTAATTCGGTTAAATAATGATACATTTAAATTAGAATTAGATAACAAAATGACTAACATTAAAAATAATTTTGAAGTTCAATTAACTAAATTAAAAAATAATCTGAAATTTGTTATTATTTTTAATTTAGCATTAGAATTGAAATCTAATTTATATAAAATTAATAATTTAGATGTTTATAATTTTCCATGTTCAGGAAAAGTTCTTCAAGTTCAATTTAGTGATCCCAAAGTATTCCTAAATTATCGTATTAAAAATGAGCGTCATCGAGTTTCAAATATAATCAATAGAAGTATTATTCAAGGTGATTCTTTAGAAATATTTCCTGGGCCAGTAAGTAAAAATCCCCCCTACATTTACATATTGAAATTATATTTGAAACACCTGTTTATTATGTCGAAAATTAAACGTAGAATTGTAGAAGAATTACACAGACCTGCTTAATTTTCCAAGAAGACGAGTAATTGTTAAAGGAATAGATGATTTATTTCAAGCAGATTTGGTAGAAATGATTTCTTACGCTAGAATGAACATAGGATATCGATACATTTTAGTTGTTATTGATGTTTTCTCCAAGTTTTTGTGGACCAAACCTGTTAAAAACAAAACAGGTTCAGAAATTTCGACAGCTATGAAAAGTATTTTGTTCAATAGTAATCGAGAAATTTGCAAACTGATCTGGGAAAAGAATTTTATAATAAAGATTTCCAAAATTTAATGAAAAAAAAAAATATAAATCATTATTCAACTTATAGTACTATGAAGGCATCGGTTGTTGAACGTGTTAATCGTACTTTGAAATCAATGATGTGGAAAGAGTTTAAATTACAAGGTACATACAAGTAGCTGAATTTATTACCTACACTTACGGAAAAGTATAATAATACTAAATATAGGACAATTCTGATGAAACCCTTAGATGTTAGTAAAAAGAATGAAAAATTACTTCTTGACAGTGTTTACAGTAAAATAAAAACAGTTAGTAAACCAAAATTTAAAGTCGGAATTTTTGTGCGTATGAGTAAACATAGAGAGGCGTTTGCAAAGAGCTATACTCCTAATTGGTCTATTGAAATTTTTATAATTCATTTAATTCAGTTAACCAATCCCATCACATATGTTCTTAAGGATCAGTCAGGGCAAATTATTAAAGGAGGCTTTTATGAATATGATTTACAAAAAGCTAAGTATCCAGATATATACTTAGTGGAAAAAATTTTAAAGAAGAAAGGTAATATGGTTATTTTAAATGGTTTGGGTTTGATAATAAATATAATAGTTGGATAAGTAAATCTAATGTGGAATAAATATATGAGTGAGAGAGAGGGGGGAATTGTATTGTGGGGGGTGTAGTTCATCATTGAGTATAAAAGCTAACTATTGGATTTTATAGTCATTTGTTTTCTGAACGTTAACCGGTAGAAATATGTCTATTTTCATAGTTGATTTACAAGGATATCAAATATTTAATAAAAACAATGGAGTAGATTTTATTTGTAAAGAAATTGCAGTTTTAAATATTAACACTGACTTATGCAAATCAGAAATATTTTTACCACCATATCATTGGACTAAATTAAGTTCAAAAAGTAGAAAGAATATAGTTTGGTTAATTAAAAAACATCATAATTTAAATTGGAGTTCTGGTACCACACCTTATTGTCATTTAAAGAGTATAGTGAAATCTTGGCTAAACTGTGCTGAAACTATATACGTAAAAGGAAATGAAAAAGTAGAATGGTTAGGCAATATATTAGAATCACATATGTCAAAAATTATAGATGTTGAAAATTTGGATTGTCCTAATTTGCAAAATATATGTGAACCTTTGAAATTAAATATATGTAATTTACATACAGAAAACTGTGCTGTGCGTAATGTTCATGCCCTATATAATTAGTATAAACAGCGCTTTACTCCATATGCATCGTTTAAAAAGTTTTATGAATGTGGAATTTTACATTTTATGCTAGAAGAAGAAATTTCTCAACTTCCAACGGAGTTTGTTATGGTTTTCGCCTGTAATCAAATTGATACCCACTGGGACAAATTTCCGAAGCAATGGCAGGATAATCCGGAGTTTCAGAAATATCGACGCTGTGTGGACCACATACTGATCGATGACCATAATGATCATCAAATTGGAAATGTATACTCCATTAAAAAGTATTGTGTTGAATGTAATAAAATGTAATATAATATAATTTTGTAACGCAAATTGTAATTCAATAGATGTAAAATAAATTTTATTTTAAAATATTGGCTGTTTTTATTGTTACACTTATGTCCCACAATTTTTGCAAAAAGGATGAAGCGGAAGGGATGATGATGGTTTTGTAGCTGACAATTAATTAAAACCATATAATATTTTACACATTTATTGACACATAATTATTACTACTACAATAGATTACAAAGATATATTTCCTACAGTTTAAATAATTTTTAATTTTATTTTCTAAAACATAACTAATAATAGGTGAATAATACATTTCTAACTTTAATTTAAACCTCTGCCGATCCCTTGCACACTGTTCCCAATCACCTCTTCGAGCTGCCCGGTAGAAGTAGTCCCACTTCACCAGAAGTTGTATTTCAGTTTCTTCTCTGAACCGCACTTTCATCAATAGTGAATAGTGTTATATAAACTGTACATTTATACTCTGTATCCATCATTTATATTAAAATATTTGAATTTTTTATTTAAATTTTTTAAAATACAGTAATTGTGAATATCTTTTTTAAAATTTTTAGTTTTTTCAAATGTTTATTTATGTTAATAATAAAATTGTTATTAAAATTTACTTTATGCGTCAATGTTTCACAGTCCCTCAGAAGACAACTCGTACTTTTCGTATGTGACATCTTCTTTACAGTGAACCAAATTCTAGATCCACAATTTTACCAATCTTTCCCTTGGACACCACATAGAGTTTTCCTGCCTCGGCTTGCTCGTTACCGCTTACTATCTGCTCATCTGATAGTTTATTGAACCGTGCCCTCAAAAACAATATGTTGTTCTCTAGTTCGAGAACAATTTTTTCACCGTAGGTAGTAGATACACGTTTAATATTATAAACTTGATACTTCTTGCCCTTTTCTAAATCTGTTAGAGATGTGGTTTCTTTTACTTGAGCTACTTTATTAAAGACTTCAAAAATACTAGCAGACATGTTTCTATTATTGTTATCAAACGTTGAATGTCTTGATCTAAACTAAATCAAATGTAATATATATCATTGCTTTATATTAAAAAAAACCCCCACTACTACTACAACTCTATGTCAGATTAGTTCATTGATACACTTAGGTGTTCAACCACTCTCTTCCAGCATCGCACACATGTAACACGAGCTACGGAACGAGGACTGTCTTGACAGACAGGGGTTGTCGGCACGTTGCCGTTCTCTTAAAACTGAGCAAAATACTAAGAATTCGCTACTTACCGCTTTGGATTACTGGGCTCTGTTGACCTGGATCTGGGCGGCAACAGCTGATGGTCTGGCACTTTACACGAGGGTAACGACCGAAAGGTTTTCAATAAAAAGGGAGTTTAAATTAAATATAAATTTAATAGCGTAGAAATGTTAAAAATATTAAAATGATGAAAAATATTAAAATACAAGATTAAACAATGCGATAAATTTTATAAGTCCAAATATAAAATTATGCAATTAATTATTGCTACGACACGCGACGTGAACCCGGGACCGAATTTGGACAGAAACCCTTTCCTTGATTTGGTAGGAGTTTAAATATCATCTGTAGAGGGTCGCGGGGGTAGGAAACACACATTGGAAACCATATTCACTTTCTTAGACATCACGTAGGCTGTGAGACTTTAACCCCACAGCCCTGCTAAAAAAATAGACCACAGCTATGATAAAGCCCTAAAATTTGGTTCACATGCCCATTTATCAATTTTGTTTATGTGGCTTTCATAGGCGAGTGATATGATTTCCAAATGTTTGTAAATTCAGCTGCATCATAACAAGTTGGATATTTGAGACGTTGATAATTTGGGATAACGAAAATGACTTTTATTACAGTGACAGACTATTTATGTGTCTGGGCTAGGAAATTTTGAATTATTAATTGATAAATTAAATTTGTTTAACGTCTCAAAATCCATCTTGTTACACCACCCTCCCCTTAAGACATAAATATATCATGAAATCGATATATTTATTCTTTCGCGCCTCTGTCTACATGTCCAAACTCTGTCCCGGTATCTATTACTAACTATGTTTACAAAACAATAAAACAAATTTTTCTTACTTTCTACAATTCTTACTATTATTGAATATAACTAAAATATTATCTATATTGTCCTTAAATTACAAATCACACTCTTAGTGTCTCTAAAAATGCTGGTAACCTGGTGGGGCAAGGGCAAAAGTTTATAAGTTTTTCACTTCACTATAGGGGCTACACTTCACTCTTACACGACACAAACATTTTCTAATTGAGCATCCGACTCTGGTTGCTGCGTCTTATGCTGGAAGAGGTGCAAGTACCGATTAGCTAGAGCATGCCACAGGCTGGCCCACAAGAAAATTTTTGGCCGCTGGTGTAGCTTGGTGGCCTTTCTCAACGCCAAATAATTGAGTATTATACTGCCTATGTATCCACCAACACAGAATAGAGTATATAGCAACGCAATTACTGAAAAATAATTCCCCATTTTGGACAGGAACCCACATACGTGTTCCGCGGATGTAGTCGCGATATGCGCGAATTCATCGGGACTGAACACGTTTGGAAGATGGTAGCCTTGGTGATCTGTTTTACCACCAATCACTCTACGAGTCACGAGGCTAGTGATAGCTTGTTTTTCCATAGGGAATAGCAACGCTTTTTAAAATTGTTCCATTTCTTGCTGCGTATATACCCCATGTGTGCTGATGGGTGAGATTTTGGCCAAATCGAGTACATGCTCCTCTTCATTGGCGTCGAGCACAGTAGGTTCCGGTCTTGCATAGTGAACTTCTGGATATAACTCCAACCACTTGTTCTCCAGGTGGAACATCGCAGGTAGCTTATCACTACAGTCCACCTGAATGCCATGATCTTTAATAATATATGTGATTGGAGTCATAAATTTTGACTGATTTTTGAACCAAATCGGAAGTTCCTGGTAACAAAATTCGGACCTTCGGTACTCGACCACCTTGGCACTGCAGCGGGCTATGTAGAGTACTTCTCCGACGACTCTGCCGATGTGACCTGGAGCTTCGCGTACGAGGCCGCTCACGACGTCGGGCGTTTGGAGGGCAAGGGCAAGGCGATTCTGCAGAATTTTCTCTCGAAGGCGGCATCTTCTCAGTATGGAGTCATAAATTAATTCCCCCATGTGACGTTTCACCGCAATCTCCAAGAATAACAATTTACTTAACACTTGTGTCATTAGGTCAGTGTTTTGTACTAATCTCGGAGATTTGCGGTAGTAAAACCCAATTGACGAGTCAAATATTACCAGCAGGCGATTTTTTTCTGTTCGCCATGCCTGCTGATGACAGATGGCTTGGGGTTTTACCAGTTTGAGGGCGAAGACGGTGTCATAGGCTTCCACCATGACGAAAATTTGATTATTCTTCGACCCGCCGTTCTTCATGGTTAAGATGGAGGCCATAACTTCGTAGAGGACGTCGATGCCTGTTGCCGTGCACTCCTCGTACAGCTTAGACTCCCACATCACTTCTCCAGCGAGGTCGTCGAAGCAATACCCGGCACTGTAACTACATACTGTGCCCGTGCGCAGATTGAGTCGGTTGCTCTCTACATCAGCTACTGCACTGTAGTCGTGTAAGCGGATGGTGATGGCTGCGCTGACGACCACGTCTTCATACGTTAATTCGTTTTGCGTGTACTTCACGCCAAAACATTCACCGGTGGGGTCCAGGTTACCTGCTATGGTGGCTGAGACTTCCGTGGTCCCGTTCATGGCTAGGTTGGAGATGATGCCCGCTCCTAACCCGGTGAGATCCAGGTGTTGGAACCGGTGTGCGTCACGGCAAGCTGTAGGCTTTACGTAGAATACGTACTTGCCTAGCCCGCCGGTCACAAGACTTGCATGTGAGTGCATGCCACAATGAGTTATCAATTGTTGCACCGTGACCATGCAAGTGTACACATGCACCTCCACGTAGCGCCGTTCCTGCACCAGCTGGATTTTCCTATTCTCCGTCTTTGTCGCATTCCTTGGGTCCAGGCAGGGTTTGACGTTTAAAAGAGACAGCCTGGTAATTTCTGTCTCTTTATCTGTACAGTCATAGGCAATTATGTCAGCCCACGCAATTGACAAAAATGACCATAAAATAATTCTAAAAAGGTTGCCCATTTCCTGTAACAAATTTATATTCGATCTTTCCGGATCCAAGGAATATTCGGGACAGGTCCTCGACTGCGGGTCTGATAAGTGTGTCGGGCTTCTATTGCAGGTTCCATGCTGGGAGGATTAGGGATTGGGATGGTAATTCCTGTTGTATTTACAATGTCCAGTGGCAATGGAGTAGGCGATGACGCTACAGTGTTATCGGCACAGTCGGCAATTTGCTGTGTGTCATCTGATACTTTAGGGATAAGAGGCTCCGAAGTTAAAACATTTTCATACAATTGCGGTTTGGTTTCTTTTTCAGTTACTGGCGGTATTATGGTGAAAAACCCGTCTTCTTCTGAAGAATCGTTATCGCTTTCGCTTAAATTTATAGGCTCATTTATTACTCCAAAACAAGGTTTTAATCTATTTACATGAACTTTTTGAACTTTTTTGCCAAATATTTCTTTTATGGTAGCATTAACATCTTGAATTTTTAATATTCTATGAGGGCCGGTCCATTTCTTTGCCAATTTTGATGAAAGACCCAATTTAATAACCGGATTAAATAAATAAACTTTATCTCCAATTTTGAAATTTGGTACTTCTGATTTTTTATTAAAATTTTTATGAACCCGTTCCGTGGTTTTCACCATGTGTTCCCTTGCTTTCTGATGAGTAATTTTCATCCTTTGCATGAACTCACTTGCGTAATTCACATCAGTATCATAACGTACACGCAAAGGTTTGGAAATTTCATCATACGGCAATTCTATATCTCGCCCAAATAACAAGAAGTACGGACTCTCGTTCGTTGAAGAATGTGTCATCGAACAGTAAGCTGATACAGCGTATGGGAGCCATTCATCCCAATCTCTATGATGTTCTGTATTTATGTATTGCGACAACAAATCCTTCAACGTTCTATGAGTACGCTCTAACATACCGTTAGTTTGTGGTCTAAACGCAGTTGTGCGTAAATGTTCGCACTCCAATTTTTGGCATACTTCTTGCATTAGCGGAGACATAAAATTAGAACCTAAATCCGTCAGCAATTGTCTTGGAACACCATACCTTAAAATAGTTCCCGTGATAAAATGTTTTGCTACGGTAGTCGCTTTTGCATCTTCCATGGGAAATGCTTCTAAGTACCGAGTAAAACAGTCTTGTACAGTCAGAACGTAGACATTTCCGTTGTCTGTCTTTACTAAAGGTCCAACTACGTCCATAGCGATTCGTTGGAAGGGTCGTTGTACAGGATCGAATTTTTTTAAAGGCGCCGGCTTCATGTGTGGCGACGTTTTCCGTTGGGCACAAGAGATACAAGCTTTCACAAAATCTTTCACATCCTGATACATGTTGGGCCAATAGAAACGTTTCTTTAGACGTTCATACGTTTTATCAACACCTGTATGTCCGGACATAAGTGTTTCGCGATATAAACGTATGAAGTCTGTACTTAAATTTTTCGGGATTACAAGTCGACCTTCGCAATTATCAGTGTCAGTACGATACAATATATTATCGTCGTCTAAAAAGTATTCAGAGTTTAGTGGTCTATTGTTTATATTTTTAATAGTTTTTAAAATATCTGCGTCTTTTCTTTGTTCTTTAAAAATTAAATGTCTATTCCAAACAACAGGTTCATATTGAATTTTGCCAAGTGTCCTAATGGGTTGTAATCTGGATAATGCTTCTGCATTTCCATGTTTATTTCCCGGTCTATAATTAATTACATAGTCGTAATTTGAAAGAGTCACAGCCCATCTAGTACGTCTGTTAGTTGGGTCATTGTCAGTTAGTTGCCATTTAAGTGGCTGATGGTCTACATAAATTGTAAAAGGTCTGCCATAGAGAAAACAATGAAAGTGTTTTACACTCCATACTAACGCAAGTTCTTCTCGGTCAGTCGTACTGTATCGTTTTTCAGTATCTGATAATTGCCGACTTGCATAAGCAACTGGCATTTCATATCCGTCAATTTTCTGGCTTAAAACGCCGCTAATAGCGTAGCTTGACGCGTCTGTACATAAAATGAATTCTTTTGAAAAGTCTGGATATTTCAATAAAGGTTCATTACAAAGTGAATTTTTCAAACTTTCAAAGCCTCTTGTCTCTCTTGTGTCCAAATAAACGGAACACTCTTTTTTGTTAGGGCAGTTAACGGACTTGACAACTCTGCAAATCTAGGAATGAATCTTCTATAGAATCCAATTAAACCGAGGAAAGATCTAATTTCAGTAATGGAAGTTGGGGCTTTTAAATTTTGAATAGCGGATATTTTTCCCGGATCGGGTTTAATACCTTCGCTAGAAACTATATGTCCTAAATATGAGGTTTCTGGGGTCATAAATTTACATTTAGTGGGGTTTAAAGTTAAATTTGCTTGTCTGAGTCTGTCAAAAATTTTAGTTAATTTGGACACATGTTCATTGTAACTATCGCTACTAAACAGATTATATCATCCAAATATACAAAGCAGTCAGTTTCCGTTAAGCCCGATAAAACTGCGTACATGAGCCTTTGCCATGTGCTCGGACTATTCGCTAACCCAAACGGCATGCGATTACACTCATAATGACCCCACGGAACCGAAAAAGCTGTCTTTTCGCGATCGCGAGGTTCTACTTCGACCTGCCAATACCCTTTTGCAAGGCTAGTGTCGTAAATCTCTTCGCATTACCCAATTGAGATAGAGTTTCCTGTAAATTAGGTAATAGAAAGAAATCGCGCTTTGTCAACTGATTGAGTTTCCGGTAGTCTATGCAAAATCGAATTTTACTTTCGCCTTCGGCGGCTTTCTTCTCAACCAAGACCACTGGTGCTGACCATGGAGATGACGAAGGTGAAATGATACCGTCTTTCATCATCTCCTCTAATTGTTCTTTAACTACCTCCCGCATCGCGAACGGTACTTTATACGGGGCGCGCGCCACTGGAGCGGCATTGCCCGAGTCTATGCGGTGTTTTACTAGAGTCGTCGCACTAAGTTTTTTATTTTTATTTGCAAAAATATCTTTATACGACTCTAAAAACTCTCTAAATTTAATTTGTTCCGAGCCTTCCAAATGACTAATGTCAATTGAATCTAAAACGGAAGAATCTTGATCTACCACCGAAATTTGAGCTATACATTTTGCTCCTGTATTTGAATCTGGCAGTTCACAAGTCTGAACTGCCGTAGCTAACGGCGTGCGCGCACATACCTGAATATCTTGTGAACTAACATTTACCAGTTTCATCTGAATTGTGGATTGATCTTGATTTTTCCGCACTAAACTTCTGGCTACTAATAACCCATGAATACCGACATCTAATGGCTCGAGAATAAAATCTCCTACAGGTAAAGATTTTGCAATTTTACCTAAACACAACACCGCATGACGTGGAGGTATTTTAATATCTTCGGTCAGCCTAACGTATGATTTACGTTTACTACTTTGCAATATTTTGTTGTCGTTAACTACCATTTCCACTATATTTTTACAATCGTTAATCGTGTCCGAATCATTGTCCTTTATTCCTACGAATTCGAGATGACTTTTATCAGCTGTTTCTACTGACACTTTGTTTTCAATTAACAATATTTTATTATCCTGAATTTTTCTGTTTAAAAAAGGAATTTTTAAATTTTCAATAATTAAATTTTGATTTTTGAAATCTAATAAACCACCATGGTGATCCAGAAAATCTTCGCCTATGAGGACATCGGCCTCGTAACATAAATCTTTGGAACATACAAAAAAAATATGTCTCAGTTTCAAGTTACCACTTACTAATTCCAAATCTATTGTTCCTTTACAATCTAAACTATTTCCAGAGATATCTACTAATTGTTCATTTGTTTTTATAATTTGTTTATTTAATTTTAAATTTAGACTATTTTTGATAATTGAAACAGCTGATCCAGAATCTAAAAGAAATTTATAACTAGGGTTATTTATTTCCAAATTAACTAATTTTGCTTTGTCATTCTCTAATTCGGCGACCCACGGAATTACGTGAATTTTATTTACACTGCCCCGCTTTGGGTCTACGTTGAGGCAGTTTCCTTGTTTAAAGGACAATTTTCAGTTTTTGCACGATGTCCCAGTTTTAAACAACTGAAGCAAAAATCTTGCTCCCGTTTTTTACATTCTTTTGCAGTATGATAGTTACCGCCACAATTAAAACATTTACCCCTCATGTTAGGGTACTCTCTAATAGTACTTGTGTAGTAATCTTGGTTGGTACTCGGCGTTTTCGATTCTGTCCGTCCCAAAGTCTTTTTACTTTCTACCATACGCACAGGGTATTTTAAAGAGTCCGCGTAAGTCTGTCTAACCATACGTAAAAGTGTCTGTTCGCATAATTCTGCGTATGGTAGTGCTTCGTCCAATGTGTCAAATTGCTTGTACCGACAAATTTCATTAGCAAGTCGTGTATTAATCCCATTTAAAAATTGGGTAATCACCATATGGTCTCTACGAAATTGTAGTCTCGCGCCCTGTTCACCGACAATTAACGAAGTCGGGTATACTTTTTCTGCTTCGGTTTCCAGTCTTATCGCGAATTCGCTAAGTGATTCGTTCTGTTTGCGTACAATTTTTTTGAAATTTGTCTCGTCGCCTGTCGTTGTTGGTCTTTTTCCAAACATTACCGTTAGCCAATGTATTAATTTTGCAAAATGTCTGGTCTCTTGTGTAACGGTAGTGCGTAGAATAAGTCTCTTGCATTTCCCGATATTTTTAACGTTGCAGCCATAGTTTTTTGCTTATCATTCCAAATGTTACATCTCGCTACTACATTTAAAAGATCTAAAAATCCTTGCAAATCCGAACCACCCGAATAGGTTGTTAAAGAATTGATAGCCGTCAATGCGCTTGGATTCGTAAATATTGGTTGTTCGGCTTCTATTTCACGTACTACTTCCGGAATATAGGAAAAATTACAGGGATTATTTACCGGTGGAGTCTGTATTGGTGGGACTGTGGGCATAGGATTTACTTGAGTTTGGAAAGGATTGTATATAGGAGAGGTACCAACTGGAGGTGTCGGAGTGGGTGTTGGAATATTTGGAAGGACATAACCTGGAATATAGTTCGGCATAGGATATGTTGGGTGTCTATAACCCACTGCTGATAGTGAATACGGATTCATTACCTGCTGAGGGTATAGATTTGGATTATAGTAGTTTGTTGTACTACTTGTTGGATAAATATGGGGCAACGGTGTGAAATTAGTATTTGTGGTAGCCGTTGTCGATGTAACTGCCGCACTTAACACGCTTGTTGTTGTAACTGCAGGAGTTATAGAAGTAGTAGTGTAGCTTACAGTTGTAGTAGTGGGTGATGGAGAACGCGACATTTTAATAAATTTTAATTTAATAAATAAATTACTGGAATAAATAAAATACTGACTACAAAATAACTATGAATTGCAACAATTAATCAATCTGACACACAGGCCTATGGTTCTTTATAGGAGTATTGGTAGTAAAATTTAATTTAAAATTTTAATACCGAATATCCTTACCAAGACTGCGCCACTATAACACGAGCTAAGGAACGAGGACTGTGTTGACAGATAGGGGTTGTCGGGACGTTGCCGTTCTCTTAAAACTGAGCAAAATACTAAGAATTTGCTACTTACCGCTTTGGACTACTGGGCTCTGTTGACCTGGATCTGGGCGGCAACAGCTGATGGTCTGGCACTTTACACGAGGATAACGACCGAAAGGTTTTCAATAAAAAGGCAGTTTAAATTAAATATAAATTTAATAGCGTAGAAATGTTAAAAATATTAAAATGATGAAAAATATTAAAATGATGAAAAATATTAAAATACAAGATTAAACAATGCGATAAATTTTATAAGTCCAAATATAAAATTATGCAATTAATTATTGCTACGACACGCGACGTGAACCCGGGACCGAATTTGGACAGAAACCCTTTCCTTGATTTGGTAGGAGTTTAAATATCATCTGTAGAGGGTCGCGGGGGTAGGAAACACACATTGGAAACCATATTCACTTTCTTAGACATCACGTAGGCTGTGAGACTTTAACCCCACAGCCCTGCTAAAAAAATAGACCACAGCTATGATAAAGCCCTAAAATTTGGTTCACATGCCCATTTATCAATTTTGTTTATGTGGCTTTCATAGGCGAGTGATATGATTTCCAAATGTTTGTAAATTCAGCTGCATCATAACAAGTTGGATATTATATAACTTGTAGGCGTACAGATAATTTTGTTACTTCCTTTTTAAATTTATGTGCCTTCTCAAATGCTAGAAACTACAATACTATTACCAATTCCAATAACAAAATTCTTGATATTGTTGCCTCAAATAAATATTGCACAGTCCTTCAAAACCTGGATCCCTTCGTTGACGAAAATTCACACCATCCTACTCTATCAATTACTTCTTCCTTCCAGCCCCATTATTCATACCCTTTCGCCACATTTAATCATTCTCTAAATAATTAAAATTTTCGGTTATGCAACTTCAATCTTTTGTATCTTTCTCTCTCTAATGTCGACTGGATACCTCTGTATTCTTGTGAAGATGTAGACACAGTATTTTCTAAATTCTATGAAGTACTATATGATATTTTCAATAAATGTGTTCCTATTACTACACGTAAACACTCTAAATATCCACCGTGGTTCACTCCTCAAATAATCAAAAATAGGAAAGTTAAAATCTGAACTACGCAAACTATACCAGATTCATAAACATGATCAGTACTTGATAGAATTTAAAAAAAAAGTGCTCAGGTTAAAAAGAACATTAAAATTGAACATTCAAAATATCTAGCTTACATAGAAAATTCCATTTCAACTGATCCCACTAAACTGTGGTCATATATTAACAATAAAAAAAATACTACACGTATTCCTGGTAGCATGCATTTTGAAGATCGAATGTTCAATTGTACACCTGATATCGTCCAAAGCTTCGCAGATTTTTTTGCCAGTGCTTATTCTGAGCCTGATATAAATATTAACCCCACTTCAACTCCACTCAATACCAGTATCACAACAATTATACAGAATATCACTAGTGATGACATTAAATCTGCAATTAATAAACTTAAACCCTCTCGTAATCCTGGCTCCGACAATCTACCTGCATACATAATCAAGGGATGTGATGATCATTTCATAGCTTCACTAAAATTTCTATATTATTTGGCAATAAAAAAAAAATCCAACTTGTTTGAAAAAATCATTCATTACGCCGATTTTTAAATCAGGAGATAAAGCGGATATCTCTAATTACCGACCTATTGCCATCTTATCTAACATCTCAAAATTTTTTGAATCTATCATATACAAACACATATACAATTCTGTACAAAAATCTATCTCCATCTTTCAACATGGATTTGTCAATAGACGGTCAACTACCACGAATTTAATGAATTTTACAGAAAAAGCACTGAACCTTCTACATGACAACAATCAGGTGGATGTCATTTATACAGATTTTGCGAAGGCCTTTGATCGTATTAACCATAGCATTCTTCTTCATAAACTAGATGTGAATTTTCAATTTTCGAATGACCTTCTTGCATTCTTTAAATCCTATTTAACTAATCGCTCATTATGTGTTAAATATAACAATTTTATTTCTAAATCCTACGTCCCCACCTCCGGAGTTCCACAAGGCTCTAATTTAGGTCCCCTCCTATTCATTCTGTTTATTAATGACATTGTCAATTTTGTCAAATATTCCGAAGTTGTGTTATACGCTGATGATGTTAAACTCTTCCGAAAAATTAATTCAATAAATGATTGCATTCTTCTACAATCTGATATAAACAATTTATTAACATGGTGTCGGGCATCCAAACTATTCTTTAATTTCAGTAAGTGTAAAATAATGAGTTACTTCGTAAAGAAATTTGTTTATACTTATGCATATAAAATGGAAAGCACAATGCTTGGTAGAGTAATGCAGTATAAGGACCTTGGCGTAATTTTAGACTCGAAATTAACCTTTAACGATCACATTAACTATATTATTACTAACGCTCACAAAAATTTAGGTTTTATTATAAGAAATAGTAAATCGTTTAAAAATATATTAACTTTAAAAAATCTATATTTTGCCTTTGTAAGATCAAAACTAGAATATTGTCTGCAAGTGTGGCTTCCAATATACAACAAAAATATTTATAACCTTGAATCAATTCAACGAAAATTCCTGAAACTCTGTTTTCTTCGAATACATGGACATTATCCTAGTTTTGATTACAATTATAATGATCTTCTTAAACAATTTAATTTTGTTAATTTGTCATCCAGACGCAAGATTCAATGCACTATGTATTTGTATAAACTACTAAATGGGAATATAGATGACCCAGTCAGTCTTGCTAAAATTCCATTTAATGTGCCAAGGACTTCTTCTAGGACTAATAATCTTTTTAAATTACCATTTGTAAGAACTAATTACGAATCAAAATCCCCGATACGTCAACTATGTTCCATATTTAACAATATAATTTGTTCGGAATGTAGAGTAGAATTAGATATATTTCACGACTCGTTAATTAAATTTAAAAAAACAGTCACAGCTACTTTTTCAGTATAGTTTGATTGTTATTGTATATATTCATATATCGATTATTTTCATGTTTACTTGTGACATTTATGATATTATCTTTTGTATAATCATCCTATAATTGGGATCTCGTATCCTGTTGAATTGAATTTAATAAATAAATATTTTGTCGCTGTTATTATATATCTAAGTTTGTATGTTTTTATTGTCTCATATTCTATTATCCTTGTTTCTTCAGTTTTAGTGTTCTCATCTTTACTCATTTTTTTAATTCTTGCTTCTACGAGAAAGTGATCGCTGAAGATTTCTGGACCACGCCTCACTCTGCAATCCTGTACTAAATTTCTCTTTATGTTTTACACAACTATATACTCTATTATTCATCTATCTTCTTCTCTTGGCCCTTGTCTAGTGTATTAATGTACATTTTTATGTTGAAAAAACGTATTAGTAATTAACAAGTCATTTAATATACAGTAGTCTATAAGTCTTCTTCCGTTATTATTTGCAGTGTTTTCATCTCGTATGGCTACTCCGATTACATAAATTTCCCCTTTACTATTCTCTGTAACTAGATTTAATTCTTCCCAAAATTTGTCTTTTATGTCAACTAACTCATCTTCATCCAGTCTATATATTATTATTATTGTTTTTTCACTTTTTATTTCAATTTTCAACTCGATTTTTAGAATACTCTCACTACATCCTTCCCATGACTGCACGTAGTTTATTAACTTTTTATTTACTAGGCAAGCTACTCCTGCTACTGCTCTGTTTTCTTTTGGCACTTCACTGTAAATCAACATATGCCCATTATCTATAATTATTTCTCTCTTACCCTTCTTATTTGTATGTTATTTTATTTTTATTTATTTTTTTAATTTGACTTTATTTTTCTATAAAATCATATAAATGTATGCTTCCACGCCCGAATTTTATAATTCTTCATCATATTTTAGCTAAAATAAAACATTGCAACAAGATAATTGCTGTATCAAGTGTGGTAGGTATTCTAGAATCCAGCTCATGTAGCTTACAATATACAACGTATTCATTAATAATAGGTAAAAACCTGACTTTATTTTTGTAAAAAATCATAAAAATATTTGCTTCCGCGGCCGAATTTTATATTTCTTTATCATATTTTAGCTAAAAGAAAACATTGCAACAAGAAAATTGCTATTTCAAGTGTGGTGGGTATTCTAGAATCCAGCCCATGTAGCTTACAATATACAAAGTATTCATAAAAATGACACCCGAAAATTGAATGTTTATTATCTGATTGGTTTTGGTCGCGTTTGCATGTCCAATGCTAAAATTATCCATAGTATAGATCCTAAACCATGAATATGAATGTTTTATCTAAAATATTCATTTCAAGAATAAGTAAAATCTGACTTTATTTTTTTAAAAAATCATATAAATATTTGCTTCCGCGCCCGAATTTTAAAATTCTTTATCATATTTTAGCTAAAATAAAAAACATTGCAACAAGAAAATTGCTATTTCAAGTGTGGTATGTATTCTAGAATCCAGCCTATTTAGCTTACAATATACAACGCATTCTTTAAAATGACACCCGAAAATTGAATGTTTATTATATGATTGGTACCACCTTTTAGTAACTTTTGCATGTCAAATGCTAACTTTATCCATTTCAAGAATAGGTAAATTTCACTTTATTTTTGTAAAAGATCATATAAATAATTGCTTCCGCGCCCGAATTTTATAATTCTTTATCATATTTTAGCTAAAAGAAAACATTGTAACAAGAAAATTGCTATTTCAAGTGTGGTGGGTATTCTAGAATTCAGCCCATGTAGCTTACAATATACAACGTATTCATCAAGAATAGGTAGAATCTGACTTTATTTTTGTAAAAAGTCGTATAAATATTTTCTTTCGCGACCGAATTTTATAACTCTTCATCAAATTTTAGCTAAAAGAAAACATTGCAACAAGAAAATTTCTATTTCAAGTATGGTAGGTATTCTAGAATCCAGCCCATATAGCTTACAATATACAACGAATTCATCAAGAATAGATAAAATCTGACCCTATTTTTGTAAAAAATCATATAAAAATTTGCTTCCGCGCTCGAATTTTATAATTCTTCATCATATTTTAGCTAAAAGAAAACATTGCAACAAGAAAATTGATATTTCAAGTGTGGTAGGTATTCTAGAATCCAGCCCATGTAGCTTACAATATACAACGTATTCATTAAAATGACATCCAAAAATTGAATGAATTTTGCATGTCCAATGCCTAAAACCTTCCATAGTATAGATGCTAAAGCATGAATATGAATGTTTTAACAAAAATAGCCATTTCAAGGATGGATAAAATCTGACTTTATTTTAGTAAAAAATCATATAAATATTTGCTTCCGCGCCCGAATTTTCTAATTCTTCATCTTATTTTAGCTAAAAGAAAACATTTCAACAAGAATGTTGCTATTTTAAGTGTGGTAGGTATTCTAGAATCCAGCCCATGTAGCTTACAATATACAACGTACCAATTCATTAAAATGACCCCTGAAAATTGAATGTTTATTATCTGATTGGTACCACGTTTTTGGTCACTTTTGCGTGTCCAATGCTAAAATTATCCATAGTATAGATCCTGAAGCATGAATATGAATGTTTTAATAAAAATTTCCATTTCAACAATAGGTAAAATCTGACTTTACTTTTGTAAAAAATCATATAAATATTTGCTTCCGCGCCCGAATTTTATAATTTTTCATTATATTTTAGCTAAAAGTAAACATTGCAACAAGAAAATTGCTATTACAAGTGTGGTAGGTATTCTAGAATCGAGCCCATGTAGCTTACTATATACAACGTATACATCAAAATGACACCCGAAAATTGAATTATTATTATCTGATTGGTACCACGTTATGGTCATTTTTGCATGTCCATTGCTAAAATTGTCCTTAGTATAGATACTAAACCATGAATATGAGTGTTTTAAAAAAAATATCTATTTCAAGAATATGTAAAATCTGACTTTATTTTTGTAAAAAATCATATAAATATATGCTTCCGCGCACGAATTTTATAATTCTTTATCATATTTTAGCTAAAAGAAAACATTGCAACAAGAAAATTGTTATTTCAAGTGTGGTAGGTATTCTTGACTCCAGCCCATGTAGCTTACAATATAAAACGTATTCATCAAGAATAGTTAAAATCTGACTTAATTTTTGTAAAAAACCATATTAATATTTGCTTCCGCGCCCAAATTTTATTATTCTTTATTATATTTTAGCTGAAAGAAAACATCGCAACAAGAAAATTGCTATTTCAAGTGTGGTAGGTAATCTAGAATCCAGCCTATGTAGCTTACAATATACAACGTATTCATAAAAATAACACCCGAAAATTGAATGTTTATAATCTGATTGGTACCACGTTTAGGTCAGTTTTGCATGTCCAATGCTAAAATTATCCATAGTATAGATCCTAAAGTATGAGTACGAATGTTTTAATAAAAATATCCAGTTCAAAAATTCATATAAATATTTGCTTTTGCGCCCGAATTGTATAATTCTTCATCATATTTTAGCTAAAAGAAAACATTGCAACAAAAAAGTTTATATTTCATGTGTGGTAGTTATTCTAGAATCCAGCCCATGTAGCTTACAATATACAACGTATTCATCAAGAAAAGGTAAAATCTGACTTTATTTTTGTAAAAAATCATATAAATATTTGCTTCCGCGCCCGAGTTTTATAGATCTTCATCAAATTTTAGCTAAAAGAAAACATTGCAACAGGAAAATTGCTATTTCAAGTGAGGTAGGTATTCTAGAATCCAGCCCATGTAACTTACAAAATTCAACGTATTCATTAATATGACACTCGAAAATTGAATGTTTATTATCTGATTGGTGCCACGTTTTGGTCACATTTGTATGTCCAATGCTCTAAACCATCCATAGTATAGATCCTAAAGCATGAATATGAATGTTTTAACAAAAATATCCATTTCAAGAATAGGTAAAATCTGACTTTATTTTTGTAAAAAATCATATAAATATTTGCTTCCGCGCCCGAATTTTGTAATTTTTCATCATATTTTAGCTAAAAGAAAACATCGCAACAAGAAAATTGCTATTTTAAGTGTGGTAGGTATTCTAGAATCAAGCCCATGTAGCTTAAAATATACAACTTATTCATCAAGAATAGGTAAAATCTAACTTTATTTTTGTAACAAATCATATAAATATTTGCTTCCGCGCCAGAATTTTATAATTCTTCATTATATTTTAGCGTAAAGAAAACATTGCAACAAGAAAAATGCTATTTCAAGTGTGGTAGGTATTCTAGAATCCAGCCCATGTAGCTTACAATATACAACGTATTCATTAAAATGACACCCGAAAATTAAATGTTTGTTATCTGATTAGTACCACGTTATGGTCACTTTTGCATGTCCAATGAAAAATTATCCATAGTATAGATCCTAAAGCATGAATATGAATGTTTTAACAAAAATATCCATTTCAAGAATAGGTAAAATCTGATATTATTTTTGTAAAAAATCATATAAATATTTGCTTCCGCGCCCGAATTTCATAATTCTCTATCATATTTTAGCTAAAAGAAAACATTGCAACAAGAAAATTGCTATTTCAATTATGGTCGGTATTCTAGAATCCAGCCCATATAACTTACAATATACAACGTATTCATCAAGAAAAGGTAAAATCTGACTTTATTTTTGTAAAAAATCATATAAATATTTGCTTCCGCGCCCGAATTATATAATTTTTTATCATATTTTAGCGAAAAGAGAACATTGCAACAAGAAAATTGCTATATCAAGTGTGGTACTTATTCTAGAATCCAGCCCATGTAGCTTACATATACAAATTATTCATCAAGAAAAGGTAAAATCTAACTTTATTTTAGAAAAAAATCATATAAATATTTGTTTCCGCGCCCGAATTTTATATTTCTTTATCATATTTTAGCTAAAAGAAAACATTGGAACAAGATAATTGCTATTTCAAGTGTGGTAGGGTATTCTAAAATCCATCCCATGGAGCTTAAAATATACAACGTATGCATCAAGAATAGGTAAAATCTGACTTTATTTTTGTAAAAAATCATATAAATATTTGCTTCCGCGCCCGAATTTTATAATTCTTCATTAAATTTTAACTAAAAGAAAACATTGGAACTAGAAAATTGCTATTTCAAGTGTGGCAGGTATACTAGAATCCAGCCCATGTAGCTTACAATATACAACGTATTCATAAAGAAAAGTAAAATCTTACTTTATTTTTGTAAAAAAATCATATAAATATATGCTTCCGCGCCCAAATTTTATAATTTTCATAATATTTTAGCTAAAAGAAAACATTGCAACAAGAAAATTGCTATGTCAGATTTTACCTATTCTTGAAATGGATATTTTTGTTAAAACATTCATATACATTCTTTTGGACCTATACTATGGATAATTTTAGCATTGGACATGCAAAAGTGACCATATCGTGGTACCAATCAGATAATAAACATTTAATTTTTGGGTGTCATTTTAATGAATAAGTTGTAAATTGCAAGCTACATGGGCTGGATTTTAAAATACCTACTACAAATGAAATAGCAATTTTGTTGTTGCAATGTTTTCTTTTGCTAAAATATGATAAAGAATTATAAAATTCGGGCACGGAAACAAATATTTATATGATTTTTTACAAAAATAAGTTAGATATTACCTATTCTTGATGAATAAGTTGTATATTGTAAGCTACATGGGCTGGAGTCTAGAATACTAATCTCACTTGAAATAGCAATTTTCTTGTTGCTATGTTTGCTTTTAGCTAAAACATGATGAAAAATTATAAAATTCGGGCTCGGAAGGACATATTTATATGATTTATTACAAAAAATAAAGTCAGATTTTACCTATTTTTGATGAATACGCTGTATATTTAAGCTACATGGGCTGGATTCTAGAATACCTACTATACATGAAATAGCAATTTTCTTGTTGCAATGTTTTCTTTTAGCTAAAATATGATGAAGAATTATAAATTTCGGCGCGGAAGCAAATATTTACATTATTTTTTACAAAAATAATGTCAGATTTTACCCTATTCTTAATGAATACGTTGTATATTGAAGCTACATGGGCTGGATTTTAGAATACCTACCACACCTAAAATAGCAATTTTCTTGTTGCAATGTTATCTTTTAGTTAAAATATGATGAAAAATTATAAAATTCGAGCGCGGAAGCAAATATTTATATGATTTTTTACATAAAATATAGTCAGATTTTACCTATTCTTGAAATGGATATTTTTGTTAAAACATTCATATACATGCTTTTGGACCTATACTATGGATAATTTTAGCATTGGACATGCAAAAGTGATCATAACTCGGTACGAATCAGATAATAAACTTTTATTTTTCGGGTGTCATTTTAATGAATACGTTGTATATTGTAAGCTACTTGGGCTGGATTCTAGAATACCTGCCACATTTGAAATTGCAATTTTCTTGTTGCAATGTTTTCTTTTTGCTAAAATATGATGAAGAATTATGATATTCGGGCGCGGAAGCAAATATTTATATGATTTTTTACAAAAACAAAGTCAGATTTTACCTTATCTTGATGAATACGTTGTATATTGTGCATAGGCTAGATTCTAGAATACCCACCAAACTTGAAACAAAAATTTTCTTGTTGAAATGTTTTCTTTTAGCTAAAAGATGATGAAGAATTATAAAATTAGGGCGCGGAAGCAAATATTTATATGATTTTTTACAAAAATAATATCAGATTTTACCTATACTTGATGAATACGTTGTATATTGTAAGCTACATGGGCTAGATTTTTAGAATACCTACCACACTTGAAATAGCAATTTTCTTGTTGCAATGTTTCCTTTTAGCTAACATATGATGAAAAATTGTAAAATTCGGGCGCGGAAGCAAATATTTATATGACTTTAAAAAAAAAAGTCCGATTTTGCATTTTCTTGATGAATACGTTGTATATTGTAAGCTATATGGGCTGGATATTAGAATACCTACCACACTTGAAATAGCAATTTTCTTGTTGCAATGTATTCTTTTAGCTAAAATATGATGAATACGTTGTATATTGTTAGCTACTTGGGCTGGATTCTAGAATACCTACCACACTTGAAATAGCTATTTTCTTGTTGCAATGTTTTCTTTCAGCTAAAATATGATGAAAATTTATAAAATTCGGGCGCGGAAGCAAATATTTATTTGATTTTTTACAAAAATAAAGTCAGATTTTACCTATTCTTGATGAATACGTTGTATATTGTTAGCTACATGGGCTGGATTCTAGAATACCTACCACACTTGAAATAGCAATTTTCTTGTTGCAATGTTTTCTTTTAGCTAAAATATGATGAAAAATTATAATATTCGTGCGCGGAAGCAAATATTTATATGATTTTTTACAAAAATAATGTCAGATTTTACATATTTTTGATGAATACGTTGTATATTGTAAGCTACATGGGCTGGATTCTAGAATACCTACCACACTTGAAATAGCAATTTTCTTGTTGCAATGTTTTTCTTTAGCTAAGATATAATAAAAAATTATAAAATTCGGGCGCGGAATCAAATATTTATATCATTTTTTACAAAAATAAAGTCAAATTTTACCTATTCTTGATGAATACGTTGTATATTGTAAACTACGTGGGCTGGATTCTAGAATACCTACCACACTTGAAATAGAAATTTTCTTGTTGCAATGTTTTCTTTTAGCTAAAATATGATGAAAAATTATAAAATTTAGGCGCGGAAGCGAATATTCATATGATTTTTTACAAAAATAAAGTCAGATTTTAACTTTTCTTGATGAATACGTTGTTAATTGTAAGCTACATGGGCTGGATTCTAGAATACGTACCACACATGAAATATCTATTTTCTTGTTACAATGTATTCTTATAGCTAAAATATGATAAAGAATTATAAAATTCGGGCGCGGAAGCAAATATTTATATGATTTTTTACAAAAATAAAGTCAGATTTTACCTATTCTTGATGAATACGTTGTATATTGTAAGCTACGTGGTCTGGATTCTAGAATACCTACCACACTTAAAATAGCAATTTTCTTGTTGCAAAGTTTTCTTTTAGCTAAAATATGATGAAAAATTATAAAATTCGGGCGCGGAAGCAAATATTTATATGATTTTTTACAAAAATAAAGTCAGATTTTACCTATTCTTGAAATGGTGTTTTTGTTAAAACATTTATATACATGCTTTTGGACTTACACTATGGATAATTTTAGCATAAGTCATGCAAAACAGACCATAACTTGGTACCAATCAGATAATAATCATTTAATTTTCTGGTGTCATTTTAATAAATACGTTGTATATTATAAGCTACTTGGGCTGGATTCTAGAATAACTAACACACTGGAAATAGCAGTTTTCTTGTTGCAATGTTTTCTTTCAGCTAAAATATGATGAAAATTTATAATATTCGGGCGCGGAAGCAAATATTTATTTGATTTTTTACAAAAATAAAGTCAGATTTTACCTATTCTTGATGAATACGTTGTATATTGTTAGCTACATGGGCTGGATTCTAGAATACCTACCACACTTGAAATAGCAATTTTCTTGTTGCAATGTTTTCTTTTAGCTAAAATATGATGAAAAATTATAATATTCGTGCGCGGAAGCAAATATTTATATGATTTTTTACAAAAATAATGTCAGATTTTACATATTTTTGATGAATACGTTGTATATTGTAAGCTACATGGGCTGGATTCTAGAATACCTACCACACTTGAAATAGCAATTTTCTTGTTGCAATGTTTTTCTTTAGCTAAGATATAATAAAAAATTATAAAATTCGGGCGCGGAATCAAATATTTATATCATTTTTTACAAAAATAAAGTCAAATTTTACCTATTCTTGATGAATACGTTGTATATTGTAAACTACGTGGGCTGGATTCTAGAATACCTACCACACTTGAAATAGAAATTTTCTTGTTGCAATGTTTTCTTTTAGCTAAAATATGATAAAGAATTATAAAATTCGGGCGCGGAAGCAAATATTTATATCATTTTTTACAAAAATAAAGTCAGATTTTACCTATTCTTGATGAATACGTTGTATATTGTAAATTACGTGGGCTGGATTCTAGAATACCTACCACACTTGAAATAGCAATTTTCTTATTGCAATGTTTTCTTTTAGCTAAAATTTAATGATGTATTAAAAAATTCGGGCGCGGAAGCAAATATTTATATGATGTTTTACAAAAATAAAGTCAGATTTTACCTATTCTTAAAATGGATATTTTTGTTAAAATATTTATATACATGCTTTTGGATCTATACCATGGACAATTTTAGCATTGGACATGCAAAAGTGACCATAACGTGGTACCAATCAGATAATAAACATTTATTTTCGGGTGTCATATTAAAGAATACGTTTTACATTGTAAGCTACATGGCCTGGTTTCTAGAATACCTACCACACTTGAAATAGCATTTATCTTGTTGCAATGTTTTCTCTTAGCTAAAATATGATGAAGAATTATAAAATTCGGGCGCGGCAGCAAATATTTATATGATTTTTTACAAAAATTAAGTCAGATTTTACCTTTTCTTGATGAATACGTTTTACATTGTAAGCTACATGGGCTGGTTTCTAGAATAACTACCACACTTGAAATAGCAATTTTCTTGTTGCAACGTTTTCTTTTAGCTAAAATATGATAACGAATTATAAAATTCGGTCGCGGAAGCAAATATTTATATGATTTTTTACAAAAAATTCAGATTTTACCTATTCTTGAAATGGATATTTTTGTTAAAACATTCATATACATGCTTTTGGATCTATACTATGGATAATTTTAGCATTGGACATGCAAAAGTGACCATAACGTGGTACCAATCAGATAATAAACATTCATTTTCGAGTGTCATTTTAATAAATACGTTGTATATTGTAAGCTACATGGGCTGGATTCTAGAATACCTACCACACTTGAAATAGCAATTATCTTGTTGCAAAGTTTTCTTTTAGATAAAATATGATAAAAAATTATTAAATTCGGTCGCGGAAGCTAATATTTATATGATTTTTTACAAAAATAAAGTCAGATTTTACCTTTTCTTGATGAATACGTTGTATATTGTAAGCTACATGGCTGGATTCTAGAATACCTACCACACTTGAAATAGCAATTTTCTTGTTGCAATGTTTTCTTTTAGCTAAAATATGATGAAGAATTATAAAATTCGGAGGCGGAAGCAAATATTTATAAGATTTTTTACAAAAATAAAGTTAGATATTACCTTTTCTTGATGAATACGTTGCATATTGTAAGCTACATGGGCTGGATTCTAGAATACCTACCACACTTGAAATAGCAATTTTCATATTGCAATGTTTTCTTTTAGCTAAAATATGATAAAAAATTATATAATTCGAGCGCGGAAGCAAATATTTATATGATGTTTTACAAAAATAAAGTCAGATTTTATCTATTCTTAAAATGGATATTTTTATTAAAACAATTATATACATGCTTTTGCATCTATACCATGGACAATTTTAGCATTAGACATGCAAAAGTGACCATAACGTGGTACCAATCAGATAATAAACATTCATTTTCGGGTGTCATTTTAATGAATACGTTTTACATTGTAAGCTACATGGGCTGGTTTCTAGAATACCTGCCACACTTGAAGTAGCAATTTTCTTGTTGCAATGTTTTCTTTTAGCTAAAATATGATAAAGAATTATAAAATTTGGGCGCGGCAGCAAATATTTATATGATTTTTTAATAAAAAACATTCATTTTCGATTGTCACTTTAAAGAATACGTTGTATATTGTAAGCTACATACTCTGAGATAGCGCGTACCTACCACAATTGAAATAGCAATTTTTTTTTGCAATGTTTTTTTTTAGCTAAAATATGATTAAGAATTATAACATTCGGTCGCGGAAGCAAATATTTATATGATTTTTCACAAAAATAAAGTGAGATTTTACCTGTTCTTCATGAATATTTGTATATTGTAAGCTACATAAACTGAAATCTAGAATATCTACCACACTTGAAATAGCAATTGTCTTGTTGCAATGTTTTTTTTTATCTAAAATATGATGAAGAAATATAATATTCGGGCGCGGAAGCTAATATTTATATGATTTTTTACAAAAATAAAGTCAGATTGTACCTATTCTTCATAAATACGTTGTATATTGTAAGCTACATGGGCTGGATTCTAGCATACCTACCACACTTGAAATAGCAATTTTCTTGTTACAATGTTTTTTTTAACTAAAATATGATAAAAAATTACATAATTCGGGCGCGGAAGCAAATATTTATATGATGTTTTACAAAAATAAAGTCAGATTTTACCTATTCTTGAAATGGATATTTTTGTTAAAACATTCATTTACATGCTTTTAAATCTATACTATTCATAATTTTAGCATTGGACATGCAAAAGTGACCATAACGTGGTACCAATCAGATAATAAACATTCATTTTCGGGCGTCATTTTAATGAATACGTTGTATATTTTAAACTACATGGGCTATATTCTAACATACCTACCACACTTGAAATAGCAATTTTCTTGTTGCAATGTTTTCTTTTAGCTAAAATATGATGAAGAATTATAAAATTCGGAGGCGGAAGCAAATATTTATAAGATTTTTTACAAAAATAAAGTTAGATATTACCTTTTCTTGATGAATACATTGTAT
Organism: Stenolophus ochropezus; assembly: GCA_035578165.1. NCBI lineage: Eukaryota > Metazoa > Arthropoda > Insecta > Coleoptera > Carabidae > Stenolophus > Stenolophus ochropezus. The sequence continues at coordinate 47,300 of JAQOWZ010000066.1, read as the reverse complement.
ATTGTAAGCTAAATGTGCTGGATTCTAGAATACCTACCACACATGAAATTGCAATTTTATTGTTGCAATGTTTTCTTTTAGCTATAATATGATGAAAAAATATAAAATTCGGGCGCGAAAGCAAATATTTATTTGATTTTTTATAAAAATAATGTCAGATTTTACCTATTCCTGAAATGGATATTTTTGTTAAAATATTCATATACATGCTTTTGGATCTATACTATGGATAATTGTAGCATTGGACATGCAAAAGTGACCATAATGTGGTACCAATCAGATAATAAACATTCATTTACGGGTGTCATTTTAATGAATACGTTGTATATTGTAAGCTACATGGGCTGAATTCTAGAATACCTACCTTACTTGAAATCGCAATTTTCTTGTTGCAATGTTTTCTTTTAGCTAAAATATGATAATGGATTATTAAATTCGGGCGCGGAAGCAAATATTTATATGATTTTTTACAAAATTTAAGTCAGATTCTACCTTTTCTTGATGAATACTTTGTATATTGTAAGCTACATGGGCTGGATTCTAGAATACCTACCACACTTGAAATAGCAATTTTCTTATTGCAATGTTTTCTTTTAGTTAAAATTTAATGAAGTATTAAAAAATTTAGGCGCGGAAGCAAATATTTATATGATTTTTTACAAAAATTAAGTCAGATTTTACCTATTGTTGAAATGGATATTTTTGTTAAAACATTCATATACATGCTTTTGAATCTATACTATGGATAATTTTAGCATTATACATGCAAAAGTGACCATAACATGGTACTAATTTTCTTGTTGCAATGTTTTCTTTTAGCTAAAATATGATGAAGAATTATAAAATTCGGGCGCGAAAGCAAATATTTATATGAATTTTTACAAAAATAAAGTCTGCTTTTACCTATTTCTCATGAATACGTTGTATATTGTTAGCTAAATGGGCTGAATTCTAGAATACCCACCACATATGAAATAGCAATTTTCTTGTTGCAATGTTTTCTTTTAGCTAAAATATGATGAAAAATTAAAAAATTCGGGCGCAAAAGCAAATATTTATTTGATTTTTTATAAAAATAAAGTCAGATTTTACCCATTCTTGAAATGGATATTTTTGTTAAAACATTCTTATACATGCTTTTGGATCTATACTATGGATAATTTTAGCATTAGACAGGCAAAAGTGACCATAACGTGGTACCAATCAGATAATAAACATTCATTTTCGGGTGTCATTTTAATAAATAAATTGTATATTGTAAGCTACATGGGCTGGATTCTAGAATACCTACCACACTTGAAATAGCAATTTTCTTGTTGCAATGTTGTCTTTTAGCTAAAATATGATAAAGAATTATAAAATTCGGGCGCGGAAGCAAATATTCATATAATTTTTTACAAAAATAAAGTCAGATTTTACCTTTTCTTGATGAATACATTGTATATTGTAAGCTACATGGGTTGGATTCTAGAATACCTACCACACTTGAAATAGCAATATTCTTGTTGCAATGTTTTCTTTTAGCTAAAATATGATGAAAAATTATAAAATTCGGGCGCGGAAGTAAATATTTATATGATTTTTTTACAAAAATAATGTCAGATTTTACCTATTCTTGAAATGGATATTTTTGTTAAAGCATTCATATACATGCTTTGGACCTATACTATGGATTATTTTAGCATTGGACATGCAAAAGTGACCATAATTTGGTACCAATCAGATAATATTCATTTAATTTTCGAGTGTCATTTTAATGAATACGTTGTATATTGTAAGCTACATAGGCTGAATTCTAGAATATCTACCACACTTGAAATAGCAATTATCTTGTTGCAAAGTTTTCTTTTAGCTAAAATATGATGAAAAATTATTAAACTCGGGCGCGGAAGCTAATATTTATATGATTTTTTACAAAAATAAAGTCAGATTATACCTTTTCTTGATGAATACTTTGTATATTGTAAGCTACATGGGCTGGATTCTATAATACCTACCAGACTTGAAATAGCAATTTTCTTGTTGCAATGTTTTCTTTTAGCTAAAATAAGACAAAAAATTATAAAATTCGGGCGCGGAAGCAAATATTTATAAAAATTTTTACAAAAATAAAGTCAGATTTTACCTTTTCTTGATGAATACGTTGTATATTGTAAGCTACATGGCTGGATTCTAGAATACCTACCACACTTGAAATAGCAATTTTCTTGTTGCAATGTTTTCTTTTAGCTAAAATATGATCAAGAATTATAAAACTCTGAGGCGGGAGCAAATATTTATAAAATATTTTACAAAAATAAAGTCAGATTTTACCTTTTCTTGATGAATACGTTGTATATGGTAAGCTACATGGGCTGGATTCTAGAATACCTATCACACTTGAAATAGCAATTTTTTTATTGCAATGTTTTCTTTTAGCTAAAATATGGTAAAAAATTATATAATTCGGGCGCGGAAGCAAATATTTATATGATGTTTTACAAGAATAAAGTCAGATTTAACCTATTCTCAAAATGGATATTTTTGTTAAAACATTTATAAACATGCTTTTGGATCTATACCATGGAAAATTTTAGCATTGGACATGCAAAAGTGACCAAAACGTGGTACCAATCAGATAATAAACATTCATTTTCGGGTGTCATTTTAATGAATACGTTGTATATTGTAAGCTACATGGGCTGAATTCTAGAATACCTACCTTACTTGAAATCGCAATTTTCTTGTTGCAATGTTTTCTTTTAGCTAAAATATGATAATGGATTATTAAATTCGGGCGCGGAAGCAAATATTTATATGATTTTTTACAAAATTTAAGTCAGATTCTACCTTTTCTTGATGAATACTTTGTATATTGTAAGCTACATGGGCTGGATTCTAGAATACCTACCACACTTGAAATAGCAATTTTCTTATTGCTATGTTTTCTTTTAGTTAAAATTTAATGAAGTATTAAAAAATTCAGGCGCGGAAGCAAATATTTATATGATTTTTTACAAAAATTAAGTCAGATTTTACCTATTGTTGAAATGGATATTTTTGTTAAAACATTCATATTCATGCTTTTGAATCTATACTATGGATAATTTTAGCATTATACATGCAAAAGTGACCATAACATGGTACTAATTTTCTTGTTGCAATGTTTTCTTTTAGCTAAAATATGATGAAGAATTATAAAATTCGGGCGCGAAAGCAAATATTTATATGAATTTTTACAAAAATAAAGTCTGCTTTTACCTATTTCTCATGAATACGTTGTATATTGTTAGCTAAATGGGCTGAATTCTAGAATACCCACCACATATGAAATAGCAATTTTCTTGTTGCGATGTTTTCTTTTAGCTAAAATATGAAGAAAAATTTAAAAATTCGGGCGCAAAAGCAAATATTTATTTGATTTTTTATAAAAATAAAGTCAGATTTTACCCATTCTTGAAATGGATATTTTTGTTAAAACATTCTTATACATGCTTTTGGATCTATACTATGGATAATTTTAGCATTAGACAGGCAAAAGTGACCATAACGTGGTACCAATCAGATAATAAACATTTATTTTCGGGTGTCATTTGAAAGAATACGTTTTACATTGTAAGCTACATGGCCTGGTTTCTAGAATACCTACCACACTTGAAATAGCATTTTTCTTGTTGCAATGTTTTCTTTTAGCTAAAATATGATGAAGAATTATAAAATTCGGGCGCGGCAGCAAATATTTATATGATTTTTTACAAAAATTAAGTCAGATTTTACCTTTTCTTGATGAATACGTTTTACATTGTAAGCTACATGGGCTGAATTCTAGAATACCTACCACACTTGAAAGTGCAATTTTCATGTTGCAATGTTTTCTTTTAGCTAAAATATGATAATGAATTATAAAATTCGGTCGCGGAAGCAAATATTTATATGATTTTTTTACAAAAATTCAGATTTTACCTATTCTTGAAATGGATATTTTTGTTAAAACATTCATATACATACTTTTGGATCTATACTATGGATAATTTTAGCTTTGGACATTCAAAAGTGACCATAACGTGATACCAATCGGATAATAAACATTTATTTTCGGGTGTCATTTTAATGAATACGTTGTATATTGTAAGCTACATGGGCTGGATTCTAGAACACCTACCAAACTTGAAATAGCAATTTTCATGTTGCAATGTTTTCTTTTAGCTAAATTATGATGAAAAATTACAAAATTCGGGCGCGGAAGCAAATATTTATGATTTTTTACAAAAATAAAATCAGATTTTACCTTTTCTTCATGAATATGTTGTATATTGTAAGCTACATGGGCTGGATTCTAGAATACCTACCACACTTGAAATAGCAATTTTCTTATTGGAATGTATTCTTTTAGCTAAATTATGATAAAAATTTATAAAATTCGAGCGCGGAAGCAAATATTTATAAGATTTTTTACAAATATAAAGTCAGATTCTACCTTTTCTTGATGAATACTTTGTATATTGTAAGCTAAATAGGCTGGATTCTAGAATACCTACCGCACTTGAAATAGCAATTTTCTTGTTGCAATGTTTTCTTTTAGCTAAAATAAGATGAAAAATTATAAAATTCGGGCGCGGACGCAAATATTTATATGATTTTTTACAAAAATAAAGTCAGATTTTAACTATTCTTGAAATGAGTATTTTTGTTAAAAAATTGTTAAACATGGTTTTGGTTCAATACTATGGATAATTTTAGCATTGGACATGCAAAAGTGACCATACCGTGGTACCAATCAGATAATAAACATTTATTTTCGATTGTCACTTTAAAGAATACGTTGTTTATTGTAAGCTACATGGGCTGGATTCTAGAATACCTACCACACTTAAAATAGCAATTTTTTTGTTGCAATGTTTTTTTTTAGCTAAAGTATGATGAAGAATTATAAAATTCGGGCGCGGAAGCAAATATTTTGTAACAAACTTGTTGACACTTTTGTAAATAATTATATTTTGTTAATTTGTATTTTTGTGAATTGAGACAGTTGGCGGAGTTTTTGTTGACAGATAAAAAACAAGAGAGAGTCAGGGGATGTTGATAGTAACACTCGACATAAAAAAGTGTTCGGATATTTAAACTAATTGGAGAGTCAACGGTTAATCGTGAAGCTAGTGGTGTGAACTAGGCTCAAATCCAGAGCCATACCGTCCAGATCCTGTTTTCACAACATCCTGCGAGATCCAACTCGTCCCGTTCCTGTTTCCGTTATATCCTGCGAGATCTAGCTTTCTCTCACGATTTAGAGCTAAGTTTAATTTATTTAAAATAATAATTGCTTATGTATGCAACAGTGTACAGAGAATCCTTATAATTTGTATTTCCATAAATTAATAAATCTGTCCATCTTGTTCCTTTATATCTGTTTATAAATCTTCTTACTACGGTGAGATTGTTACATTGGCGCCAAAATTGTAGCCTGAGTACACTGTTGTAGGTACTTAAACAATACTAGCTACGATGACACGTAGAAATACTCGTACGAATACTTTAAATCCGACGCTAGATGCGGAGGATAAAATGGATAAATTAGAAAAGTTAGTGTTTGAATTAACACATAACATGTCTGTAATGCAATCCAATTTAAATCAGTTCATGAAAAATAGTAATAATGCTAAGGCCGAATCTGACAAAAAGAATGACTGTAGTGGGGGGTTATCAAAAACGGAGGCTTCCTATGTAAAATTTAGGGATGATGTGAATACACCTAACATAATTTCTGTTAATGAAAGTCGCGCGTTAGAAGATGCTGGAATACCAGAGGATAAGAAAATTCCGATGGTTATGAGTTGTTTGCGGAGTTCGGCTTTGGATTGGGCTATTTTAAAAGAAAAATCATGCCAAAATTTCCATCATTTTAAGGACCTCTTTTTGAAAAGGTACTGGAACCAGGATGATGAGCGTGAAACTTATGAAAGAATTAAATTTGGCAGATTTGAAAGAGGAAATATGGCTGACTATTTTTTAAAAATTTCTATAGAGGCAACATATCTTTCAGATATGTTATCAGAAAGCAAGCTAATAGATCTAATTAGTAATCATTTTTCACCGGAAATTAAACGAAGTATTTTGATGTTGGGTACTAATGGAATAGATGAAGTAGAGAAATGGCTGAGGAAAATAGATAAAACTTTTGAACAAGAGAATGAAACGCGAAAAATTGGGTTCGGAAGATTCGGAAATTTTTCAGGAAATGCGAATCGAAATCAAAATAACAGCAATATGCCAGATACGCGTAAAAGTAAAAATAATATTGAAAATAATGAATCGAGCGCCGTGCGATCTATTTTTGTGACAAAATCTTCAGTATTACTCAGTGATGAGGATGATACTGACACCAAAAATCAAGAAAATGCCTCACTTATTCAGGTATTTGTAGAAAATGTGAAAACAAATGCTTTAGTAGATTCAGGAAGTAGGGTCACTTGCGTATCACAAAATTTTTATGAAAAACTTATAAAAAGTAATCCAAAATTACCATGTTTGCCAGTAACAAGTGCCACAATAACCTGTGCTTTGAAGCAAACACAGCGTATTAACAAACAAATAATGGTAAAATGTGACATAGGGGGATATAAAAGTCATATTAATTGTTTAGTATGTCCAAAACTAGTTAGAGATATAATCTTAGGCAGTGATTGGCTACAGATGTATAAAGGAATATTAGATTTTTCTAAAAAGATTGTAAGTTTTAAAGAAGATGGAGTAATTGCAGAAATTCCGATAGTGTGTTTTAGAAAAACATCTAATAAACTATCTTTAGAATTAGAAGAAATTATGTTAGAAACACACCACTTAGAACCAATTAAAACACAAACGTTAGATGTTAAGACTGAAATTGAAAATTTGAAGACGAAACAAAAGTTATTGATATAAAGGTAAAGGAAGACCTAATGAAAATGTTAAAAGAATTTAAAGATAGGGGAACCAAATCCTTAATTAGACATTTTTCCAAAAGATTATGGAGTTGAGAATGTTAATCAAAAAGTTATTTTAGCCCGTGAAAGATTAGTTGCTAAAGCGGAACGGCGGAAATTGCGACATAATAGACGACATAAAGTTACATTATTTGAATGTGGAGATCAAGTTTAGGTGAAGCACCGTCAATCATCTGCAAAAGATAAAACAATTAAAAAATTATTTCTACTGTATGAGGGACCATATGTTATTGCCCAAATAATAGGTCATAATTCTTATTTAACTATTGGTCAGAATAAAAGCCTTTGGGTGTTCACAATATCCAAAACTTAAAGCCTTATAAACCACCTTGTAATCTAATATGTAGTTAAACTATGACAGATTTGTTTTTGTAAAAAGTTGAATAATCTGACATAATTAAACAAGGGGGGTAATGTAACAAACTTGTAGACACCTTTGTAAATAATTATATTTTGTTAATTTGTATTTTTGTGAATTGAGAGAGTTGGCGGAGTTTTTGTTGACAGATAAAAAACAAGAGAGAGTCAGGGGGTGTTGATAGTAACACCCGACATGAAAAAGTGTTCGGATATTTAAACTAATTGGAGAGTCAACGGTTAATCGTGAAGCTAGTGGTGTGAACTAGGCTCAAATCCAGAGCCATACCGTCCCGATCCTGTTTTCAAAACATCCTGCGAGATCCAACTCGTCCCGTTCCTTTTTCCATCATATACTGCGAGATCCAGCTTTCTCTCACGATTTAGAGCTAAGTTTAATTTATTTAAAATAATTATTGTTTATGTATGCAACAGTGTACAGAGAATCCTTATTATTTGTATTTCCATAAATTAATAAACGTGTCAATCTTGTTCCTTTATTTCTGTTTTTAAATCTTACTACTACGGTGAGATTGTTACAATTTATATGATTTTTTACAAAAATAAAGTCAGATTTTACCTATTCTTCATGAATATTTGTATATTGTAAGCTACATGAACTGAAATCTAGAATATCTACCACACTTGAAATAGCAATTGTCTTGTTGCAATGTTTTTTTTTAGCTAAATTATGATGAAGAATTATAATATTCGGGCGCAAAATCTAATATTTATATGATTTTTTACAAAAATAAAGTCAGATTTTACCTATTCTTTATGAATACGTTGTATATTGTGAGCTACATGGGCTGGATTCTAGAATACCTACCACATTTGAAATAGCAATTTTCTTGTTGCAATGTTTTCTTTTAGCTAAAATATGATGAAAAATTATAAAATTCGGGCGCGGAAGCAAATATTTATATGATTTTTTACAAAAATAAAGTCAGATTTTAACTATTCTTGATGAATACGTTGTATATTATGAGATACATGGGCTGGATTCGAGAATACCTACCACACATGAAATAGCAATTTTCTTGTTGCAATGTTTCCTTTTAGCTAATATATGATAAAGAAATGTAAAATTCGGGCGCGGAAGCAAATATTTATATGATTTTTTATAAAAATAAAGTCAGATTTTACATATTTTTGATGAATACATTGTACATACATTTTATCTATTCTTGAAATGGATATTTTTGTTAAAACATTTATATACATGCTTTTGGATCTATACTATGGATAATTTTAGCATTGGGCATGCAAAAGTGACCACAATGTGGTACCAATCAGATAATAAACATTCATTTTCAGATGTCATTTTAATGAATACGTTGTATATTGTAAGCTACACGGGCTGGATTCTAGAATACCTACCATACTTGAAATAGCAATTTTCTTGTAGCCATGTTTTCTTTTAGCTAAAATATGATGAAAAATTATAAAATTCGGACGCGGAAGCAAATATTTGTATGATTTTTTACAAAAATAAAGTCAGAATTTGTCTATTCTTGATGAATGTTTTTTTTCAGCTAAAATATGATAAAGAATTATAAAATTCGTGCGCGGAAGCAAATATTTATATGATTTTTTACCAAAATAAAGTCAGATTTTACCTATTCTTGATGAATACGTTGTATATTGTAAGCTACATGGGCTGGATTCTAGAATACCTACCACACTTAAAATAGGAATTTTCTTGTTGCAATGTTTTCTTTTAGCTAAAATATGATGAAGAATTATAAAATTCAGGCGCGGAAGCAAATATGTATAAGATTTTTTACAAAAATAATGTCAGATTTTACCTTTTCTTGATGAACACGTTGTATATTGTAAGCTACATGGGCTGGATTCTAGTATACCTACCACACTTGAAATAGCAATTTTCTTGTTGCAATGTTTTCTTTTAGCATGATAAAAAATTATAAAATTCGGGCACAGAAGCAAATAGTAATGTGATTATTTACAAAAATAAAGTCAGATTTTACCTTTTCTTGATGAATACTTTGTATATTGTAAGCTACATGGGCTGGATTCTGGAATACCTACCACACTTAAAATAGCAATTTTCCTGTTGCAACGTTTTCTTTTAGCTAAAATATGATGAAAATCTATAAAATTCCGGCGCGGAAGCAAATATTTATATGATTTTTTGCAAAAAATAAAGTCAGAATTTACCTTTTCTTGAAGAATACTTTGTATAATGTAAGCTACATGGGCTGGATTCTAGAATACCTACAACACTTGAAATAGCAATTTTCTTGTTGCAATGTTTTCTTTTAGCTAAAATTTGATGAAGAATTATAAAATTCGGTCGCGGAAGCAAATATTTATATGATTATTTACAAAAATAAAGTCAGATTTTACCTTTTCTTGATGAATACTTTGTATATTGTAAGCTACATGGGCTGGATTCTAGAATACCTACCACACTTGAAATAGCAATTTTCTTGTTGCAATGTTTTCTTTTAGCTAAAATATGATAAACAATTATAAAATTCGGGCGCGGAAGCAATTATTTATGATATTTTACAAAAATAAAGTCAGATTTTACCTATTCTTGATTAATACGTTGTATATTGTAAGCTACATGGGCTGGATTATAGAATACCTACCATACATGAAATAGCAATTTTCTTGTTGCAATGTTTTTTTTTTTTAGCTAAAATGTATTAAAGAATTATAAAATTCGGGCGCGGAAGCAAATATTTATATGATTTTTACAAAAATAAAGTCAGATTACCTATTCTTGAAATGGATATTTTTGGTAAAACATTCATATACATACTTTTAGACCTATACTATGGATAATTTTAGCATTGGACATGCAAAAGTGACCATAACGTAATACCAATCAGATAATAAACATTCATTTTCGGGTGTCATTTTAATGAATACGTTGTATATTTTAAGCTATATGGGCTGTATTCTACAATACCTACCACACTTGAAATAGCAATTTTCTTGTTGCAATGTTTTCTTTTAGCTAAAATATGTTGAAGAATTATAAAATTTGGGCGCGGAAGCAAATATTTATATGATTTTTTACAAAAATTAAATCAGAATTTACCTATTCTTGATGAATACAATGTATATTGTAAGCTACATGGGCCGGATTCTAGAATACCAACCACACTTGAAATAGCAATTTTGTTGTTGCAATGTTTTCTTTTAGCTAAAATATGATGAAAAATTAAAAAAATTCAGGCGCGAAATGAATACTTTGTATATTGTAAGCTACATGGGCTGAATTCTAAATACCTACCACACTTGAAATATCATTTTTCTTGTTGCAATGTTTTCTTTTAGCTAAAATATGATGAAAAATTTTAAAATTCCGGCTCGAAAGTAATTATTTATATGATTTTTTACAAAAATAAAGTCAGATTTTATCTATTTTTGAAATGGATATTTTTGTTAAAACATTCATATACATTATTTGGATCTATACTATGGATAATTTTAGCATTGGACATGCAAAAGTGACCATAACGTAATACCAATCAGATAATAAACATTAATTTTCAGGTGTCATTTTAATGAATACGTTGTATATTGTAAACTACAAGGGCTGGATTCTAGAATACGTACCACACTTGAAATAGCAATTTTCTTGTTGCAATGTTTTCTTTTAGCTAAAATATGATGAAGAATTATAAAATTCGGGCGCGGAAGCAAATATTTATATGATTTTTTACAAAAAATTAAGTTAGATTTTACCTATTCTTGCTGAATACGTTGTATATTGTAAGCTACATGGGCTGTATTCTAGAATACCTACCACACTTGAAATAGCAATTTTCTTGTTGCAGCGTTTTCTTTTATCTAAAATATGATGAAAAATTTAAAAAATTTGGGCACGGAAGCAAATATTTATATGATTTTTTACAAAAATATAGTCAGACTTTACTTATTCTTGATGATTACTTTGTATATTGTAAGCTACATGGGCTGGATTCTAGAATAACTTTTTTTTTTTTTGTATCTCCTAAGAATTTTACAATCTATCTAAATATAAGATAATAAGTAAAAATATAACAGCAAATGAATTTTATGAGGAGCATTTGTCCACTGACAAAAACTCGAAATATTAACTATATAATGTTAGCTAAATCTATCTACTAAATCTAATGGTTTAAAACTTTTTAATCGTCGTATGTCCTCACTGCTGTCTAACAATTTCACTGCACTTGTGTTCGGGTGGGCTTCAAGTCTTTTAAGATATTTGGTACTAAATTGTTCGATTGTTTCTTTCACTGTGCACATGTTGAGGTCTCTGTGGATGTTTACATTTGGCACATACCAAGGAGCATTTGTAATTGTTCGGAGGCACTTAGATTGAAAGCGTTGAAGTATTTCAATATTGGAGTTGCTTGCTGTTCCCCAGAGTTGTATTCCATACGTCCAGACTGGTTTAAAGATGCTTTTATATATCAGTAGTTTGTTTTCCAGTGACAGTTTGGAAGTTCTACCTAATAGCCAATAGTGCTGCCTGAATTTTAGTCCCAGTTGTTTTCTTTTTGAGAAGATGTGTTTACGCCATGTTAGTCTTCTATCAAGATGTATTCCTAGATATCTTGTTTCTTCAGTTTGCTGTAGCGGTTGGTTATTGAGTGTTACCACAGGACACGTACTTTTATTCAAGGTAAAGGTTACATGGACTGATTTGGTTTCGTTGGCTTTTATTCTCCAGATTTTTAGCCACTTTTCGATTTTTTTAAGCTGTATTTGAAGAAGATGTGACGCCTCTGCTGAATTTTTATGACAAGCTAGGATTGCTGTGTCATCAGCAAATGTGGCAACTGTAGAATTTGGAGTTGTTGGAATATCAGCCGTGTAAATGAGGTAGAGAATAGGTCCAAGAACACTACCTTGGGGTACTCCTGATTTGATTGGGTATAATGGACTACATTCTTCTTTGTATTTTACTGTAAAATATCTGTTTGTTAGATAGGATTCTAGGATTTGATAGAAGGTATGAGGGATGTTACTTTTTAATTTATATAGCAGGCCAATATGCCACACTTTATCGAACGCTTGCGAAACATCTATAAAAGCTGCTGAACAGTAGTGTTTTCTTTCAAATGTTTTGTTTATTACGTCGACTACTCTATGAACCTGCTCAATAGTTGAGTGTTGTTTTCGGAAGCCAAACTGATGATCAGGAATTCGCATAAGTATGGGCTCCAGTCTTGTGATGAAAAGTTTTTCAAATACTTTTGAAAGTACAGGTAGTAAACTTATTGGACGATAGGACGATGTTTCCTCAGCGGGTTTCCCTGGTTTGTGTATAAGAATAATTTGAGCTACTTTCCATTGTGATGGGAAAACTCCAAGTCTTAAGATTGTGTTAAATATATAAGTTATAAGAATGATTGCTTTAAATGGGAGTTGTCTTAAAATTTTTCCAGAGATTAAATCGTATCCGGGAGTTTTTTTTTGGATTTATATGTTTGCATATTATCTCGAGAACATCCTTCGGTTTAAAATGTCGTATAGGATAATCCAACTGAAAGGGATGTTCTAACGTGTTGTATATGAATTGTTCATCTTCTGGTGGTATCGAGGGTGGAAAAGGTTGGAATACTTTTGTTAGGTGATTTGCAAAGGCTAGAGCTTTGTCAGAGTCAGTCCTTGCCCATAGTCCGCCTTCTTTCCTAATAGGTGGAATGTGTTGTTGGGGCTGTTTGATTTTTTTCGTTGCTTTCCATAATGAGTAGTCACTTGCTTCTGTTGCTGATAAATTCTCAAGATAGTTTTGAATTGTTTCATTTTTTTCTTGTTGCAATATTTTTTTCAAGTCTTTGGTGGCTTTATTTAATTTACTTTTTACTTGGGGGTCTCGAGTTGTCTGCCAGATTCTTCTAATTTTCCGTTTATGGGCTATTAAATGTTTGATGTACGCTGGTATGTTTGTTACAGTATTACAAGATTTTTGTATTGGGGTCGATTGCCAAGTTGATTCCTGAATTGATTTTGTTAAATGTTCTACAGCATTATCTAAGTCTTCTTGAGATTTTAAGTTGACATTTAACGAGATTTTACTTTCTAGTATGTTCCTGAATTTGTGCCAATTCGTTTTTTTATTACAGAGAGAGGCGGGTTTATCTACTTTTGGTATTTGTGTACTGAATATTAGAATTACGGGTGAGTGGTCTGATGATAAATCTACGCAGGATTCTACTTTAAAATATTTTTCTGATTTTCCACTGACTACGAAAAAGTCAAGTAGACCAGGTATTTTATTTGGGTCAGTCGGCCAGTAGGTTGGTTCTCCAGTTGAAAGGGTTATGTAATGTTTATTCTGAATAGTTTTGAGTAATTCTCTTCCTCTTGGTGTAATGAGTCTCGATCCCCAAATTTGGTGTTTAGCATTGTAATCTCCACCAGCAATGAATTTATTTCCCAATGTATTAAAAAAGGTAGTACATTCTTCGTTTTTAATTATATGTTTCGGTGGCATATAAATTGCTGACACTACAAAAGATTCCGATAGCGTTTCAATTTTTATATTTGTGGCTTGCAAATATTCTTTCTGGTATTTTACAAGTTCATAATGATTAATTGAATTTTTTACAATAATTACAGTTCCACCATGAGCCGTTCCGTCAGGATGATTTGTTGAATATATTGAATAATTTGGTATTTTAAGGTAGTTTTTATTCGTGAAATGAGTTTCTGATATAAGTATTATATCTAGTTGGTGGTTAATAATAAATGATTTTAATTCTTGGCTATGTTGAGCCAAGCCGTTGGCATTCCATAATACAATTTTCATCTGAGTATTCATTTTATTTTTGAAATTAATGTTGTTAAAATATTTAACATTGTGTCCATACGTTCCATTAGTTTACATAACATTTGTTCTAGATTTTTATTAGAATTACCTTGTGTGTTTATTTCCGGGGTAACGATTTCATTAGCTGGCGTCTCGACCTGTGAATTTTTTGCAGTATTTGCATTAATATTAGTAGGTTGCTGATTAGACATTTTTGCAACACTTGCATATGTATTGTTATTGTTTACATATTGTGCTGGACGGATGTTGACATTATTATTTGTAGGTCGTTGAGTAATTTGTTTAGTACGTAAAGTGGGATATTTTCTTTTTTGAATCTCTCTGTATATTGCGCAACCTTTGTAATATGCAGGGTGTTTTCCATCACATAAGGCACAGGTTGCATCTGTATTAGATGGTTTTTCACACGTAGATGTATGATGATTTTTCCCACATTTCACACAGCGTGCTTGCCGCTCGCAGTAGTTATGGGTATTTCCGTATCTTTGGCAATTAGTACACTGTACGATTTGTCGTTTTACTCGCGGAGGTTCGAATTCAATTTTGCAGTTTAATAAATATTTAATGTCGTATACTTTTTTATTATTTTCCTGCTGTTCTAAGTCCACATAAAACATGGGAAGCGGCTGTTTAGTTTTCCAATTTTTAATATTGTGAATATTAATAACTTTGTGACCATACGACTCTATTTCAGTTTTCAAATATTTTATATCCGCAGAGTAGTGGATATTTCGTAGGACTGTTCTAAAGTTTCTTTTCTGTTTTAACTGATATGTATGAAAAGCCGTTTTTTTCTCTGTTAAGGTCTTAATGATTTTTGTGTAACTCTCAGATGTATGGGGTTGGACTTTAACCTGATTGTTTGACATTGATTTTAAAAAATAATCATCCTTGGCTACTAAGTTCAATATTTCCAGTAATGGTTGCAATTTTATTATATCAGGAATAAAAATAGGTGGCGGTTTAGGTTCTCGTTTTTCAACTGTATTTTCGTCATCATTATCATTTTCTTGGTCTTGATTAGTTAATTCCTGGAATCTATTTTGAGTATTTATCCTTACCACAAAATCAGTTAGAGTTTTTTGACTGACGTTCCTGCTGTTAATTTCTGGACTGTTTCGTTTTGTTTTGTTTGATTTAACTGTTTGCCATTCTGAGCTACTGTTCGCGCTGTTCGATAAAGGTGGAAAAATCTGGGTGTATCCTGTAGGAGAGTTTTGAGTTTGAGGCTGATTTTCGATTTCGGATATCTGTGTAAAGGGAATTGGATTATTAGTTTGGAGAGGATTCTGAGAAGCGTCCGTTATGGGGTTGGCTGGGGGCGTATTGGTTGATGAAAGTGTCTGAGGATAAGTCGTAGTTGGTGTTGTATTGGAATTTCTAGGTGGTGAATGGTTAACAGGCATAGCTAGGTTGGTTAGGGATGTGCCGGGTTGATTTACTGAGCTTGGCTGGTTTCTAAGTACCAATGCTGCATTCTTAAGCTCTGGCGGTATAGATGTTTTGCCGCTAGGTGGAATCAAAAAGAAGACGCCGTCTCTTTTTGTTATTTTAGCTATTGACTTTTCAATCTTCTTCGACATACTTCATTGCGATGAACACAGGAAATAAATTTGCACTGTAAGCACACACTGTATGACACACTTTTCGACACTGAATAACTAGAATAACTAGACTAGAATAACTACCACACTTGAAATAGCAATTTTATGTTGCAATGTTATCTTTTAGCTAAAATATGATGAAGAATTATAAAATTTGGGCAGGGAAGCAAATATTTATATCATTTTTTACAAAAATAAAGTCAGATTTTACCTATTCCTGATGAATACGTAGTATATTGTAAGCTACATGAGCTGGATTCTAGAATACCTACCACTCTTGAAATAGCAATTTGCTTGTTGCAATGTTTTCTTTTAGCTAAAATATGATGAAGAATTATAAATTTCGCGCGCGGAAGCAAATATTTATATGATTTTTTACAAAAGTAAAGTCAGATTTTACCTATTCTTGATGAATACGTTGTATATTGTAAGCTACATGGGCTAGATTCTAGAATATTTACCACACTTGAAATAGCAATTTTCTTGTTGCAACGTTTTCTTTTAGCTAAAATATGATGAAAAATTATAAAACTCGGGCGCGGAAGCAAATATTTATATGATTTTTTACAACAATTAAGTCAAATTTTACCTATACTTGAAATGTATATTTTTGTTAAAACATTCATATTCATGCTTTAGGGTCTAGACTATGAATAATTTTAGCATTGGACATGCAAAAGTGACCATAACGTGGTACGAATCAGATAATAAATATTCAATTTTCGGGTGTCATTTTAATGATTACGTTGTATATTGTAAGCTACGTGGGCTGGATTCTAGAATACCTATCACACTTGAAATAGCAATTTCCTTGTTACAATGTTTTTTTTAGCTAAAATACGATATAAAATTATTAAATTCGGGCGCGGAAGCAAATATTTATATGATTTTTTACAAAAATAGTGTCAGATTTTACCTTTTCTTGATTAATACGTTGTATATTGTAAGCTACATGGGCTGGATTTTAGAATACCTACCACACTTGAAATAGCAATTAACTTGTTGCAATGTTTTCTTTTAGCTAAAATATGATGAAGAATTATATAATTCGGGCGCGGAAGCAAATATTTATATGATTTTTTACAAAAATAAAGTCAGATTTTACCTATTCTTGATGAAAACGTTGTATATTGTAAGCTACATGGGCTGGATTCTAGAATACCTATCACACTTGAAATATCAATTTTCTTGTTGCAATGTTTTCTTTTAGCTAAAATATGATGAAAAATTTTAAAATTCCGGCGCGGAAGCAAATATTTATATGATTTTTTACAAAAATAAAGTCAGAATTTACCTATTCTTGATGATTACGTTGTATATTGTAAGCTAGGTGGGCTGGATACTAGAATACCTACCACACTGGAAATAGCAATTTTCTTGTTGCAATGTTTTCTTTTAGCTAAAATATGATGAAAAATTATGAAATTCGGGCGCGGAAGCAAATATTTATATGACTTTTTACAAAAATAAAATCAGATTTTACCTTTTTTTGATGAATACTTTGTATATTGTAAGCTCCATGGGCTGGATTCTAGAATAT
Source organism: Stenolophus ochropezus (assembly GCA_035578165.1). Classification (NCBI taxonomy): domain Eukaryota; kingdom Metazoa; phylum Arthropoda; class Insecta; order Coleoptera; family Carabidae; genus Stenolophus; species Stenolophus ochropezus. The sequence goes on along the minus strand of JAQOWZ010000066.1, from coordinate 30,038 downwards.
TTACCACACTTGAAATAGCCATTTTCTTATTGCAATATTTTCTTTTAGCTAAAATATGTTGAAGAATTATAAAATTTGGGCGCGGAAGCAAATATTTATAAGATTTTTTACAAAAATAAAGTCAGAATTTACCTATTCTTGATGAATACAATGTATATTGTAAGCTACATGGGCCGGATTCTAGAATACCTACCACACTTGAAATAGCAATTTTGTTGTTGCAATGTTTTCTTTTAGCTAAAATATGATGAAAAATTAAAAAAATTCAGGCGCGAAATGAATACTTTGTATATTGTAAGATACATGGGCTGAATTCAAAATACCTACCACACTTGAAATATCAATTTTCTTGTTGCAATGTTTTCTTTTAGCTAAAATATGATGAAAAATTTTAAAATTCCGGCTCGAAAGCAATTATTTATATGATTTTTTACAAAAATATAGTCAGATTTTATCTATTTTTGAAATGGATATTTTTGTTAAAACATTCATATACATTATTTGGATCTATACTATGGATAATTTTAGCATTGGACATGCAAAAGTGACCATAACGTAATACCAATCAGATAATAACATTAATTTTCAGGTGTCATTTTAATGAATACGTTGTATATTGTAAACTACACGGGCTGGATTCTAGAATACGTACCACACTTGAAATAGCAATTTTCTTGTTGCAATGGTTTCTTTTAGCTAAAATATGATGAAGAATTATAAAATTCGGACGCGGAAGCAAATATTTATGATTTTTTACAAAAAATTAAGTTAGATTTTAACTATTCTTGCTGAATACGTTGTATATTGTAAGCTACATGGGCTGTATTCTAAAATACCTACCACACTTGAAATAGCAATTTTCTTGTTGCAGTGTTTTCTTTTATGTAAAATATGATGAAAAATTTAAAAAATTTGGGCACGGAAGCAAATATTTATTTGATTTTTTACAATAATATAGTCAGACTTTACTAATTCTTGATGATTACGTTGTATATTGTAAGCTACATGGGTTGGATTCTAGAATAACTACCACACTTGAAATAGCAATTTACTTGTTGCAATGTTATCTTTTAGCTAAAATATGATGAAGAATTATAATATTTGGGCGCGGAAGCAAATATTTATATAATTTTTTACAAAAATAAAGTCAGATTTTACCTATTCTTGATAAATACGTAGTGTATTGTAAGCTACATGGGCTGGATTCTAGAATACCTACCACACTTGAAATAGCCATTTTCTTATTGCAATGTTTTCTTTTAGCTAAAATATGTTGAAGAATTATAAAATTTGGGCGCGGAAGCAAATATTTATAAGATTTTTTACAAAAATAAAGTCAGAATTTACCTATTCTTGATGAATACAATGTATATTGTAAGCTACATGGGCCGGATTCTAGAATACCTAACACACTTGAAATAGCAATTTTGTTGTTGCAATGTTTTCTTTTAGCTAAAATATGATAAAGAATTATAAAATTCGTGCGCGGAAGCAAAAATTTATATGATTTTTTACAAAAATAAATTCAGAGTCTACCTATTCTTGATGAATACGTTGTATATTGTAAGCTAGGTGGGCTGAATTCTAGAATACCTACCACACTTGAAATAGCAATTTTTTTGTTGCAATGTTTTCTTTTAGCTAAAATATAATGAAAAATTATAAAATTTGGGCACGGAAGCATATATTTATATGATTTTTGTTATCTTTTATCTAAAATATGATAAAGAATCATAAAATTCGAACGCGAAAGCAAATATTTACATGATTTTTTACAAAACTAAAGTCAGATTTTACCTATTCTTGAAAAGGATATATTTGTTAAAACATTCATATTCATGCTTTAGGAACTATACTACGGATAATTTTAGCATTGGACATGCAAAAGTGACCATAACGTGGTACGAATCAGTTAATAAACTTTCAATTTTCGGGTGTCATTATAATGAATACGTTGTATATTGTAAGCTACGTGGGCTAGATTCAAGAATACCTACCACACTTGAAATAGCAATTTTCTTGTTGCAGTGTTTTCTTTTATCTAAAATATGATGAAAAATTTAAAAAATTTGGGCACGGAAGCAAATATTTATATGATTTTTTACAAAAATATAGTCAGACTTTACTAATTCTTGATGATTACGTTGTATATTGTAAGCTACATGGGCTGGATTCTAGAATAACTACCACACTTGAAATAGCAATTTACTTGTTGCAATGTTATCTTTTAGCTAAAATATGATGAAGAATTATAAAATTTGGGCGCGGAAGCAAATATTTATATCATTTTTTACAAAAATAAAGTCAGATTTTACCTATTCTTGATAAATACGTAGTATATTGTAAGCTACATGGGCTGGATTCTAGAATACCTACCACTCTTGAAATAGCAATTTTCTTGTTGCAATGTTTTCTTTTAGCTAAAATATGTTGAAGAATTATAAATTTCGCGCGCGGAAGCAAATATTTATATGATTTTTTACAAAAGTAAAGTCAGATTTTACCTATTCTTGATGAATACGTTGTATATTGTAAGCTACATGGGCTAGAATCTAGAATATTTACCACACTTGAAATAGCAATTTTCTTGTTGCAACGTTTTCTTTTAGCTAAAATATGATGAAATATTATAAAACTCGCGCGCAGAAGCAAATATTTATATGATTTTTTACAACAATTAAGTCAGATTTTACCTATACTGGAAATGTATATTTATGTTAAAACATTCATATTCATGCTTTAGGGTCTAGACGATGAATAATTTTAGCATTGGACATGCAAAAGTGACCATAACGTGGTACGAATCAGATAATAAATATTCAATTTTCGGGTGTCATTTTAATGAATACGTTGTATATTGTAAGCTACGTGGGCTGGATTCTAGAAAACCTATCACACTTGAAATAGCAATTTCCTTGTTACAATGTTTTTTTTTAGCTAAAATATAATATAGCATTATTAAATTCGGGCGCGGAAGCAAATATTTATATGATTTTTTACAAAAATAGTGTCAGATTTTACCTTTTCTTGATTAATACGTTGTATATTGTAAGCTACATGGGCTGGATTTTAGAATACCTACCACACTTGAAATAGCAATTAACTTGTTGCAATGTTTTCTTTTAGCTAAAATATGATGAAGAATTATAAAATTCGGGCGCGGAAGCAAATATTAATACGATTTTTAAAAAATTAATATCAGATTTTACCTTTTCTTGATAATTACGTTGTATATTGTAAGCTACATGAGCTGGATTATAGAATGACTACTACACTGGAAATAGCAATTTTCTTTTTGCAATGTTTTCTTTTAGCTAAAATATGATAAAAAATTATAAAATTCGGGCGCGGAAGCAAATAATAATATGATTTTTAAAAAAATAATATCAGATTTTACCTTTTCTTGATAATTACGTTGTATATTGTAAGCTACATTAGCTGTATTCAAGAATGCCTACCGCACTTGAAATAGTAATTTCCTTTTTGCAATGTTTTCTTTTATTTAAATATGATAAAGAATTATAAAATTCGGGCGCGGAAGCAAATATTTATATGATTTTTTACAAAAATAAAGTCAGAATTTACCTATTCTTGATGATTACGTTGTATATTTTAAGCTAGGTGGGCTGGATTCTAGAATACCTACCACACTGGAAATAGCAATTTTCTTGTTGCAATGTTTTCTTTTAGCTAAAATATGATAAAAAATTATAAAATTCGGGCGCGAAAGCAAATATTAATATGATTTTAAAAAAAATAATATCAGATTTTACCTTTTCTTGATAATTACGTTGTATATTGTAAGCTACATTAGCTGTATTCAAGAATGCCTACCGCACTTGAAATAGTAATTTCCTTTTTGCAATGTTTTCTTTTATTTAAATATGATAAAGAATTATAAAATTCGGGCGCGGAAGCAAATATTTATATGATTTTTTACAAAAATAAAGTCAGAATTTACCTATTCCTGATGATTACGTTGTATATTGTAAGCTAGGTGGGCTGGATTCTAGAATACCTACCACACTGGAAATAGCAATTTTCTTGTTGCAATGTTTTCTTTTAGCTAAAATATGATGAAAAATTATAAAATTCGGGCGCGGAAGCAAATATTTATATGACTTTTTACAAAAATTAAATCAGAGTTTACCTTTTTTTGATGTATACTTTGTATATTGTAAGCTACATGGGCTGGATTCTAGAATACCTACGACACTTGAAATAACAATTTTCTTATTGCAATGTTTTCTTTTAGCTAATATATGATGAAGAATTATAAAATTCGGGTGCGGAAGCAAATATTTATATAATTTTTTACAAAAATAAAGTCAGATTTTACCTATTCTTGAAATGGATATTTTTGTTAAAACATTCATATACATGCTTTTTGGATCTATACTATGGATAATTTTAGCATTGGACATGCAAAAGCGACCATAACGTTGTACCAATCAGATAATAAACATTCAATTTTTGGGTGTCATTTTAATAAATACGTTGTATATTGGAAGCTACATTTGCTGGATTGTAGAATACCTACCACACATAAAATAGCAATTTTCTTGTTGCAATGTTTTCTTTTAGCTAAAATATGATAAAGAATTATAAAATTCGGGCGCGGAAGCTAATATTTATATGATTTTTTACAAAAATTATGTCAGATTTTACCTATTCTTGATAAATATCTTGTATATTGTAAGCTACATGGGCTGGATTCTAGAATACCTACGACACTTGAAATAGTCATTTTCTTATTGCAATGTTTTCTTTTAGCTAAAATATGTTGAAGAATTATAAAATTTGGGCGCGGAAGCAAATATTTATATGATTTTTTACAAAAATAAAGTCAGAATTTACCTATTCTTGATGAATACAATGTATATTGTAAGCTACATGGGCCGGATTCTAGAATACCTACCACACTTGAAATAGCAATTTTGTTGTTGCAATGTTTTCTTTTAGCTAAAATATGATGAAAAATTAAAAAAATTCAGGCGCGAAATGAATACTTTGTATATTGTAAGATACATGGGCTGAATTCTAAATACCTAATACACTTGAAATATCAATTTTCTTGTTGCAATGTTTTCTTTTAGCTAAAATATGATGAAAAATTTTAAAATTCCGGCGCGGAAGCAATTATTTATATGATTTTTTACAAAAATATAGTCAGACTTTACTAATTCTTGATGATTACGTTGTATATTGTAAGCTACATTGGCTGGATTCTAGAATAACTACCACACTTGAAATAGCAATTTACTTGTTGCAATGTTATCTTTTAGCTAAAATATGATGAAGAATTATAAAATTTGGGCGCGGAAGCAAATATTTATATCATTTTTTACAAAAATAAAGTCAGATTTTACCTATTCTTGATAAATACGTAGTATATTGTAAGCTACATGGGCTGGATTCTAGAATACCTACCACTCTTAAAATAGCAATTTTCTTGTTGCAATGTTTTCTTTTAGCTAAAATATGTTGAAGAATTAAAAATTTTGCGCGCGGAAGCAAATATTTATATGATTTTTTACAAAAGTAAAGTCAGATTTTACCTATTCTTGATGAATACGTTGTATATTGTAAGCTACATGGGCTAGATTCTAGAATATTTACCACACTTGAAATAGCAATTTTCTTGTTGCAACGTTTTCTTTTAGCTAAAATATGATGAAAAATTATAAAACTCGGGCGCGGAAGCAAATATTTATATGATTTTTTACAACAATTAAGTCAGATTTTACCTATACTTGAAATGTATATTTTTGTTAAAACATTCATATTCATGCTTTAGGGTCTAGACTATGAATAATTTTAGCATTGGACATGCAAAAGTGACCATAACGTAATACGAATCAGTTAATAAACTTTAAATTTTCGGTTGTCATTATAATGAATACGTTGTATATTGTAAGCTACGTGGGCTAGATTCTAGAATACCTACCACACTTGAAATAGCAATTTTCTTGTTGCAATGTTTTCTTTTAGCTAAAATATGATAAAAAATTATAAAATTCGGGCGCGGAAACAAATATTAATATGATTTTTAAAAAAATAATATCAGATTTTACCTTTTCTTGATAATTACATTGTATATTGTAAGCTACATTAGCTGTATTCAAGAATGCCTACCGCACTTGAAATAGTAATTTCCTTTTTGCAATGTTTTCTTTTATTTAAATATGATAAAGAATTATAAAATTCGGGCGCGGAAGCAAATATTTATATGATTTTTTAAAAATAAAGTCAGAATTTACCTATTCTTGATGATTACGTTGTATATTGTAAGCTAGGTGGGCTGGATTCTAGAATACCTACCACACTGGAAATAGCAATTTTCTTGTTGCAATGTTTTCTTTTAGCTAAAATATGATAAAAAATTATAAAATTCGGGCGCGGAAGCAAATATTAATATGATTTTTAAAAAAATAATATCAGATTTTACCTTTTCTTGATAATTACGTTGTATATTGTAAGCTACATTAGCTGTGTTCAAGAATGCCTACCGCACTTGAAATAGTCATTTCCTTTTTGCAATGTTTTCTTTTATTTAAATATGATAAAGAATTATAAAATTCGGGCGCGGAAGCATATATTTATATGATTTTTTACAAAAATAAAGTCAGAATTTACCTATTCTTGATGATTACGTTGTATATTGTAAGCTAGGTGGGCTGGATTCTAGAATACCTACCACACTGGAAATAGCAATTTTCTTGTTGCAATGTTTTCTTTTAGCTAAAATATGATGAAAAATTATAAAATTCGGGCGCGGAAGCAAATATTTATATGACTTTTTACAAAAATAAAATCAGATTTTACCTTTTTTTGATGAATACTTTGTATATTGTAAGCTACATGGGCTGGATTCTAGAATACCTACGACACTTGAAATAACAATTTTCTAATTGCAATGTATTCTTTTAGCTAATATATGATGAAGAATTATAAAATTCGGGTGCGGAAGCAAATATTTATATAATTTTTTACAAAAATAAAGTCAGATTTTACCTATTCTTGAAATGGATATTTTTGTTAAAACATTCATATACATGCTTTTTGGATCTATACTATGGATAATTTTAGCATTGGACATGCAAAAGCGACTATAACGTGGTACCAATCAGATAATAAACATTCAATTTTTGGGTGTCATTTTAATAAATACGTTGTATATTGGAAGCTACATTTGCTGGATTCTAGAATACCTACCACACATGAAATAGCAATTTTCTTGTTGCAATGTTTTCTTTTAGCTAAAATATGATGAAGAATTATAAAATTCGGGCGCGGAAGCTAATATTTATATGATTTTTTACAAAAATTATGTCAGTTTTTACCTATTCTTGATAAATACCTTGTATATTGTAAGCTACATTGGCTGGATTCTAGAATACCTACCACACTTGAAATAGCAATTTTCTTGTTGCATTCTTTTTTTTAGCTAAAATGTTATGAAGAATTATAAAATTCGGGCACGGAAGCAAATATTTTCACAGAGTTTGGTTCGGTTTTGCACAAAGCATAGCGCCGACAGAGGTTGGCAGCAGTGTTTGTGACTAGTTTTCTCAGCTGAGATAAAATATATATACATTTCTTTCTGATTATTTTTTTTCAGTAAATTATTTTTTTCAGGTATTTATACTTAAATATTATCAATTTCACTGAATTTCAAAAAATATATTTAACATTTTCAATTTTTTCACACACGTGCACTGCACATAACCTCACTTATAAAGCATATGTTGCTGTGTCAATATGACACAATTTTTTATTAATTCTTGTGGTTTTTAGGATGAGTGGAAGTCAAAGAGATGTTTCTCTAGATGTCCTAAGGGATTCAAATCCCAAGTACGTCGTGACTATGGAGGAGGAGCTCCTACATAGCCCAACTCCATCCACTTCCAAATTAGAGGAGCCTATCGGAAAGCTCCAACTAAGTGAGCAGAGAAGCAAACTGAGCGGTGCCGCCAGAAAACGCTTTAAGTGGCTCATTAAAAGTGGGCTTAGTGCTGACGAAGCACGTGTCAAAGCCCTACAACCCATGAAAGATAAGGGTCCAAAACGGACCCGGTCCAAGGAATCAACGCCCGAAATGTCTGTTAAAAGGCAAAAAACAGATGCTAAAGACCAACCCAGCAGTGGTGCTCCGCCACCACCTGATAAGGCTACGCCGTCTGTGAGCTTTAAACAGGCAATCCTGGGCACACGCGTCGGCATCCTGCACTATAATTATCCGGAGAATATTTTAGAAACAGGACAGCTGACGAAAATTCAGGATGCAATCCTGGATTTAATTATTAAAGAGGCTAAAGGCTCTGTGAAGCCTAAGTTTCTTGGGACAACCTTTAAGTCCGGATGGCTGAGCGTCAACTGCGCCGACAAAGCCACCGCCGAGTTGCTAATAGGCAAAGTCACAGCTTAAAGCCTTGGGAAGGAGCCCATCTAAAAGCTGTAGAGGAAAAGGATTTGCCGAAGTCCAGCACCGTAAATGCATATTTCTCTAACAGCAAAAACAATTCAACGGATCAGATATTGAATCTGATAGAGGGCCAAAACGAGGGCTTGTATACGCAACAGTGGAGGGTTTTAAAGAGGACAGATGAGGGCTCGGCAGTGCTTCTTACACTGTCCATAGACTTGACGTCCTTAAGCACCCTTAAAAAAGCTGATTTCAAAATCAGCTACAAATTTGGCCAGACAACGATAAGGCTAAAGGGTAAAAAACCCAACAAAAAGCCTAAAGACGTCACTGCTAAAAAAGCCACTACCAGCACTGCTACAGGTAAGCTTAACATAAAAAAGTAGCAGGGAATAATGCCACCAATATTAACACTGGAAATTCCAGATTAAAAGTAGGTAAAGGTAAAGAGGCTGCTTTAAAGCCTCTACCCAATCCCACACCTACACTCTCCAAGACACCACGGGCCGTCGGAATCAGGCACAAAGGGAAACAAGTTCCTAGCTGCGACGCGGCTCTGAACAAAACGTGATGTCCAGCAGTAATATAAAGATGCTGCAAGTGAATCTTTAACACTGCAAAACTGCCTCTGATGTGTTGAACAAAACATTCACTACCACTAACAGCGATATAGTGCTAGTTCAAGAGCCTTATGTGTATGGAGGCGTAGTTAGGAAACTTACTACACCAGTAGGTAAGTTAACCTACTGTAACGAACCAGATGCCATTCCAAGAGCAGCATTGCTCATTACGACATCGATTAAATTCGTAACATTAAATAAATTTATATCTAGGGATTTGGTAGCTGTAGAAGCTACACTGCCTATATCAGGAGGTACGCAAGAGGTAATCATTGCATCGGCGTATTTCCCGGGAGACACGATGGATGCCCCACCTCCGCTGGTAAGGGACCTGATCTCCTACTGCAAACATAGAAACAGAAACCTCATCCTAGGATGTGATGCAAACGCACACCATACAGTAGTACGGACATAAATACAAGGGGTGAGTACCTTTTCGAATTTATTTCTAGTACTAACATAGATATAATAAATAGGGGTAAAGAACCCACTTTTATAACTAAAAACAGGCGAGAGGTATTGGACATTACGTTAGCCACACCTCAAATTAGCTCTGAAATATGTAATTGGCATGTCTCAAATAAAGCCTCAATATCGGATCATAGATATTTAAGGTTCCAGATAAAGGCTAATAAAGAACCTAAAACTCAAATTCGTATTCCGAAACTAACAGACTGGGTCTTGTACGAAGGCCACGTAAAGTGTGAAGTGGAAGAACTTACGAAAATTAATATAAACACAATTGAGGAACTGGAAACAGCCTCTATTGACTTTCATAATGCGCTACACACAGCATATGATAACAGCTGTACAGTAAAGCTTCGACAAAGTACTAGGAAAGTACTTTGGTGGACCGAGGAGCTAAGTAAACAGAGAGTAACTGATAGAAGGTTATACAATAAAACCAAAACCAGTGGCAGCGATGAGAGCTGGGAGCAATATAGAAGTGCCCTAACCTCATATAATAAAAAAATTCGCAGATCTAAAAGGAATGCATGGCGTAGTTTTTGTGAGGGCTTATCAGAAACGCCCACGGTAGCTCGCCTTCAGAAAGTCCTATCAAAACATCATACGAACGAAATAGGCCTACTAAAGAAACCAGACGGGGACTTTACGACAGATTCAAGGGAAACATTGGAGCTTCTTTTAAGCACACACTTCCCAGGATCGTCGTGGCCAGTTGAGGAGGAGGACAATTCATCCGGAGCTACTACTAAGCTAAGCTTAATTAACAGTCTTAACACTGCTTATAATATTTTTACAGAAAACAGAGTTGAATGGGCGATAAATACTACAAGACACCTGGTGGAGATGTCATTTTTTCGGCACTTTTGCAGAAATTCATAAAGGATATACTGCCAATACTCTGCGAACTATACAACACTAATAAACAACTAATAAAGTTAGGATACATTACCACATTGTGGAGGAAAACTAATGTAGTCTTTATACCTAAAGGCCGAGGACGTCCAAGCGTCAAGCCTAAGTCATAAAGACCCATTAGTTTATCATCATTTATAATGAAAGGTATGAAAATGGTCTTAGATCAATACCTTAGGAATGAAGTGATAACTGCTTCACCACTAAACGTAAATCAATTTGCTTATCAGGAAGCAAAATCGACAACTACGGCTCTCCACAGCCTTGTCAATAAAATAGAGAAAACCTTCATGGCAAAAGAAATAGCTCTGGGAATATTTATAGATATTGAGGGTGCCTTTGATAACACCTCCTATAAGTCCATTGAAAAAACTGCTAGGTCAAAAGGTTTCGACCCAGCTGTAGTGGAATGGATAAAAGCCATGCTGCAAAGTCGAACGATTACAGCCTCGATAGAAGGAGAATCAGTAATGATAAAAACCAACAGAGGATGCCCACAAGGTGGGGTTTTATCACCTCTACTCTGGTGTATTGTCATTGATGACCTCCTAAATAGGCTCAATAAAGCTGGCTATTTTGCAAACGGATATGCAGATGACATTGCAATTATGGTCAGAGGACGTAGTGACACCACTATCTCGTACCTTACACAATAAGCTCTAAATCTAGTGCATGAGTAGTGCCTGGAACATGAACTTAGTGTAAACCCTACTAAAAATACAATCGTCCCCTTCACAAAGAGAAAGAAGCTAAATCTTCAAGCTCCCTACTTGAAGGGTACTAGAATTGAGTTTTCTACAGAGGTTAAGTATCTAGGAATCATTCTAGACCAAAAACTCACGTGGAACTCACATATCAACAAGATTAAAAAGAAATCAGCAGTGGCGTTAAACACATGCCGTCGGCTTCTGGGTTAAAATTGGGGACTACAGCCAAAAATGACTCATTGGGCATATACTAGTGTTGTAAGACCCATGATTACCTACGCGTCACTTGTATGGTGGCCAAAAGTGAAACAAATCACTGCGGAAACTACAACGCATGGCCTGCCTCAGTATTACAGGTGCTATGAGTACCTGTCCGACTGCAGCAATGGAAGTGATTCTGGGGCTAACACCTCTACACATTCAGGTGAAAAAAGAGGCGATGCAACAGGCACTGACTCTCTGCAGAACGAAACACTTTATGCCCAGAGATTTCGTAGGCCACTTGGAAATTTTAAGGGAAGTACAACCAGATAAACTGGCCTTGTCTGTCTGTGATAAGATGACAACAAAATACAATTTTGACTACAAGTATAAGGTTGTTATTGGTAATCGCCTTGACTGGGCAACGGAAACACCTGTTGAAAGGGATTCTTTGTCCTGGTACACTGATGGTTCAAAATTGGACACAGGAGGAACTAGAGTAGGTGTGCTTGGCCCAGATTGCCGAATTAAGGAATCCATAGCACCTGCTCCACAATTTTTCAGGCTGAGGTTTATGCAATAAATCTCTGTGCTCAAATAAACCTGGATAAAGGTCTAAAAGGAGCATTAATAGATATAATGTCAGACAGCCAGGCAGCTTTAAAGGCATTGAATGCCTCCATATGTAAATCAAAGCTAATCTGGAACTGCAGGGAGACCCTCCAATTGCTATCCGAAGCAAACCAAGTCACCCAACGGTGGGTACCAGGGCACGAGGGAATCCTAGAAAACGAGAAAGCTGATGACCTTGCAAAAAAGTGGCTAAATTTTCATACCACGGGCCAAAACCTTCATGTGGTCTTCCACAAAGCCACTACAAGAAGGTGGTCAAAAACTGAGAGGAATCTGCCATATCCTCATATTGGAAAAATATTCCAGGCCTCAATCAAGCTCGGAAATTCATTTCCCCAGCTTCGACAAACGCCAAAGAGTTACTAGCTCTCAGCAAAAAGGACCTTAATAAAATAACAGGAATTCTCACTGGCCACTGTACCATTTGCACAAAATTGGTATAGCTGAAAATGAAACCTGTCGACTCTGTGAAGAGGACGAAGAATCGTCGGAACACATACTGTGTGAATGCCCAGCCGAAACTATGCAGAGACTCAATCAACTAGGTAAGAGGTATCTTACGGCAGATGAGATCAAGAACTTGACTCCTGGAGCCATAATCGGCTTCATCAAAAATCTTGATCTACTTCCGAAAAACTAATTAGATTAGATCTTCTAGGTCGCGTTAAAAAAAGCGACAAAACGCTTAAAATCTCACATACATACAATACATACAATACAATGATTTTTTACAAAAATAAAGTCAGATTTTACCTATTCTTGATGAATACGATGTATATTGTAAGCTACATGGGCTGGATTTTAGAATATCTACCACACTTGAAATAGCAATATTCTTGTTGCAATGTTTTCTTTTAGCTAAAATATGTTGAAAATATATAAAATTTGTTTGCGGAAACAAATATTTATATGATTTTTTACAAAATAAATTCAGATTTTAACTTTTCTTGATGTATACTTTGTATATTGTAAGCTACATGGGCAGGATTCTATAATACCTACCACACTTGTGATAGCAATTTTTTTGTTGCAATGTTTTCTTTGAGCTAAAATATGATAAAAAATTATAAAATTCGGGCGCGGACGCAAATATTTATATGATTTTTTACAACAATAAAGTCAGATTTTACCTATTCTTGATGAATACGTTGTATATTGTAAGTTATATGGACTATATTCTATAATACCTACCACACTTGAAATAGCTTTTTTCTTGTTGCAATGTTTTCTTTTAGCTAAAATATGATGAAAAATTACAAAATTCGGGCGCGGAAGCAAATATTTATATGATATTTCACAAAAATAAAGTCAACTTTTACCTTTCCTTGATGAATACTTTGTATATTGTAAGCTACATGGGCTGGATTCTAGAATACCTACCACACTTCAAATAGCACTTTTCTTGATGAAATGTTTTCTTTTAGCTAATATATGATGAAAAATTATAAAATTCGGGCGCGGAAGCAAATATTTATATGATTTTTTACAAAAATAATGTCAGATTTTACCTATTCTTGAAATGGATATATTTGTTAAAACATTCATATACATGCTTTTGGATCTATACTATGGACAATTTTAGCATTGGACATGCAAAAGTGACCTTAACGTGGTACCAACGAGATAATAAACATTCAGTTTCGGGTGTCATTTTAATGAATACGTTGTAAATTGTAAGCTACACGGGCTGGATTCTAGAATACCTACCACACTTGAAATAGCAACTTTCTTGTTGTAATGTTTTCTTTTAGCTAAAATATGATAAAGTATTATAAATTTCGGGCGCGGAAGCAAATATTTAAATGATTTTTTACAAAAATATAGTCAGATTTTACATATTCTTGTTGAATACGTTTTATATTGTAAGCTACCTGGGCTTGATTCTAGAATACCTACCACACTTGAAATAGCAATTTTCTTGTTGCAATGTTTTCTTTTAGCTAAAATATGATGAAAAATTATAAAATTCGGGCGCAGAAGCAAATATTTATATTATGTTTTACAAAATTAATATCAAATTTTACCTATTCTTGATGAATACGTTGCATATTGTAAGCTACATGGGCTGGATTCTAAATCCCTACCACACTTGAAATAGCAATTATCTTGGTGCAATGTTTTTTTTTAGCTAAAATATGATAAAAAATTATAAAATTCGGGCGCGGAGCAAATATTTATATGATTTATTAATAAAGTCAGATTTTACCTATTCTTGAAATGGATATTTTTGTTATAACACTCATATGCATGCTTTTGATTCTATACTATGGATAATTTTAGCATTGGACATGCAAAAGTGACTATAACGTAATACCAATCAGATAATAAACATTAATTTTCGGGTGTCATTTTAATTAATACGTTGTATATTGTAAGCTATATGGGCTGGATTCTAGAATACCTACCACACTTGAAATAGCAATTTTCTTGTTGCAATGTTTTCCTTTAGCTAAAATATGATAAAAAATTATAAAATTCGGGCACGGAAGCTAATATTTATATGATCTTTTACAAAAATAAAGTCAGAATTCACCTTTTCTTGATGAATACTTTGTATATTTAAAGCTACATGGGCTGCATTCTAGAATACCTACCACACTTGAAATAGCAATTTTCTTGTTGCAATGTTTTCTTTTAGCTAAAATATGATAAAAAATTATAAAATTCGGGTTTGGAAGCAAATTTTTATATGATTTTTTACAAAAATAAAGTCAGATTTTACCTTTTCTTGAAATGGATATTTTTGTTAAAACATTCATATACATGCTTTTGGATCTATACTATGGATAATTTTAGCATTGGACATGCAAAAGTGACCATTAGATAATAAACATTCATTTTCGGGTGTCATTTTATTGAATACGTTGTATATTGTAAGTTACATGGGCTGGATTCTAAAATACCTACCACACTTTAAATAGCAATTTTCTTGTTGCAATGTTTTCTTTGAGCTAAAATATGATGAAGAGTTAAAAAATTCGGGCGCGGAAACAAATATATATATATGATGTTTTACAAAAATAAAGTCAGATTTTCCCTATTCTTGATGAATACGTTGTATATTGTAAGCTACATGAGCTGGATTCTAGAATACTTACCATACTTGAAATAACAATATTCTTGTTGCAAAGTTTTTTTTAGCTAAAATATGATGAAGAATTATAAAATTTGGGCGCGGAAGCAAATATTTATATGATTTTTCACAAAAATAAAGTCAGATTTTACCTATAATTGATGAATACGTTGTATATTGTAAGCTACATGGGCTGGATTCTAGAATACCTACCACTATTGAAATAGCAATTTTCTTGTTGCAATGTTTTCTTTTAGCTAAAATATGATAAAGAATTATAAAATTTGGGCGCTGAAGCAAATATTTATATGATCTTTTACAAAAATATAGTTAGATTTTACCTATTCTTGAAATGAATATTTTAGTTAAAACATTCGTATACATGCTTTTGGATGTATACTATGGATAATTTTAACATTGGACATGCTAAAGTGACCATAACGTTGTACCAATCAGATAATAAACATTCATATTTAGGGTGTCATTTTAATGAATACTTTGTATATTGTAAGCTACATGGGCTGAATTCTAGAATACCTACCACACTTGAAATAGCATTTTTCTTGTTGCAATATTTTCTTTTAGCTAAAATATGATAAAGAATTATAAAATTCGGGCGCGGAAGCAAATATTTATAAGATTTTTTTAAAAAAAATTGTCAGATTTTACCTATTCTTGATGAATACGTTGTATATTGTAAGCTACATGGGCTGGATTCTAGAACACCTACCACACTTGAAATAGCAATTTTCTTGTTGCAATGTTTTCATTTAGCTAAAATATGATGAAGTATTATAAAAGTCGGGCGCGGAAGCAAATATTTATATGATTTTAAAAAAAATAAAGTCAGATTTTACCTTTTCTTGATAAATACGTTGTATATTGCAAGCTACATGGGCTGGATTCTAGATTACCTACCACACTTGAAACAGCAATTTTCTTGTTTCAATGTTTTCTTTTAGCTTAAATTTGATGAAAAATTATAAAATTCGGGCGCGGAAGCAAATATTTATAAGATTTTTTACAAAAATTTAGTCAGATTTCGCCTTTTCTTGATGAATACAATATATATTGTAAGTTACATGGGCTGGATTCTAAAATACCTACCACACTTTAAATAGCAATTATCTTGTTGCAATGTTTTCTTTGAGCTAAAATATGATGAAGAGTTAAAAAATTCGGGCGCGGAAGCAAATATATATATGATGTTTTATAAAAATTAAATCAGATTTTCCCTATTTTTGATGAATACGTTGTATATTGTAAGCTACATGGGCTGGATTCTAGAATACTTACCATACTTGAAATAACAATTTTCTTGTTGCAAAGTTTTTTTTAGCTGAAATATGATGAAGAATTATAAAATTTGGGCGCGGAAGCAAATATTTATATGATTTTTCACAAAAATAAAGTCAGATTTCACCTATTATTGATGAATACGTTGTATATTGTAAGCTACATGGGCTGGATTCTAGAATACCTACCACTATTGAAATAGCAATTTTCTTGTTGCAATGTTTTCTTTTAGCTAAAATATGATAAAGAATTATAAAATTTGGGCGCTGAAGCAAATATTTATATGATCTTTTACAAAAATATAGTTAGATTTTACCTATTCTTGAAATGAATATTTTAGTTAAAACATTCATATACATGCTTTTGGATCTATACTATGGATAATTTTAACATTGAACATGCTAAAGTGACCATAATGTTGTACCAATCAGATAATCAACATTCAAATTTATGGTGTCATTTTAATGAATACTTTGTATATTGTAAGCTACATGGGCTGAATTCTAGAATACCTACCACACTTGAAATAGCCATTTTCTTATTGCAATGTTTTCATTTAGCTAAAATATGATGAAGTATTATAAAAGTCAGGCCCGGAAGCAAATATTTATATGATTTTTTACAAAAATAATGTCAGAATCTACCTTTTCATCATGAATACGTTGTATATTGTAAGCTACGTGGGCTGGATTCTAGAATCCCTGCCACACTTGAAATAGCAATTTTCTTGTTGCAATGTTTTTTGATAGGTAAAATATGATAAAAAATTATAAAATTCGGGCGCGAAAGCAAACATTTATATGATTTTTTACAAAAATATAGTCAGATTTTACCTTTTCTTGGTACATACGTTGTATATTGTAAGCTACATGGGCTGGATTTTAGAATACCTACCACACGTGAAATAGCAATTTTCTTGTTAAAATGTTTTCTTTTAGCTAAAATATGATGAAAAATTATAAAATTCGGGCGCGGAAGCAAATATTTATATGATTTTTAAATAAATAATGTTAGATTTTACCTTTTCTTAATAAAAACGTTGTATATTGTAAGCTACATGGGCCGGATTCTAGAATGACTACCACACTTGAAATAGTAATTTTCTTTTTGCAATGTTTTCTTTTAGCTAAAATATGATGAAGAATTATAAAATTCGGGCGCGGAAGCAAATATTTATATGATTTTTCCAAAATTAATTCAGATTTTACCTATTCTTGATGAATACGATGTATATTGTAAGCTACATGGGCTGGATTCTAGAATACCTACCACACTTGAAATAGCAATTTACTTGTTGCAATGTTTTCTTTTAGCTAAAATATGATGAAGAATTATAAAATTCGGGCGCGGAAGCAAATATTTATATGATTTTTCCAAAATTAATTCAGATTTTACCTTTTATTGATTAATACTTTGTATATTGTAAGCTACATTGGCTGGATTCTAGAATACCTACCACACTTGAAATAGCAATTTTCTTGTTGCAATGTTTCCTTTTAGCTACAATATGATGAAGAATTATAAAATTCGGGCGCGGAAGCAAATATTTATATGATTTTTTACAAAATTAAAGTTAGATTTTACCTATTCTTAATGAATACGTTGTATATTGTAAGCTACATCGGCAGGATTCAAGAATACCTACCACACTTGAAATAGCAATTTTCTTGTTGTAATGTGTTCTTTTAGCTAATATATGATGAAAAATTATAAAATTCGGGCGCGGAAACAAATATTTATATGATTTTTTACAAAAATAAAGTCGGATTTTACCAATTCTTGAAATGGATATCTTTGTTAAAACATACATATACATGCTTTTGGATCTATACTTTGGATAATTTTAGCATTGGACAGGCAAAAGTGACCATAACGTGGTACCAATCAGATAATAAACATTCATTTTCGGGTGTCATTTTAATGTATACGCTGTATATTGTAAGCTACATGGGCTGGATTCTAGAGTACCTACCACACTTGAAATAGCAATTTTCTTCTTGCTATGTTTTCTTTTAGCTAAATTATGATGAAAAATTATAAAATTCGGGCGCAGAAGTAAACATTTATATGATGTTTTACAAAAATAAAGTCAGATTTTACCTTTTCTTGATGAATACTTAGTATATTGTAAGCTACATGGGCTGGATTCTGGAATACCTACCACACTTGAAATAGCAATTTTCTTGTTGCAATGTTTTCTTTTAGCTAAAATATGATAAAGAATTATAAAAGTCAGGCGCGGAAGCAAATATTTATATGACTTTTTACAACAATAAAGTTAAATTTCACCTATGCTAGAAATGGATATTTTTGTTAAATCATTCATATACATGCTTCTGGATCTAAACTATGGATAATTTTAGCATTAGACATGCAAAAGTAAACATAACGTGGTACCAATCAGATAATAAACATTCATTTTCGGGTGTCATTTTAATGAATACGTTGTATATTGTAAGCTAGGTGGGCTGGTTTCTAGAATACCTACCACAATTGAAACAGCACTTTTTTTGTTGCAATGTTTTCTTTTTGCTAAAATTTGTTGAATAATTATAAAATTCGGTCGCGGAAGCTAATATTTATATGATTTTTTACAAAAATAAAGTCTGATTTTACCTTTTCTTGATGAATACGTTGTATATTGTAAGCTACTTGGGCTGAATTCTAGAATACCTAACACACTTGAAATAGCAATTTTCTTGTTGCAATGTTTTTTGTTTGCTAAAATATGATGAATAATTATAAAATTTGGGCGCGGAAGCAAATATTTATATCATTTTTTACAAAAATAAAGTCAGATTTTACCTATTCTTGATAAATACGTAGTATATTGTAAGCTACATGGGCTGGATTCTAGAATACCTACCACTCTTAAAATAGCAATTTTCTTGTTGCAATGTTTTCTTTTTGCTAAAATATGTTGAAGAATTAAAAATTTTGCGCGCGGAAGCAAATATTTATATGATTTTTTACAAAAGTAAAGTCAGATTTTACCTATTCTTGATGAATACGTTGTATATTGTAAGCTACATGGGCTAGATTCTAGAATATTTACCACACTTGAAATAGCAATTTTCTTGTTGCAACGTTTTCTTTTAGCTAAAATATGATGAAAAATTATAAAACTCGGGCGCGGAAGCAAATATTTATATGATTTTTTACAACAATTAAGTCAGATTTTACCTATACTTGAAATGTATATTTTTGTTAAAACATTCATATTCATGCTTTAGGGTCTAGACTATGAATAATTTTAGCATTGGACATGCAAAAGTGACCATAACGTAATACGAATCAGTTAATAAACTTTAAATTTTCGGTTGTCATTATAATGAATACGTTGTATATTGTAAGCTACGTGGGCTAGATTCTAGAATACCTACCACACTTGAAATAGCAATTTTCTTGTTGCAATGTTTTCTTTTAGCTAAAATATGATAAAAAATTATAAAATTCGGGCGCGGAAACAAATATTAATATGATTTTTAAAAAAATAATATCAGATTTTACCTTTTCTTGATAATTACATTGTATATTGTAAGCTACATTAGCTGTATTCAAGAATGCCTACCGCACTTGAAATAGTAATTTCCTTTTTGCAATGTTTTCTTTTATTTAAATATGATAAAGAATTATAAAATTCGGGCGCGGAAGCAAATATTTATATGATTTTTTAAAAATAAAGTCAGAATTTACCTATTCTTGATGATTACGTTGTATATTGTAAGCTAGGTGGGCTGGATTCTAGAATACCTACCACACTGGAAATAGCAATTTTCTTGTTGCAATGTTTTCTTTTAGCTAAAATATGATAAAAAATTATAAAATTCGGGCGCGGAAGCAAATATTAATATGATTTTTAAAAAAATAATATCAGATTTTACCTTTTCTTGATAATTACGTTGTATATTGTAAGCTACATTAGCTGTGTTCAAGAATGCCTACCGCACTTGAAATAGTCATTTCCTTTTTGCAATGTTTTCTTTTATTTAAATATGATAAAGAATTATAAAATTCGGGCGCGGAAGCATATATTTATATGATTTTTTACAAAAATAAAGTCAGAATTTACCTATTCTTGATGATTACGTTGTATATTGTAAGCTAGGTGGGCTGGATTCTAGAATACCTACCACATTGGAAATAGCAATTTTCTTGTTGCAATGTTTTCTTTTAGCTAAAATATGATGAAAAATTATAAAATTCGGGCGCGGAAGCAAATATTTATATGACTTTTTACAAAAATAAAATCAGATTTTACCTTTTTTTGATGAATACTTTGTATATTGTAAGCTACATGGGCTGGATTCTAGAATACCTACGACACTTGAAATAACAATTTTCTAATTGCAATGTATTCTTTTAGCTAATATATGATGAAGAATTATAAAATTCGGGTGCGGAAGCAAATATTTATATAATTTTTTACAAAAATAAAGTCAGATTTTACCTATTCTTGAAATGGATATTTTTGTTAAAACATTCATATACATGCTTTTTGGATCTATACTATGGATAATTTTAGCATTGGACATGCAAAAGCGACTATAACGTGGTACCAATCAGATAATAAACATTCAATTTTTGGGTGTCATTTTAATAAATACGTTGTATATTGGAAGCTACATTTGCTGGATTCTAGAATACCTACCACACATGAAATAGCAATTTTCTTGTTGCAATGTTTTCTTTTAGCTAAAATATGATGAAGAATTATAAAATTCGGGCGCGGAAGCTAATATTTATATGATTTTTTACAAAAATTATGTCAGTTTTTACCTATTCTTGATAAATACCTTGTATATTGTAAGCTACATTGGCTGGATTCTAGAATACCTACCACACTTGAAATAGCAATTTTCTTGTTGCATTCTTTTTTTTAGCTAAAATGTTATGAAGAATTATAAAATTCGGGCACGGAAGCAAATATTTTCACAGAGTTTGGTTCGGTTTTGCACAAAGCATAGCGCCGACAGAGGTTGGCAGCAGTGTTTGTGACTAGTTTTCTCAGCTGAGATAAAATATATATACATTTCTTTCTGATTATTTTTTTTCAGTAAATTATTTTTTTCAGGTATTTATACTTAAATATTATCAATTTCACTGAATTTCAAAAAATATATTTAACATTTTCAATTTTTTCACACACGTGCACTGCACATAACCTCACTTATAAAGCATATGTTGCTGTGTCAATATGACACAATTTTTTATTAATTCTTGTGGTTTTTAGGATGAGTGGAAGTCAAAGAGATGTTTCTCTAGATGTCCTAAGGGATTCAAATCCCAAGTACGTCGTGACTATGGAGGAGGAGCTCCTACATAGCCCAACTCCATCCACTTCCAAATTAGAGGAGCCTATCGGAAAGCTCCAACTAAGTGAGCAGAGAAGCAAACTGAGCGGTGCCGCCAGAAAACGCTTTAAGTGGCTCATTAAAAGTGGGCTTAGTGCTGACGAAGCACGTGTCAAAGCCCTACAACCCATGAAAGATAAGGGTCCAAAACGGACCCGGTCCAAGGAATCAACGCCCGAAATGTCTGTTAAAAGGCAAAAAACAGATGCTAAAGACCAACCCAGCAGTGGTGCTCCGCCACCACCTGATAAGGCTACGCCGTCTGTGAGCTTTAAACAGGCAATCCTGGGCACACGCGTCGGCATCCTGCACTATAATTATCCGGAGAATATTTTAGAAACAGGACAGCTGACGAAAATTCAGGATGCAATCCTGGATTTAATTATTAAAGAGGCTAAAGGCTCTGTGAAGCCTAAGTTTCTTGGGACAACCTTTAAGTCCGGATGGCTGAGCGTCAACTGCGCCGACAAAGCCACCGCCGAGTTGCTAATAGGCAAAGTCACAGCTTAAAGCCTTGGGAAGGAGCCCATCTAAAAGCTGTAGAGGAAAAGGATTTGCCGAAGTCCAGCACCGTAAATGCATATTTCTCTAACAGCAAAAACAATTCAACGGATCAGATATTGAATCTGATAGAGGGCCAAAACGAGGGCTTGTATACGCAACAGTGGAGGGTTTTAAAGAGGACAGATGAGGGCTCGGCAGTGCTTCTTACACTGTCCATAGACTTGACGTCCTTAAGCACCCTTAAAAAAGCTGATTTCAAAATCAGCTACAAATTTGGCCAGACAACGATAAGGCTAAAGGGTAAAAAACCCAACAAAAAGCCTAAAGACGTCACTGCTAAAAAAGCCACTACCAGCACTGCTACAGGTAAGCTTAACATAAAAAAGTAGCAGGGAATAATGCCACCAATATTAACACTGGAAATTCCAGATTAAAAGTAGGTAAAGGTAAAGAGGCTGCTTTAAAGCCTCTACCCAATCCCACACCTACACTCTCCAAGACACCACGGGCCGTCGGAATCAGGCACAAAGGGAAACAAGTTCCTAGCTGCGACGCGGCTCTGAACAAAACGTGATGTCCAGCAGTAATATAAAGATGCTGCAAGTGAATCTTTAACACTGCAAAACTGCCTCTGATGTGTTGAACAAAACATTCACTACCACTAACAGCGATATAGTGCTAGTTCAAGAGCCTTATGTGTATGGAGGCGTAGTTAGGAAACTTACTACACCAGTAGGTAAGTTAACCTACTGTAACGAACCAGATGCCATTCCAAGAGCAGCATTGCTCATTACGACATCGATTAAATTCGTAACATTAAATAAATTTATATCTAGGGATTTGGTAGCTGTAGAAGCTACACTGCCTATATCAGGAGGTACGCAAGAGGTAATCATTGCATCGGCGTATTTCCCGGGAGACACGATGGATGCCCCACCTCCGCTGGTAAGGGACCTGATCTCCTACTGCAAACATAGAAACAGAAACCTCATCCTAGGATGTGATGCAAACGCACACCATACAGTAGTACGGACATAAATACAAGGGGTGAGTACCTTTTCGAATTTATTTCTAGTACTAACATAGATATAATAAATAGGGGTAAAGAACCCACTTTTATAACTAAAAACAGGCGAGAGGTATTGGACATTACGTTAGCCACACCTCAAATTAGCTCTGAAATATGTAATTGGCATGTCTCAAATAAAGCCTCAATATCGGATCATAGATATTTAAGGTTCCAGATAAAGGCTAATAAAGAACCTAAAACTCAAATTCGTATTCCGAAACTAACAGACTGGGTCTTGTACGAAGGCCACGTAAAGTGTGAAGTGGAAGAACTTACGAAAATTAATATAAACACAATTGAGGAACTGGAAACAGCCTCTATTGACTTTCATAATGCGCTACACACAGCATATGATAACAGCTGTACAGTAAAGCTTCGACAAAGTACTAGGAAAGTACTTTGGTGGACCGAGGAGCTAAGTAAACAGAGAGTAACTGATAGAAGGTTATACAATAAAACCAAAACCAGTGGCAGCGATGAGAGCTGGGAGCAATATAGAAGTGCCCTAACCTCATATAATAAAAAAATTCGCAGATCTAAAAGGAATGCATGGCGTAGTTTTTGTGAGGGCTTATCAGAAACGCCCACGGTAGCTCGCCTTCAGAAAGTCCTATCAAAACATCATACGAACGAAATAGGCCTACTAAAGAAACCAGACGGGGACTTTACGACAGATTCAAGGGAAACATTGGAGCTTCTTTTAAGCACACACTTCCCAGGATCGTCGTGGCCAGTTGAGGAGGAGGACAATTCATCCGGAGCTACTACTAAGCTAAGCTTAATTAACAGTCTTAACACTGCTTATAATATTTTTACAGAAAACAGAGTTGAATGGGCGATAAATACTACAAGACACCTGGTGGAGATGTCATTTTTTCGGCACTTTTGCAGAAATTCATAAAGGATATACTGCCAATACTCTGCGAACTATACAACACTAATAAACAACTAATAAAGTTAGGATACATTACCACATTGTGGAGGAAAACTAATGTAGTCTTTATACCTAAAGGCCGAGGACGTCCAAGCGTCAAGCCTAAGTCATAAAGACCCATTAGTTTATCATCATTTATAATGAAAGGTATGAAAATGGTCTTAGATCAATACCTTAGGAATGAAGTGATAACTGCTTCACCACTAAACGTAAATCAATTTGCTTATCAGGAAGCAAAATCGACAACTACGGCTCTCCACAGCCTTGTCAATAAAATAGAGAAAACCTTCATGGCAAAAGAAATAGCTCTGGGAATATTTATAGATATTGAGGGTGCCTTTGATAACACCTCCTATAAGTCCATTGAAAAAACTGCTAGGTCAAAAGGTTTCGACCCAGCTGTAGTGGAATGGATAAAAGCCATGCTGCAAAGTCGAACGATTACAGCCTCGATAGAAGGAGAATCAGTAATGATAAAAACCAACAGAGGATGCCCACAAGGTGGGGTTTTATCACCTCTACTCTGGTGTATTGTCATTGATGACCTCCTAAATAGGCTCAATAAAGCTGGCTATTTTGCAAACGGATATGCAGATGACATTGCAATTATGGTCAGAGGACGTAGTGACACCACTATCTCGTACCTTACACAATAAGCTCTAAATCTAGTGCATGAGTAGTGCCTGGAACATGAACTTAGTGTAAACCCTACTAAAAATACAATCGTCCCCTTCACAAAGAGAAAGAAGCTAAATCTTCAAGCTCCCTACTTGAAGGGTACTAGAATTGAGTTTTCTACAGAGGTTAAGTATCTAGGAATCATTCTAGACCAAAAACTCACGTGGAACTCACATATCAACAAGATTAAAAAGAAATCAGCAGTGGCGTTAAACACATGCCGTCGGCTTCTGGGTTAAAATTGGGGACTACAGCCAAAAATGACTCATTGGGCATATACTAGTGTTGTAAGACCCATGATTACCTACGCGTCACTTGTATGGTGGCCAAAAGTGAAACAAATCACTGCGGAAACTACAACGCATGGCCTGCCTCAGTATTACAGGTGCTATGAGTACCTGTCCGACTGCAGCAATGGAAGTGATTCTGGGGCTAACACCTCTACACATTCAGGTGAAAAAAGAGGCGATGCAACAGGCACTGACTCTCTGCAGAACGAAACACTTTATGCCCAGAGATTTCGTAGGCCACTTGGAAATTTTAAGGGAAGTACAACCAGATAAACTGGCCTTGTCTGTCTGTGATAAGATGACAACAAAATACAATTTTGACTACAAGTATAAGGTTGTTATTGGTAATCGCCTTGACTGGGCAACGGAAACACCTGTTGAAAGGGATTCTTTGTCCTGGTACACTGATGGTTCAAATTGGACACAGGAGGAACTAGAGTAGGTGTGCTTGGCCCAGATTGCCGAATTAAGGAATCCATAGCACCTGCTCCACAATTTTTCAGGCTGAGGTTTATGCAATAAATCTCTGTGCTCAAATAAACCTGGATAAAGGTCTAAAAGGAGCATTAATAGATATAATGTCAGACAGCCAGGCAGCTTTAAAGGCATTGAATGCCTCCATATGTAAATCAAAGCTAATCTGGAACTGCAGGGAGACCCTCCAATTGCTATCCGAAGCAAACCAAGTCACCCAACGGTGGGTACCAGGGCACGAGGGAATCCTAGAAAACGAGAAAGCTGATGACCTTGCAAAAAAGTGGCTAAATTTTCATACCACGGGCCAAAACCTTCATGTGGTCTTCCACAAAGCCACTACAAGAAGGTGGTCAAAAACTGAGAGGAATCTGCCATATCCTCATATTGGAAAAATATTCCAGGCCTCAATCAAGCTCGGAATTCATTTCCCAGCTTCGACAAACGCCAAAGAGTTACTAGCTCTCAGCAAAAAGGACCTTAATAAAATAACAGGAATTCTCACTGGCCACTGTACCATTTGCACAAAATTGGTATAGCTGAAAATGAAACCTGTCGACTCTGTGAAGAGGACGAAGAATCGTCGGAACACATACTGTGTGAATGCCCAGCCGAAACTATGCAGAGACTCAATCAACTAGGTAAGAGGTATCTTACGGCAGATGAGATCAAGAACTTGACTCCTGGAGCCATAATCGGCTTCATCAAAAATCTTGATCTACTTCCGAAAAACTAATTAGATTAGATCTTCTAGGTCGCGTTAAAAAAAGCGACAAAACGCTTAAAATCTCACATACATACAATACATACAATACAATGATTTTTTACAAAAATAAAGTCAGATTTTACCTATTCTTGATGAATACGATGTATATTGTAAGCTACATGGGCTGGATTTACTCTGAGATAGCGCGTGGGGAATAGCAATATTCTTGTTGCAATGTTTTCTTTTAGCTAAAATATGTTGAAAATATATAAAATTTGTTTGCGGAAACAAATATTTATATGATTTTTTACAAAATAAATTCAGATTTTAACTTTTCTTGATGTATACTTTGTATATTGTAAGCTACATGGGCAGGATTCTATAATACCTACCACACTTGTGATAGCAATTTTTTTGTTGCAATGTTTTCTTTGAGCTAAAATATGATAAAAAATTATAAAATTCGGGCGCGGACGCAAATATTTATATGATTTTTTACAACAATAAAGTCAGATTTTACCTATTCTTGATGAATACGTTGTATATTGTAAGTTATATGGACTATATTCTATAATACCTACCACACTTGAAATAGCTTTTTTCTTGTTGCAATGTTTTCTTTTAGCTAAAATATGATGAAAAATTACAAAATTCGGGCGCGGAAGCAAATATTTATATGATATTTCACAAAAATAAAGTCAACTTTTACCTTTCCTTGATGAATACTTTGTATATTGTAAGCTACATGGGCTGGATTCTAGAATACCTACCACACTTCAAATAGCACTTTTCTTGATGAAATGTTTTCTTTTAGCTAATATATGATGAAAAATTATAAAATTCGGGCGCGGAAGCAAATATTTATATGATTTTTTACAAAAATAATGTCAGATTTTACCTATTCTTGAAATGGATATATTTGTTAAAACATTCATATACATGCTTTTGGATCTATACTATGGACAATTTTAGCATTGGACATGCAAAAGTGACCTTAACGTGGTACCAACGAGATAATAAACATTCAGTTTCGGGTGTCATTTTAATGAATACGTTGTAAATTGTAAGCTACACGGGCTGGATTCTAGAATACCTACCACACTTGAAATAGCAACTTTCTTGTTGTAATGTTTTCTTTTAGCTAAAATATGATAAAGTATTATAAATTTCGGGCGCGGAAGCAAATATTTAAATGATTTTTTACAAAAATATAGTCAGATTTTACATATTCTTGTTGAATACGTTTTATATTGTAAGCTACCTGGGCTTGATTCTAGAATACCTACCACACTTGAAATAGCAATTTTCTTGTTGCAATGTTTTCTTTTAGCTAAAATATGATGAAAAATTATAAAATTCGGGCGCAGAAGCAAATATTTATATTATGTTTTACAAAATTAATATCAAATTTTACCTATTCTTGATGAATACGTTGCATATTGTAAGCTACATGGGCTGGATTCTAAATCCCTACCACACTTGAAATAGCAATTATCTTGGTGCAATGTTTTTTTTTAGCTAAAATATGATAAAAAATTATAAAATTCGGGCGCGGAGCAAATATTTATATGATTTATTAATAAAGTCAGATTTTACCTATTCTTGAAATGGATATTTTTGTTATAACACTCATATGCATGCTTTTGATTCTATACTATGGATAATTTTAGCATTGGACATGCAAAAGTGACTATAACGTAATACCAATCAGATAATAAACATTAATTTTCGGGTGTCATTTTAATTAATACGTTGTATATTGTAAGCTATATGGGCTGGATTCTAGAATACCTACCACACTTGAAATAGCAATTTTCTTGTTGCAATGTTTTCCTTTAGCTAAAATATGATAAAAAATTATAAAATTCGGGCACGGAAGCTAATATTTATATGATCTTTTACAAAAATAAAGTCAGAATTCACCTTTTCTTGATGAATACTTTGTATATTTAAAGCTACATGGGCTGCATTCTAGAATACCTACCACACTTGAAATAGCAATTTTCTTGTTGCAATGTTTTCTTTTAGCTAAAATATGATAAAAAATTATAAAATTCGGGTTTGGAAGCAAATTTTTATATGATTTTTTACAAAAATAAAGTCAGATTTTACCTTTTCTTGAAATGGATATTTTTGTTAAAACATTCATATACATGCTTTTGGATCTATACTATGGATAATTTTAGCATTGGACATGCAAAAGTGACCATTAGATAATAAACATTCATTTTCGGGTGTCATTTTATTGAATACGTTGTATATTGTAAGTTACATGGGCTGGATTCTAAAATACCTACCACACTTTAAATAGCAATTTTCTTGTTGCAATGTTTTCTTTGAGCTAAAATATGATGAAGAGTTAAAAAATTCGGGCGCGGAAACAAATATATATATATGATGTTTTACAAAAATAAAGTCAGATTTTCCCTATTCTTGATGAATACGTTGTATATTGTAAGCTACATGAGCTGGATTCTAGAATACTTACCATACTTGAAATAACAATATTCTTGTTGCAAAGTTTTTTTTAGCTAAAATATGATGAAGAATTATAAAATTTGGGCGCGGAAGCAAATATTTATATGATTTTTCACAAAAATAAAGTCAGATTTTACCTATAATTGATGAATACGTTGTATATTGTAAGCTACATGGGCTGGATTCTAGAATACCTACCACTATTGAAATAGCAATTTTCTTGTTGCAATGTTTTCTTTTAGCTAAAATATGATAAAGAATTATAAAATTTGGGCGCTGAAGCAAATATTTATATGATCTTTTACAAAAATATAGTTAGATTTTACCTATTCTTGAAATGAATATTTTAGTTAAAACATTCGTATACATGCTTTTGGATGTATACTATGGATAATTTTAACATTGGACATGCTAAAGTGACCATAACGTTGTACCAATCAGATAATAAACATTCATATTTAGGGTGTCATTTTAATGAATACTTTGTATATTGTAAGCTACATGGGCTGAATTCTAGAATACCTACCACACTTGAAATAGCATTTTTCTTGTTGCAATATTTTCTTTTAGCTAAAATATGATAAAGAATTATAAAATTCGGGCGCGGAAGCAAATATTTATAAGATTTTTTTAAAAAAAATTGTCAGATTTTACCTATTCTTGATGAATACGTTGTATATTGTAAGCTACATGGGCTGGATTCTAGAACACCTACCACACTTGAAATAGCAATTTTCTTGTTGCAATGTTTTCATTTAGCTAAAATATGATGAAGTATTATAAAAGTCGGGCGCGGAAGCAAATATTTATATGATTTTAAAAAAAATAAAGTCAGATTTTACCTTTTCTTGATAAATACGTTGTATATTGCAAGCTACATGGGCTGGATTCTAGATTACCTACCACACTTGAAACAGCAATTTTCTTGTTTCAATGTTTTCTTTTAGCTTAAATTTGATGAAAAATTATAAAATTCGGGCGCGGAAGCAAATATTTATAAGATTTTTTACAAAAATTTAGTCAGATTTCGCCTTTTCTTGATGAATACAATATATATTGTAAGTTACATGGGCTGGATTCTAAAATACCTACCACACTTTAAATAGCAATTATCTTGTTGCAATGTTTTCTTTGAGCTAAAATATGATGAAGAGTTAAAAAATTCGGGCGCGGAAGCAAATATATATATGATTTTTTACACTCTGAGATAGCGCGT